>JAIXHY010000047.1:187564-318946 GCA_020449905.1 Globodera pallida
GTTTTAAGTTAAATTGTATTAGAAATATTATTCTTAAACCAACATCAGTATTAACATATATTAAATAAATTTATGCGGCTTTCTTTAACTTTACGGCTTGAACCTATACAAGAATAACGTACTAAAAATAGTGAAACAAACAAAACGCAGAATTATTATAAACTAGATTATAAAAAAGATCATTAAATTAAATTTCAAAAACTCACCTTAATAAAAAAATTAAATGGATGTGTTATAAATTATAAATTAAAAAAAGATCATTTAATTAAATTTCAAAAACTCACCTTAGTAAAAAAATTAAATGGATGTGTTATAAACTTAATATTGAAACATCAAACACCTAAAATTAAATGATTTTTTATACCGACAATTGTAATATTTAAAAAATAAATAATTCAAATTCACAGTTTACTCGAAATCGATTTGAATGCGAAACATACCTAACAAAAAAAACACACGAAAATAAGTTTGCGCCAGCTAAACAAATAAAAATGAATCTTATATTTTTACGATTTCAGACGATTTAAATTTTTTTATATCATTAAAACCTTTTATTTTTAATTACAATTCAACAATATTTATATTTAAATCTTTAGACCATTAATATAATTATATATTATTTGCATTGCGTTTTAAAATTTTTAGTGGTTCAGCACCGACCACCGACAGGCAATCCTGAATCCTTCGAACTGGAAGATAAACAATTTATAATTTTTATTTTTTAGTATTTTATAAATAATTAATTTTGAAATTTTCAAAATACGTTTGGTGTGAATCTTTTTGCGCATTTGTAATTTTATTCCTGTTTTGCAATACCAGTTTTTTTGTAAATACTTATTTTTTACAAGGAATTTACGTTGCTTTGTTGCCAATAAAAAGGCCATTAACCGCATTCCTCTGCTAAATTGAAAAATATCTCAGAAAGCAAATTAACAATGAATGCCACTCTTTTGATACAACACAGCTCACTATGAGACGAAAGAATCTTTAAAGAATTAAAACAATGAACTGCATGGAATGTCATGCTCAACTCGGCTTCAGCGTATCTGGCGCTCAGGTCTACAAAGCCCTAAAAATCAAGGTTCAAAGAAAAACACTTTAAATTTTAAAAATATGACAAAGAAAAAAAAGTTTTAAATTTCATAGTCATTAAGAAAAATAAATAAGCCCAAGCAATTAATGTGTGTTTCATTATAAATAGTATGATTCATGATAATTTGTAGATCTTAAGGAACAAAAAATATATATAATATTAAATTAATCCATTTTTCATATTCGAAACAAGTTAAACTTTTTAAAAGAAGTATATGCAGTAATCACAGTCCAATCGAAACCAAAGCAATAATAATTTAAAAAAATAAAGCTTTAAACATCCGAGCAAAATAATAAATTTTATGACCACCGTTCACTATATCCCTCCTAGAACTCACTATCAGAGGATTTTCTGGTTTTTAAATTTATTTTAAATTTCTCATAAATTTACCACCTTAGAAGGATGTCTTGACCAAGTGCGAGCAGATTGTTCGAGCTTATGCGATTCAGATTTTGACACAATTTACCCGCTACAATTTTTTTTTAAATATAAAATTTAAAAAATTCATAAAAATTTTTGCAAATATAAACAAAAAAGAAAAAACACAAAATATTAAATTATTTATAAACGCGTTTATAATAGAAAACCCGATTTGGTCGAAAACCGGTTTTTTGGTTTTAAACTGGATTGCATGGAGTGAGCTCCGGTTTCATACCCCCGTCTAATTCGTAGCTGAAAATTGCGCCCTGATCCACAAATTTTTTATTTTTTATCTGTTCAAAAAAAGACAAAAATTTTAAATGTTTCAAGCCAAACTCAAAAATTCATAAAAGGACGAAGAATTGTCGGATCCGGAAGCGGTTTTTGTATTCGATGCAGAATCAACATGTCTACATTTACACCACTTGTATCGCACAGCTGTCTCCACTCTAAACCGGTTTAAAACCGGAAAAAGTTTCAAAATCTGAATCGCATAAGCTCGAACAATCTGCTCGCACTTGGTCAAGACATCCTTCTAAGGTGGTAAATTTATGAGAAATTTAAAATAAATTTAAAAACCAGAAAATCCTCTGATAGTGAGTTCTAGGAGGGATATAGTGAACGGTGGTCATAAAATTTATTATTTTGCTCGGATGTTTAAAGCTTTATTTTTTTAAATTATTATTGCTTTGGTTTCGATTGGACTGTGATTACTGCATATACTTCTTTTAAAAAGTTTAACTTGTTTCGAATATGAAAAATGGATTAATTTAATATTATATATATTTTTTGTTCCTTAAGATCTACAAATTATCATGAATCATACTATTTATAATGAAACACACATTAATTGCTTGGGCTTATTTATTTTTCTTAATGACTATGAAATTTAAAACTTTTTTTTCTTTGTCATATTTTTAAAATTTAAAGTGTTTTTCTTTGAACCTTGATTTTTAGGGCTTTGTAGACCTGAGCGCCAGATACGCTGAAGCCGAGTTGAGCATGACATTCCATGCAGTTCATTGTTTTAATTCTTTAAAGATTCTTTCGTCTCATAGTGAGCTGTGTTGTATCAAAAGAGTGGCATTCATTGTTAATTTGCTTTCTGAGATATTTTTCAATTTAGCAGAGGAATGCGGTTAATGGCCTTTTTATTGGCAACAAAGCAACGTAAATTCCTTGTAAAAAATAAGTATTTACAAAAAAACTGGTATTGCAAAACAGGAATAAAATTACAAATGCGCAAAAAGATTCACACCAAACGTATTTTGAAAATTTCAAAATTAATTATTTATAAAATACTAAAAAATAAAAATTATAAATTGTTTATCTTCCAGTTCGAAGGATTCAGGATTGCCTGTCGGTGGTCGGTGCTGAACCACTAAAAATTTTAAAACGCAATGCAAATAATATATAATTATATTAATGGTCTAAAGATTTAAATATAAATATTGTTGAATTGTAATTAAAAATAAAAGGTTTTAATGATATAAAAAAATTTAAATCGTCTGAAATCGTAAAAATATAAGATTCATTTTTATTTGTTTAGCTGGCGCAAACTTATTTTCGTGTGTTTTTTTTGTTAGGTATGTTTCGCATTCAAATCGATTTCGAGTAAACTGTGAATTTGAATTATTTATTTTTTAAATATTACAATTGTCGGTATAAAAAATCATTTAATTTTAGGTGTTTGATGTTTCAATATTAAGTTTATAACACATCCATTTAATTTTTTTACTAAGGTGAGTTTTTGAAATTTAATTAAATGATCTTTTTTTAATTTATAATTTATAACACATCCATTTAATTTTTTTATTAAGGTGAGTTTTTGAAATTTAATTTAATGATCTTTTTTATAATCTAGTTTATAATAATTCTGCGTTTTGTTTGTTTCACTATTTTTAGTACGTTATTCTTGTATAGGTTCAAGCCGTAAAGTTAAAGAAAGCCGCATAAATTTATTTAATATATGTTAATACTGATGTTGGTTTAAGAATAATATTTCTAATACAATTTAACTTAAAACTGGTTTGCTAAATCATGTTTTTACTTTTAAATTGATTCTCTTTATCTTTAAGAAGTTTAGTAAAAGGTATATAATTAATTAAATGCATGATAAAATATGAATTAGTTTTTCAAATTGTATATTATGAAGTTATTGATTTCTATCTAGTTTTATATATGTTTTGTTTGAAGTTAGTTCGCGGAGCAAAAATCGGAGCTCGATACATGGATATTTTGCTGGAATTAACAGTGTTTTATATCTTCAAGTTCTTATTTATTTAATTAATTGATTTCACACTTTGATTTTTTGTTTGTTCATGCTTGAACCTAATTTTTCATAATAATACATAAACGATTCAATCAAACATTGCGCAGCATAAATACAATAAATAATATAAGAAAAGCAAATTCCAGAATTAAGGTTTTATTACACAATGTTAAGACAACAATGCCAGCCCACGATAGCGAGAGTAACATGCCAACAAGTGGCGTAGAAACGCGCTGGAGCGCTCATAAAAATATTTATTCGCAATTGGGTTTTATTGTTTATATAATACGTTACATAGCACTGTTTAATAATGTAGATTTAGGGTTTTTGCTAAACATTATAGGCTCACATCCAATCAATTTTTGCTCAAATTGAAGGCTCTGTGTCTTATCGGGGGTTCTTTTTGCCTTTAAAAAAACATTGACATTCGGGGCATCAGTCATTAGATGCAAATCAAACGTGAATTTATTATTATTATTTTTATTTAATATTTTATAAATTTTCTACCGTCTAAAGTTTTTGTTATGATCGATCATAAGGCAAACGTTTTTTAAAATATGATTTGTGAAAAATTTACGTAATGTTTCTTATATTTATTTACATTTTAATTCGGTTATGAATTCAATTAAAAAGGTTTACCATGAACTCATTCCGTGTTCTTCAATTTGATAATTTAATTTATTAATATCAATCTATTTTTATAAGATTATGATATTAAAATTTAGAGGCTATAAATGGACACGTCTTCAAACACGGCGTTCGACCTCAATTAAAGCCATTAATAAACGTAATAGTGTTAATAAATACAAATATATTAAAATTAATTTTGAAATTCGAATTTTAACTCATTTCAAAACGGAAATGATATGCTGCACTAGCAATGCACGATTAATAATTTATCAATAACACTAAATAATTATGCCTTTTATACATATTTTAATTAAACCAGTACATCATTTTTCAAATCAAGAATTATTATAATTATTTCAATACAATTTTTATACAATTATGCATAACTGGCCACCAGAGTAGCTTTAACAATCTTGGCTCGAGTCATTTAGCATTTGATTAAACTTTTGGCACCTTAATCATGTTTGATTTTAAATGTTTAAATTTAAAATTTTTAATTTAAATAAAAATATTTTGACTTTGTTCACATAGCAAAATTATTTTATAAATCGTCTGTAAATTATGAGTACTTTTAAGAATAAAGATTATTTTCATAAGTGTTTTCAAAATCTTTAATTCTATGATCTAACGACTTTCGTAGGCAGATAACGTACCAAATTTGTTTCTGCTTCATTATTTTTAGATTATAACTATAATTGGATCCAAATTTTTCAATTTAAAAAAATACGTACATATACATGTAAAACAATTTTTGTAGCATTATTAGTAATTTAATTACTGACTTTATATGATGAAGCCTATAAAAATATATGAAATTTATGTTTCATATAGGATTACTAGAAGAAATTTAGATAAATTCTATCAGCGACAATAAATAATTGTTCTGAAAAAAGATTTATAGATTTGCATTCA
The DNA here is from genome assembly GCA_020449905.1 of Globodera pallida. NCBI lineage: Eukaryota > Metazoa > Nematoda > Chromadorea > Rhabditida > Heteroderidae > Globodera > Globodera pallida. The sequence continues at coordinate 192,892 of JAIXHY010000047.1, forward strand.
AGTGAGTGAAAAATCAAAGTTTTGATTGAGGTTCAATTTTAAGAAGCCCAGTGGAATATTAAATCCAATTCTTGCCAATGATTATCGAGCAATTTTAAATTATATTAATGTTTTGCTGACAAGGTTTAAATAAAATTGCATTTTAACAAATATAAAGATTTATTCAATGTAAAGTTTAACTTTACAAAGTTGTTTCAAATTTTTCGTCTAAATACAAGCTTGCAATTGAATTCTCAAAAAATTGTTAAATTTTTTTATTTACATATTAGTTATCGTCAAATATTGATTTTTATCCCAACTTCAATATGGGTGTCAATTTAGTAAAATTTGTGTTTAAAAAAATATTTTAACGACCATTATGCGGTCCAGTAGAATTCATTCAACTCTAACAAAACTACACGCAAATGTTACAATTATTTACACCGTTTATTTAACAAGCTGTTATACTGCGCAATAAAATGATAATAAAATCACTAATTGTATAATCATTAAAATACTCTTGAGAAAAATGCCAAATAAATATAAACAATACGTAAAGAAGTATTTTTTAACCTAAAAAGGTTTTTAAGAAAAACATCGAAAATAAAATTAAATTATTTTGCGCATCAGCCGACTAACCATGCAAACAAGATGTTAATTAAGAAAAAATCAATCAGATCTACTACAATTATTGCAAAACTATATAAAATATCAAATTAAAATAGTTTGCATTAGATAATCAAATACATAATAAATTTGAGTAACAAAAAAAAATTTTTAAAGTTTATTCTAATTGGTTAAAGGCAAATTGACATGTGTAATTCGTTTATAAAGCTCTAAATCATTTATATATAGCGTAAAACCAACAAAACATATTTTTTGATGACTTTAAAACAAAAACCCAAAATGATATAAAATTTTATTATTAAATGTTTTCTTTATTTTTATTATTTCTCCGCCGAGGTGAATTGCGATCTGGCCAAATCAATGGCCATTCCATTATTCGCTTTATTTTTTCAATAAATTTGTAGTAGATTAACAATCAATTTGTACTTTATTTCCAATTCTATTTTAAATTATTACGCAATAAAACAAGTGTTAAAAAACACGCCTTTATTTTTGACGGCAAGGTAAAAAATTGATAATTGAACATTGGCATTTAACTTTTTTCTTAAAATTGTTATAATAAATAAAAATATTAGACAAAAATCATTAAATTGTTTAAATTAAAATAACATTTTATTGCTATTGAAGAAAATATATTTTGTACAGTCATGTACATATTCGCTGACGCTAACAAATTAAAATATATCAAATGATCAACTACTTTTATATTGCGGGTGGCCGATAATGATCAATATATTGGAAACAAAAATTTAAAAGTCATTGTATTTTTTTAATATAAATATGTTTTTTTAAGGTACCTCCCAATTAAATAAATGTGCGTTACATTGTTTTGCATGCGCCGACATTGCAGCATTTGTAATACTAAAATCTTTTGCTAGACTGGTGGGAATATTTGGGAACGATTTTTCACTGAACCATGTTGATATATTTATATGATTTAATGGCATAAAATTTAATACAATCAAATTTTTTAATGAGGCATTTTTCCATTACAAGTTAGGGCCTTATTATAATTTGCGCTTTCAAATGAATTTTTAAGATTTAATCAAATATTCTTTTTATTTTATTAAAATGGTATTTGAATTTTTTAAACCTTATCGATTATAATTTCTTTGCAACAAATTCATTTGGATTACAAATTAGTTTTTTATGATATACCTTTATTTTGTGTTACTTTCTTCAAATTTGTTATTATATTTCTTTTTATTTTAATCTCAGCAATCTAATAAACTTGCTATTAATTTGTTTACGAGTTTTCATTGTAAACCTCCAACTGATGAGCCGGGTTTAATTGGCATCACGCAGCGGGTGGCCTCGGCTCGACTTTGCTTTATATTTCCGTTTGTGCGACTATTTTAGAAAATTGAAGAACAAATTAGTGCTTAAAATAGTTTATATTAATTTTAGTATCATCATCCCTTTCAATAATCATTTTTTAATTTAAACTTTCTATGCAAAGACGTATACTTTAAAAAGTTAGCCGTGAATCTCAGTTTCATGTATATAGTATGAAGCTTTCTTTATTTTAAAATCAATATAGAGTTCATTCTTTTGAATTCAGATTATTCTGCTCAAATTATATTAATTAAAAATCTATTGTTTGTGCATGGTTACTTTCTTAATACTCTTGTTTTAATATATTTGATACTTTTTATATTATTTTACACTTGAAAATTAGTTTTACTTTTACTGTATGAGTATTGTTTTTTACGAATCCAGCATTATTTAACTATAATAAAAATTTTTTATATATTTTAAATACCTAAAACAATACATTCAAAAATAATTAACTAGTGTATTCAATTTTGTTAAAATTTATTTAAAGATGTTATTTAATTTTTTTAAGTTCTTCTACGCGTCCTTCATGTTTATCTGCGCCGCCCACAGGTTCTGGTTGAATCCGCAACCACAGCGTTCGGGTTCAACGTCTTCCACAAAACTCAGCCATAAACGGGACGCGGCCGGGATGTTAACGGTCTTGAACTTCGTCGCGTCTCGGACGTCTGGCTAGTATACTTTAAGCTTATAAGCAAAAAGGATCAACATTCGATTATTTGGTAAAAGGTATAATAGATTATTAATATATTTATGATTGTCGAACAATTATCATTTTTTAAATAATTTTTTTGACTACCTTTCTATTTAAATTAAATTTAGATTATTGATTTTCAAAAATCATTGAAATATTTAGCAATAATACACTTTCTTTGTTTGGTAAAATTAGGCTGTGTTTTATAAATTATAATTACGGATTAAGAAAAAATTTTATTTTAACTATTTTAATATTTAAGTGCATCGATTATGGTCTTTCTTTTGCTATGATGGCTTTTAGGAAAGTCAGACTGTTGCATCATGATTTTATTATTTAGTGTTTATATTTTAATAATAAAAAATTCATTATGCTAAATCGTATTATCTCGTCATTTCTAGTCGCAGAAGGCTGTTCAAACTTAATTTTTGTCAAAATCCTCTTTATTTTGGTATACCAGGGTCCGCTACCTTTTAATATAAGTACATAGTTTATTCCTTGTCACCGTAACATTAAAGTCTCAAATTTGCAATGAAGGTTTTCCATAATTATAAAATGTTATCAATGCTTGTATTTTAAAGATTTGTAATATTATGCAATCAGATACTCAAAAAAATAATATTTTAAAGAGTAATTGAAATTATTAAATTGGCTATATAATTGATCAGCACCAGGGATGGGCGGAATTCCGATTTTCGGAATTCCGACTGCCGAGTTCCGAAATTTTTGGGCTCGGAATTCCGAGTCCCGACTCACCAAATCGAATTTTTTGTGGTTTTCAACAATTTTATCGAAAGGTAAACATATAAAAAAGGCAGAAAAATGCGCAGGAAAAATGTTTAATTAAATCAAAATGTTTTGAGGAAATTCGAGTTGAGGAAATTGATTAGTTGAACAAAAATGAATGAATGATTGAAGAAGGTGCTACCGTTTCGCTTGCCTCCCACTCTAGGGAAAATCGATGATTCGCTGGTGGGCGGAGAGCATTCACTTTCTGGGTTTTTTTTTCGTTTAAAATAAACGAATTTCAGTGTTTACTTTGTACAATAAATGATACAAATGTTACGGGTAATTTTGGAAATCGGGTAAAATTCTGCTGCATTTTTTTAGAAAATTTGCAAGGAATTCAATGTGCAGTGTCCGCGGCTATGCTTAATAATTCAAATTTTATTAAAAAAATCAAACAAAACAAAAAAATCATATAATTCACCAAAAAAAGGTTGAAAAATAGAGCGCCACCCTGTATTAAAGCCCCCCTCCCCCCTGTAAAAAAAATGAAAAAAGTGCTAATTTAAATAATAGATATTCCGAATTATACGTCATATCTCGGATATATATAATGTTTTTAAGAAAAAGGAATTCATTAATTAAATATGGTGATCTACAAACATTTAAAATAGTTATTAAAAATAAATATTATCATAATTATCAAAAAGATTATATATCCAAACAAAACAAAGAACAGGAATTTTTAAGAAAAATTATCGAGAAAATTATATCAAAACAAACTTATAATTATTAAGTTTAAACAATAGATTTTTGGAATATATGTTTTTTTGTTGTTTACAAACATTTGTTTAATAGCAAATAAGCTTCTGACTTTCCTAAAAGCCATCATAGCAAAAGAAAGACCATAATCGATGCACTTAAATATTAAAATAGTTAAAATAAAATTTTTTCTTAATCCGTAATTATAATTTATAAAACACAGCCTAATTTTAAACATTTCAATGATTTTTGAAAATCAATAATCTAAATTTAATTTAAATAGAAAGGTAGTCAAAAAAATTATTTAAAAAATGATAATTGTTCGACAATCATAAATATATTAATAATCTATTATACCTTTTACCAAATAATCGAATGTTGATCCTTTTTGCTTATAAGCTTAAAGTATACTAGCCAGACGTCCGAGACGCGACGAAGTTCAAGACCGTTAACATCCCGGCCGCGTCCCGTTTATGGCTGAGTTTTGTGGAAGACGTTGAACCCGAACGCTGTGGTTGCGGATTCAACCAGAACCTGTGGGCGGCGCAGATAAACATGAAGGACGCGTAGAAGAACTTAAAAAAATTAAATAACATCTTTAAATAAATTTTAACAAAATTGAATACACTAGTTAATTATTTTTGAATGTATTGTTTTAGGTATTTAAAATATATAAAAAATTTTTATTATAGTTAAATAATGCTGGATTCGTAAAAAACAATACTCATACAGTAAAAGTAAAACTAATTTTCAAGTGTAAAATAATATAAAAAGTATCAAATATATTAAAACAAGAGTATTAAGAAAGTAACCATGCACAAACAATAGATTTTTAATTAATATAATTTGAGCAGAATAATCTGAATTCAAAAGAATGAACTCTATATTGATTTTAAAATAAAGAAAGCTTCATACTATATACATGAAACTGAGATTCACGGCTAACTTTTTAAAGTATACGTCTTTGCATAGAAAGTTTAAATTAAAAAATGATTATTGAAAGGGATGATGATACTAAAATTAATATAAACTATTTTAAGCACTAATTTGTTCTTCAATTTTCTAAAATAGTCGCACAAACGGAAATATAAAGCAAAGTCGAGCCGAGGCCACCCGCTGCGTGATGCCAATTAAACCCGGCTCATCAGTTGGAGGTTTACAATGAAAACTCGTAAACAAATTAATAGCAAGTTTATTAGATTGCTGAGATTAAAATAAAAAGAAATATAATAACAAATTTGAAGAAAGTAACACAAAATAAAGGTATCATAAAAAACTAATTTGTAATCCAAATGAATTTGTTGCAAAGAAATTATAATCGATAAGGTTTAAAAAATTCAAATACCATTTTAATAAAATAAAAAGAATATTTGATTAAATCTTAAAAATTCATTTGAAAGCGCAAATTATAATAAGGCCCTAACTTGTAATGGAAAAATGCCTCATTAAAAAATTTGATTGTATTAAATTTTATGCCATTAAATCATATAAATATATCAACATGGTTCAGTGAAAAATCGTTCCCAAATATTCCCACCAGTCTAGCAAAAGATTTTAGTATTACAAATGCTGCAATGTCGGCGCATGCAAAACGGACGGAGGACGATTCGTTCCCGGCCGATTCGTTCCCCCCCCGATTCGTTCCCTTTTTTTGAGTTTTTTCGTTATAACTTCTTTCTAAACCAACCAAATCGAACATGTTCGATATCATTCGAAAGCTTACAACTAGTAGAAGCTTACAAAGGCAAAAGCTGAGCGATTGGCCAAATCTCAAGAAAGTTATGGCCATAAAACGCTTTTTGGCCGTAACTTTTTTGAAATTTGGCCAAAAGCTTAGATTTAGGGCTTGTAAGCTTCTACTAGTTGTAAGCTTTCGAATGATATCGAACATGTTCGATTTGGTTGGTTTAGAAAGAAGTTATAACGAAAAAACTCAAAAAAAGGGAACGAATCGGGGGGGAACGAATCGGCCGGGAACGAATCGTCTTTTTACCATGCAAAACAATGTAACGCACATTTATTTAATTGGGAGGTACCTTAAAAAAACATATTTATATTAAAAAAATACAATGACTTTTAAATTTTTGTTTCCAATATATTGATCATTATCGGCCACCCGCAATATAAAAGTAGTTGATCATTTGATATATTTTAATTTGTTAGCGTCAGCGAATTATGTACATGACTGTACAAAATATATTTTCTTCAATAGCAATAAAATGTTATTTTAATTTAAACAATTTAATGATTTTTGTCTAATATTTTTATTTATTATAACAATTTTAAGAAATATCAAGACAATATTAAAGAAAAGGGTCCAATTCTTTAAATGGTAAAATAACAAGCTCATGTCATGTTAAAAATTAAAAAATCCTTATAAATTGTTTATTAAAAATATTTTATAGTATTAAGTAACTTTTCTCAGAGGTAATTTATTCAGTTTTGCCCTGTGCTCAACAAATATCCTTGTTGGAAATATCATCTTGTTCAGAACACGCCGACGTTGTTGTTGACTGGTTTGCATTGATATTTTAATGTCTTATTTTAATTCAAATTGATATGTTGATTATCGTGTACATTCGTTTTTTCTTTTTGTGTTGTAATGTTCGAAAGTCCAAAGTCATGTCCGATACAGCATTTGTTGACATACTCTGTCCAAACTTCGGACCCGAAGTACAGATTCACATAGTAAATAAATTTTTGCATCAGTGTTTAAAATAATATTTTTTGTTGAGCAAAAATATAAATCTTAGGCAGCTGCTTGAGCAGATTTAGAGTTGTTAAATTTAATAGAATAAAATTTCTAACAATTTTTTAATTTTATATTTAGAAATATTTATGGCTTATTACATATTTATCTGTTAGGTTTTTTCAGATTAATATTTTTAAATAAAGCACTATGATTTAATTCAAAGGGGTAAAATTTTATTTATTTAGATATGATTTTAAGTACAAATCATAAAAATGAATTATAAAATAACCGTTTAAATGTTATTTTACTTTATTTGAGTAAATACAAATAGATAACCACGCGAGGTTGTTAAAAATGAAGGTATTTTTTGCTTACTTTTCCTTTTAAAATTTTAAGTATGGTTTTTGTTTATTTTGCCAAAGCCATACATGTAAGTAAAATAGTAATATTTTCAAGAACGAAACATGAAAGTTAGCCAGTGTTTATAATTCTGAAATTTATTATTTCTTCGGGATAATGAGGTGTAGAACATTACTGATTTATTTTTATTATCAACTTTTGAGATACCTTGAGCATACCAATCTCTGTTTCCAATCCGCATCGGCTTTGTTGGCACTTGGGATGTCAGTTAATTATTTTCATTTATTTTATAGTAATTTCAAGTCGCACGACCAAGTATGAGTCGTTATGCTTTTGGAATTCGGCATGTAAATACTTTAGGTTTATCATCAAGTTTTTTATAGACGTAATTTAAAAAAAAACTATATTTCAAGTTATTAGTCAGATAATATAAATAATATAATATTTTCTTCGCATTGGGGAAAAACTCCAGCCAGCAGATGCGTGTCCTTGTTTAAAAAAATAATTTATTCAATATTAACATCGTTTAATTTATTCGAATAAATTAATGTTAACATACTTAATTAGAATATCATAATGTGTTTTTTTTTTAATTTTGACATAGGTTTTATGTTTTAAAGTTGTTTTCATTTGTTGCTTTAAAAATTGCAATCAAAAAATTAGAGCATTCTTATCATTTTTTTCTATAGATTTAATCAAAATTAACGTGTAGCCACAATGTGAAGGTATGCCCTGTTTCATGCAGGCTGTTTATTTTATAAAGCATTTTATTTACATTAACTTGGTAAATTGTAATTTTTAATATTTGGGAAATTTTACAATATAATTAATTACATTTGGAGTAAATTTATATTGATGCCGGTCCTATACCATGACTGTCTTAATAGCATAAATTTTTTCTTCTAACTTTTAAGAACAAATAAAAGCAACATTTTATAGTATTTAATGAATAAATTATCCTTTGTATATTTGTACTTAAAAGTACAATTTATTTTATTAAACATTAATTTTTCATTCCGTTAGACTAATTTGTATTAATTTATTTGTTTGTTCATAGATTAGATTTTTTTGAATAAACAATAGGTATAATTCTAAGTAAATAAAAGTTATTTTTTAGTTTGTTAATGTTTATCCTCGGAATTTAATTCTTTTCAAGGTGAAAACCTTGATTTCGTCTGCCTGTGCTTCTTTTCGCGGATCAACTTTTGTTTCAGTTTTAATATGTTTTTTTTAAATAAAATTATTTTGATTTATTTTCTGTTTTCATGGTTATAATTTATAAATCAAAATTATCTATTCTTCTATTTATATCTTAGCATTTCTTGTGCACTAGGCCACTCGCATCATTTACAGATTTAACGATTCACTCTGCGAACGACAACATTTATTAATTAATTTTTGAATTATATAATTGATTACGTGATATTTAAGTATGTATATTTTTTCATTTGACTTATTTAAGTGTTGTGACGACTTTAGCCTAAAAAATTCTCCAAATATTATAATATGTTATTTTATTTTATGCTTAATCAGGCCTTTTTCACAAACTTGTTTTATTTTATTACTATAAATGATAATTCCTGTACAATTTTTTATTTCATCTTATTTTTTAAATGCTTTATATAAAATATTCTTTATTATTTTGTTTGTCAAATAGAGGCTCTAATTTTATATACATTCCTCAATTTATCACTATTATTTAAATTAATATTAAATATTCTGATAAGATTTTATTTATCTTATTTATTTATATTTGTCATTTGTCATTTTTTATTTATTTTATTTGCTTTTTTAAACATATATTGTTTGTTAGAGACGATTTGTCATATTTTTCTCTGGTTTCGTATTTCTTATTTCTTTATGATTCAATTCCGTGTTGTTTAATTAGATTTATTTGTATTTGACTTTAATATATAAATTATTGACACACTAGATACCAATCACACCTGTTTCGATTTGCCACAAATTGTTTGCTGATTGGATTGCAACTTTTGATCGAGGTACATTTCCAAAAGTCGTGAGTTCTGTAAAGTCATAATTACTTCCACCGCGAAGAGAAAGCAAATAGGTATTTCATTGTTTGCCATGTTTTTTTATTGCACAATGCTGACGCAATTTTTGAAGCGTTTTATAAAATTCAGCAAAAAATAAAGTTAATCCCAATTAATTGGATACAAATTCATATTTGAATTTTTTCCCCAGTATCCAAAATTATATTTGAATATAAAATTGTGACATCACTTTGAAAATTTAAAAAAATAAAGACAGATTTTAGTTCGTGTACATTAGTTCTTTTTTTGTTCCATAAGCTTTCTCACATCATTTCATAGTGGTTCCAATTGTTTCCTGGGCTAGGGTTCAAAAAATAAATTTATTATAATTTTTTAAATTATCCCAATACACCAAACCATAGGGGGGACCCTTTTCTTTCTTTTTGTGTTGTAATGTTCAAACGACCAATTTTATTTTCAAATCCTTTCTTCACACGTCGTTTTGAAAGTCCTGCGTTGACTTGGATGATTGATTTATATGACAATTGATCCTAATGTATTTCAGGATGAGCTAAATAATAATTGTGATTGGCAGGGCTGCAGGCAGTCTGCTTGTATTTTTTTGTATATTAAAAATCATTGCGGGATTTTGCTTTTGTTTAATATGCTTTTGAACGTACAATCTATCTGCATTATAATGTCGTCCACCTTCTCTAACAATGTTTATGATCGCCTTAATTTAACAATAAATTTTTGCATTATTGGTTTTTTGCTAGTCATTGTGAATCGTTTCATGCCATTAAACGCTTACAAAAGAAACTGGTGGCGAGAAGCCGGGCCATCAGATAGGGCTTGTTCGAATTCTACCAAAGCAAACTGTAAAATCAATGTGTTTACTTTTTTTATTTAAAAATTAATAAAAATATTCAAATTATGGTGTACTGTAAAATCATTTAATATCAATTTATCAAGGTGGCATTTTGATGTAAAGATTTAATGGCTAGAATTATTTTTAGGTAAACTTGGTGTCCTGTTTGTTATAAATATTGTTTTAGAGTTTTAAACTTTTTTGCAACTATTTTTTTGATGAACAATTTATTAATTTTTGTGATTATTATAATCTTGGTGATTTCATAATGGGTAATTCATGAATAAAAAAACATTATTTTTACCTTCAGTTTAATATGTAATATTTATTTATTAAAGTTGTTCATTAACTTACATTGAAATTTTTTTGGATCAACATTATACCCACTTAAAATTATGTATTCTTATTTATTATTAAATTTTAATTTAGGTAATTAGTTAAATTTGTTTTATTTAAATCTAATGCAACGTTGTAAATTTCAACCGCTTCATTTAAGTAAAACAATTTTTTTGAGCTTTTATTAATTTTATCATAAATTTGCTATTACTTGATTTTTATAATTTTGCTTTGTTTATCAATTCGAGTAGAATAAAATCAGGTGTGATTATTGGTTTGCCGAGCACGTGTTTCGTTGATCGATGCCTCCTTGAATTAGGCAATGGTCTTTTTATTTTTTGACGTGAGCCCCTAAGTGTTTGAGCATTTGCTATTAGTTTTAATAAAGAGCTTGCATTTAGCATAGTTTATTTTTAATAATTTACCGTTCCAGATTTGGTTTCTTTATTTAAGTTTTTAAGCTATTTAATAAAGTTACCAAATATAACTGTGGCATTTGAAGCAAATTAGGGTTAATTGTTAATTGTTTATTAATTTTTTATTTTTTCGTAAATAATTTAAATAAATAAAATTTAGGCCAAATAGAGGCATAATTGTGAGGCGTTAACGGTTCCATCTTAGGGTGAATTTGCAGAGACTTTTCCATTAATTTTTATATTTGATATTGATGCTTATTTTTTATTATTATTTTATTGTTGGTATATTTTATTTGAAATTATGAGAATTTTGTGCATCTATTTACGTCTGCATAATTTTATAGCCTTAAATTTAATCGAAAGTCAAACCAATTCCCTGTTGACTTATTAATTTAATTTTCATAATTGAAGTAAATTATATGACAAGAAATATATATGTTGATTATTAAAATTCGAAACAAAATAAATTTGCATTTTTGCAAATTTTCTTCATGATCCGAATTTGCCTCTGTTCCCTTCGGGTAGGATGACCATAGTTTTCCTCGCGTCTTCGCCGCCACGCAGCAGGGGCTTCTTTCAATTTTCGTCGTATTATGATATGATTTACGATTTTACGACGTCGTCATATAATGAGAATTTCTAGTTTAAAGTGTCGGTCAAAATTAAATTGATTAGCTTTTTTTTATTTAGTCATTTAACAAGTGTAATTTGTATTTTAGCTAATTTTCTTATTTTTGATCTCGGCCTGATTGTTTAAAAAATATCGGGGTTGTACACGAAAAAAGGATCTTAATGCACGGAGCTCAGACTACATTTTGATAAATTTAAGTTCATAAACATTTTTGCGTTTTTACCTTTCCCTCTTAATTTATTTTTCATTCTTTAATTTGTTGCGTAGAGTTAAATTGTTGCAGCTTTTTGATTACTAAAAAGAGGATTGATTTATATTTTGTTTTAGGTAAATAATATAATATTCATTTGTTAGCCAAATTTTGAATTTTGTTTTTTTCCTTCCAATATTTTGATTTTAAGGTTAAAGGACCAAATATGCCGCATGTCGTTGTTTTTAGTTTGTAAAGAAAGCAAAATAAACTTTAAAATAAGTTGGTTACTTATAGTTAGTTATTTGTTAAATTTAAAAACTTTCTGTTTTGTTCCATGTTTAAGAAGTATTTTTTCGTTATTATTATTCAATTGTAATTTATTAAAATTATTATTTAATAATAAAATTTTTTATTTTTAATATTTTAATTTGAGGAACTGCTTGATTTCATATAATATCTTTTAATCGGAATAATTTTCTTGACATTTTTATCCTGAGCGCATATTATATTGTTTTTTGAAAAGAAACTTTTTAAATATTTAAATTATTTTGACCTGCATAAATCGGTGTTATAAATCAGTTTTTTTCATTAATTTTTTCATTTTTATGGTATGCATTTTTGGAAGTGACTTTAAAAGGCTTTATAAAAAAAGCACTTTGAATTGAGTACATAGATTTGTTAAACGTGAGACAACAATTATTTATGATTTTATTTTTACGAGTTTATATCGTTAGCTTTTTAATTTTACAAAATTCATCTTATGCCATTCGTCCGCATTTCCAACTTGAGCTTAGTCGGTTCGTTTTATAGCCCTAAATTTAATCTCTTTAGTTTTATTTAATTATACTTTAATAACTCATAATGTTTTTTAAAATATCCTTTTTGGCTTTTATGTATTTTATTTTTCAATTTCAAGTATAATGTTATAAAAACTAAGTCTTTGTATACCACTAAGTAGAAAAACATTTCGCTTATTTTTAAACGTGGAGTCTTTACTTAATCGCTGCATAAGCCGGACAGTTGTGCTTGATATTTATAAAATTTATTGTTGAATTGTAAATACTTTATGTTAACAAAAATAAAGCATTTTATCTGTTGATATTAGCATTATTTTGAAATAAACAATTTAAAATTGACAAAAATAAAATTACCAAAAAAATAAATCAAAATAATTTATACCAAATTTATAATTTAATCTTTTAATAAAATAGTTGGTAAAAATTATATTCGACAAAAAAAGCGCTTTAATTAAAATAAGTAGTAATTATTAAACATATCGAGCGAATGCAGTCGATCAAAGCGTCTTGTAATAATATCTTGCTAAAAAATTCTTAAAATCAAAAAACGACGCATCGGATTACACAAAAAATTTGCAATTTAAAAATAAATAATTAAATTTCTTTAACATAGTAATACTTAAATCTGGCGGCGGATCAGATTATACTTTTTCAAGAATTAAACCAAAATTAAAAATGAATTGTTTGTATTTATGTTGCGTACTTATTGTCAAATAATATTTTTTATATATTTTATTATATGATTCTTTCTTTAATACTAGCGCTGTTTATTTATTGATGATAGTCTTGCCTTTTTATTTAGTTTATTAGTCTTTTAATACGATTTTGCGTTTTGCTACATTTTATTATTAAATTAACTTCAATTTCATGTTGGATGCCTTCTCTTGTTCAGAGTTTTCTTTCGTCATTTCAGAGTTCTTTCCGGGCTTTGTCATTTACAAAAAAAAGTTCAAATTGTGTTAACTACAATAATTGGTTATATATTTATTTTTGGTATGATTTTAAAAATTTTTTATTTACGTGATTGGATGAATTTTTTGATTTGGTATAAAAATATAATGAAGTTAAATGCACTAAGCACTCTCATCCATGTTTCTTTCACACGGTTCGGCGGGCAGCTTGGACCGTCCAATATTTAATATATTTAATCCTCTTTTTCTTTCAGTGTTTACTAAATTATGATTAATTATTCTCCTTTAAGTTTGATTTCTTAATGCTTTATTTGTTGTTATAAATGTAATATTGATTTTATTCTATTTTAAAAACACGCGTTGATTTTCTAATACTTAAATAATTTATTCATTGTGGTTACGGCATTTTATTTAGTTACATTGTTTATATTTTTCACTTTTTAAATTTAATTTATCAAATCGTTTTGCTTTGCCTCTTAAAAGTTGCGGTTGAAGTACTAAAAAGTATAATTTTTTAATTTATTAAGAATTTAATTTAATTATTTTGTTATTTAAGAAAATAAAGAAAAAAAGGCTCACGATGCTAAATTCTCATTATATTATTATATTTTAATTTTAATTTACACGTTTTTCTTAGTAAATTTTAATAATTACATAATTAAATTTAATATTTTAATTGCAATTTTGCCAAAAAACGGGTTTTATTTATTTAGGTATAAATATATCATCGCGTCGACAACTCAAATTGTTGTGTACATCTCCAACTTTGTTCGAGTCCGTCTGCGATTGTATTGTAATAATCTTACGCTTAAATAGAATTAAAAATACAAGATTTTGGCGCGGGCGGTGGGGTCTACTTTGATTTTTTAAAATCAGTTTATTTTTCGTATTATTTAGTCAATAGGTAAATTATATAAATTATCAAATCTTAATTATAGGTATTATTTAAAATCCTTCATAAAATGTTTTACACGTTGTAGATAAGGCGAGCATTACTATATTTTGATTTTTTATTAGCATTATTCAATTGTGAATTGGATGACTACCATAGACTGGCCGCATTCGTGGGCCAAAACACGAGGTTTGTAAAATTTTGTATAAGTTTTAAAGGTGTAAAAATATTAGAATGTGATAGGTATAATTACGGGAATGCAATTCCCGCACAGTAAATTTCATAACTAATGTTTAATATACCAGCCTTTTCTCTTTTATGCATGCTTTATCCGTTAAAGCTTTCATTAATTTCAAAATTTTCTTTATTATTTTTTCGGATTTTTTAGATATAAAGCGCTTTATGTTTTTTTAATTTTCTTTTATTGTATTCGAACTTTCCGCATAATTTTGGTCTTTAGGAATTTATTTGTTATTACTTAACGCTGGGCTTGTGTCAAATTTTTTACCGAGATATGTCTATCTAAATAATAAAAGTAGCATTTTTTATTAATCCATTACCACTTTATAAAAAAGATTATTTTAGATTATCAATTGGAAATTAAGACAAAAAAGTACAGTACCATAATATTTTTTCAACTTTATAATTTTGTTTTTAGTATAGTAAAAATAAAGAATCAAGTTTTCGTATATGAAATATTTAATTAAATCACAATTTAATTGAATACTATTCACGAGCTAATAATTACAAGATAATTTTTCGTTTAGTCACTAAGCCTTTTGGGCTTAATTTGAATAATCCGCACTATTAATTACAAAACAGAATAATTCGGTAGCGATGATTCACCAGCGGTGACAATTCATTGTATGCGTTTAAATTAATTGACGAATCATTAACATCCACTTTACATTAATATTCTAGCTTTGATTCCAACTGAAAGTGTATGTACGCAAGTTGAGCAATCATATTTAAATTACTATATAAATTTTTAAAAAATGCATTATTGTTTATCCAAGTGCTTGTAAAAACTTTATCATTGTTTAAATAATTAAACTTACTTTCATGTTTTTTCGGTGGTTGTATAAATTTTTAACGAATAATTTATGATAAATTTTTGGTGGGCATATGAATTTTGGTTTAGTTGTCATGTTTTTGACTCTTTATTATCTTAAAATCATTGGTTTAATTTTATTTTTAAAATTAATTTCGTAACATTTGACTTTATTTTTTTAGAATTAAATTAATAATGTCTTAATTTATTGTAGAATTGACCACGGCCAAAATATTGTTCATCGACAATCAAATATTATTATTTTCACTCATATTTCCAACAACCAGAAAAAGATTTAAACGGCATGATTTTGCAAAATCACTTGGACGGAGGGCGCGACAACCCAGAGTAAAATTCATATACTTTATAGATTATTTCCATAATGATTTAATTTCTTAAAAATAAAAAGCTATTAATTTGTTTTCGTTTTTAGTTTTAATTTTTTTTTTATTGTGCCTTTCATAATACCAAATCTACATTTAATAATAATTTGTATTCATTTTTACTTATTCGTGAATCGTTCATATAAAAAGGAATTTAGGGCTAAGCCAAATCAACGCCGCAAGCGGTAAAAGCCTTTCCATACGTTTTACAGATTTAATTTTACTTCTTTGGTGCAATTATTTTCGTGTAGCTCTTGAAATCACCCGGGGAAAGGTTTCTGCTTGCTATAGCGATAGTCGTCGCAAATTGTTCAGAGTTTCTCTGACGACCAAAATCTTTTTCACTACCATTTACGTATAATAAATATGGTTTTCATTTCTTATTACTACATTATTTGCACAATGAATTTATATTAGTAATCTGTTTTGAATTGACATTTCCTGCATCTTTTATTTGCATAAAATTATATTTGAAGAAGTTTTATCAAATTTGATTTAGCAATAATGAATACATTCTTCAATTTACGGATTCTGATTTAAATATATTTATAAATATATCGTTTTTTGTTAATTAAATTTATAAGATTTGGGTTGAATTATTTATTCGCATTTGGAATTTTATTATTTGTCATTTGAATTTTTAAAATCAATATTTCTATTAATGTTTGAATGATGTTATTTTTGTTTGTATCATCCTTCTAAATTTGAGCTTTACTCTTATGTTGTCCAGGGCTATTTAAAAGTTTTTTATTGCTGTTGTGCATTTATTTTTAGGCATAATTACATTAAACTCATTTATTTACTTTTATATCTTTTTACAATTGTAAATGAATCTGTTTGCCTTGTTTCATCATATAAGTAAACTTTTTACAATTTAATATTTAAATTTTAAATGTAAAGCGATTATATTTCAATTGATTTTGGTGCCACGGTAAGAAAAATATGGCGTTAATAGAAAAATAATTTGGGCTCAAGATTTTAAACAGCTTCTGTTACTACTGTCTTGTTGAGTCAAAAGTTACCTTATTTTTATTTTGTTGCCAAAATTTTACATTTGGTTATGTAATATTGGATTGAAATCCTTTGCAGAGTAGCAGTTCTTTATTATAAATCCACTATCTTTATGTTTTAACTGATTCTTAAATATTTTTTACAATATTTTTAGTTTTAATTCGCCGCCTCTCCAATAGTTATAATTTTACTCGTTTTTAAAATTTCAACCGCAAATATTATGAAACGACATATTTTTTAAATATTATTATATGCTTTAAAGGTAAAAAAGTAAAGTATAATTTTTCCTCGAGACCAAAAATGACAACTGAATGTTCGTATACCAGTCACCTTCCCTGTTACGGACAACGTAAAAAAAATGAATTAATTATCAATAAAAATAAATTAACCTATTAATCTGGAAATAAAACTTATCGTAAATTGTGGATGAATAAACAAAAAGTTACCAAAAAATAAATCAAAATTATTAAAATAATTTTTTTTATTAAAGATTATTTAATTAAAATACATATGTGAGTTTGAGAGTTTTCTTTTGGATCCTCAGGCAATCAGTGCTGGTTGCTAAACTAATGATTCTTCAAAAGAATTCGTTATACCTCATACAATAAATAGAAATATACAGCGCTTATGCTTCACCTTTTTTTAGTTAATTAAATTTTTCTAAAAATAAATTGTTTCTAATATTAACAATCGAAACATTATTATAAAACGCAAGCTTATCAACACATTTACGCAATAACATAAAATAAATCGTCTACGTAACTACAAATTTAATTGGATTATTTAGACCACTTATATTAAATTAAAACTATAATTAAACTATTTCGCATTGAAAAAATAATATAAAACTCTAAAATAAGAATTTAAAAAAATAACTGTAAAAATTAAGGTATTTAAGAACATAATGAAATAAAAGAAAGGCAATAAGCAATGAAGATGTTTCGTCTTATTTTTTGATTTTGAATTTACAATTATTAAAATTTAAATTAACTTAATTAGTTGTTTTGTATTTTTTTATATTGCAGGAATTTGTTTTAGAAATTACTTTTTTTTGTTTTTGCATAAACTAAAAGCTCATAAAGTAGTATTATTATTTAGTTGCTTGGTTAACCAATTAAAGATTTTGATATTTTAAATTGCATAATTACATATTTTAATTAAGCAACAAAACAACTCTTTGAAATGGCATGACTTGATATTTTTTTGTAGTTGTGAAATTAAATTTTAAACTCCCTTTTAAGCGTTTTAGAATTAAGACTGCAATTGTTTGTCATCTTTTTGAAAATGTTTATTTGGTTTATTTATTGACTTGTATTTAACTTTTGGATATTACAAATAGCAAAAACAAATAGTAAGTTGAAATTTTTAGCACGTTGCATATCCTTTCAGTTTGGTTAAATGCTGTTTAAAATAAAATAGTAAATGTTTGAATGTTAACATAAGTAAATATTAAATTTAAATAACGCAAAGAGGGGAGAGAGTTTGGCATGTTGAATTTTGTGTTTTATTTGTTTTAAAAAATTCTACAATTATGCTCAATTAAGCATAATCCATTACCGTCTCTATTCAGAATTATTTAATTTTTCATAAAAGATCGGTGATTTGGACCAATGTCACACCCATATTTTTTATTCCGTCTGCACGCTTTCAAGTCTTCTGCTTCATTAGTCAAAGAAATAATTCATAAACTTGCATAACACAAACAAGCAATAAACTCTATTTCTAAAACAATAAAATCAAAAACCCAAAAATGAAGGCAAAATAATAAAATATAAAGAAATAATTTATTATTAATAAGGAATAAATCTAGAAGAAAAATTGAATTTTCTCTGACTGGGTCATTTCGTACGCCAGCTGTTACATAATGAAAAAATAAAACTTAAAAACACTATTAACAAACATGGCATACCGAAATCAATGTTTTTATTATTAAAATACTTTTTTTGAATTTAGGTAACTTAAAACAACATTTTTGCAGTTTTAAAAAAACCATGCATTTATTCAAAGTTTCAAAAAAGGTTATTTAAATATCGTCTAATAATGAACGCATATCATTTACTAATAATATACATTCTTTGCTAATATTTGCCGAATACCATCTCACAAAAAGATTTTTAAGCAATATTCTTTTTAAACTTTGATGATATATTTTTTTGTAGATAATATTGGGTTGTTTATTTTAAAAATAATAATTTATTTTAAGTACACGTAATAAAATGCAGCATTTTGGCCTTTGTGATGTGGATGTTAAGACTTATTTTAGGTTCATAATTAAGGGCTCATGACTTGATCCACTGTTTGAATATTATTTTTTTTTTTTTTTTGGTTTTTGGGTCTTTTTTTTATTTTGAACTGAGAAATTCTTTTTAAATATTTATGAAGGATCTTACATTTAACAAATTGCCTATATTTTTTCACTGTTTAAAGCTAATATTAATACTGTAAGTAAACCCTTCTGCTGAACGTGAAGAGAACTCTGTTTTTGCACGAACATAATTTATGAATTAAATTGTTTGTATATTTTAGTTGGAGTGTATTCTGCCTCTGAGCTGAAGAAGATTCCTGCTCTTGCGAAGTGGTTGCATCCCGGACGTATTGATCCTTGCTCGTTAGCATTCTGCGGAACCATTACAAAATTAAAGGTAAAAGCAGACTGCAATATCAATATCAATATCTTGGGTTTCATTTATTATTTATTTATAATTATTGTGATATTTTAATTTTTCTAAGTATTTTATAGTTAATTTGTCATGAATTTATTTTTCATACAAAAAATCTGAGTAGCAGTTTGCTTTTTTTTTGATTATCTTTATCACTATTTATTTGTTTCTTCTTTTAAACTGAAATTTAATTAAATATTATTTCGCATACCCAAAAAAGCAGTTCACGGAAATTCTGGTTTGCTCGTGCTTTGCGCAGTTTCTTCGATTTCTGTACTCTTTTCACAATTAAAAATGTTGTTTGTTAGCTATTTAATGGCTTTTTTCAAAATTTTTTATATATATATTATGTATTTAAATAAAGAAAGGTTTTTACCTCCAATGTAATGTGTTGAACACAAACTTCCGGCTGCTCATGAATTGATAAAAAAATTAAATTAGTTAATTTATAGCGCTAAATTATAAGTGATTCATTTTAATAAAGCTCAGCTTTTTTATTTAAACTATTTTTTTCTTGCAACATTTACATTAATTAAATCCATTCGATTATTTGTTAATTAATGTATTTTTTTTAAATAGCATAAATATTATTGGGTTTTTAAAATTGATTCTTTTTACATTTATTTATTTTCATTGAATTATCGATATATAAATTTTACTTAATATTCGTCTTATTCAAGATAGCCGGTGCGTGGATTATATTTGACTTGTCACAGGATTCAAATTTAATTTTTGCTTTCGCAATTCCGCCCCCACATTACTGGCTTTTCCCTATGTAGTTTTTAAAGTTCAATTTTTTAATTAAAGTTAACAAATTTGAGCACGAACTGGCCCGCTTCTTGATCAGGCATATTGTGAGTAGTTATGTCTTTTGATATTAATTTAAAATTAAAATGCTAATGGAAGCTTGGTTTGATGCCACAAGAAATTCGTTGCTTATTGTGTAACTCTCACGAGAGTCAACTGTAGATTCACTGCCTCTTTGCAAGTTGCACTGATATGTTTTAATTCATCTCTTAATAGCTAGAGCTACCTTTTTTCAGTGTTTATCCATTTTTTGAAAATTGATTTTTCTGTAAATTCAAAACCGTTAATTACCGTTAGTTTAATTTATGTATATGGGTACTGTATTTGAAATCAACATGCAATTTTAAGAGATACTTACTGTTATAGTGTAATTGACGCAAATTATACAATCGTGCTCTAATGCTTTCTAAAATGAATAAATTTACGAAATTTTATTTAATTTTTTAAGGCACAAATTTGAAGGCATTAGAGGCGACGGGACATTCATTTATTCATTGTCTTTGAATTAAGTTTTTGTAAAATCACCATTTAACCTAATGCCGCAATAACACGTTTTGTTTTACAATTTAAAAAAGTATGGATAAAAGTGTCGTCTCCAACAAAGACCGAATGCAGAGCCAGTGCCAAAGCGAGACTAGAGATAACTGGGGAATAAACGCTGTGTATTATCTCTTTGTATAAACTTAATTTATATATTTAAACAATTAAAAAATATATATATTATGGATATGTATTTGCATAATTTAGGCAATAAATTCATAAAATTAAAAAAAGATTCAATGAAACATCGCACAGCAAATATAAAATAAAAAGAATATAAAGTAAACCACACATGTCGCTGTTGATCTGCGCGTTCACCACGTAAAGTACTCTGCCAACTTTTTTAAATTGTAAAACAAAACGTGTTATTGCGGCATTAGGTTAAATGGTGATTTTACAAAAACTTAATTCAAAGACAATGAATAAATGAATTTCCCGTCGCCTCTAATGCCTTCAAATTTGTGCCTTAAAAAATTAAATAAAATTTCGTAAATTTATTCATTTTAGAAAGCATTAGAGCACGATTGTATAATTTGCGTCAATTACACTATAACAGTAAGTATCTCTTAAAATTGCATGTTGATTTCAAATACAGTACCCATATACATAAATTAAACCAACGGTAATTAACGGTTTTGAATTTACAGAAAAATCAATTTATTCTTATGTAGATGCAACAAATATGTATGATGAAATTTATTATAATTAATAAAAAATAAATTCATTTTTAAATTTAAAATATTCACTCTGGACGAATTTGCCCTGTCGATGAATGTACGAATAGCGGATTGCAATTGTGATGGCACATGCCAGATAAATCGCATTGCCAAAGATCTAAATTAATTTGATTTATTAATAAAAATATTTTTTGGTTTACAACAAAACCCATTCGTAAAGACTTTCAAAATTTAGTTGATACGTTTATACACTTCATTAATTTTATTTTTATATATGCCAGTTTTTAATTTAATTTATTTTAATTATACGGTTTAGTCCGCGAAACACTTCAAGTTTAAATATTAATTGCGATACAGAATTGAATGGGCTATGTAGAAACTCGAATGTTTTATTATTTTAGTTTTTCTTTTTATTTCGTATCATTCTTTATTTTTTTATTCTTTTGTTAATTGATATTTTTTAATTGAATAATTGTTTTCACATAAATTTTTGTCTCACCGTTTTCAATGCTCAATAACAATAACAATTTTAACAAAAAAGGTTAATTCAATATACGATTTTTATCTTTGCCTTTAAATGCGGCCGCGTATGACAGCCACACACCCAGAACACGTAATTAAAATATATTGCTTTTAACTTATTTGTAAGCTCCTCTTTAGCAATTTATCATTTATTTATGTTACAAACAATATTATTTAAAGTTAGCCAAACAATCGTTTTTTTATGTAGTGCATGAGCCGATTTGTTGATTAGAATTTGGTTTTATTGAAAAATATAAATTTGGATCTGAAATAATTAAGATTTGAATTTGTAAGGCATACGCTTGTAGGCGTTTTGCCAGCTCCTCTAGAATAAGTAATTAAATAGCATTTTAAACGTACAACTTAAATTTAAATGAATAATCAAAGTTTAAAATAATTAAACTTTGGTCCATTGCCTGTTTTTGCAATGGCGGCTTCACGCAATGTGATTAATAGGGCTGGGATTTATATGTGCTAAAAAACCCAAAATATGTATGTTTTTATGTGCTAAAAAATGCCAAAATATGTGCTAAAAATCCCAAAAAAAGCCAAAATATGTGCAATGATTTTTCAAGCTTTAATTGTTAATTTTAAATAAGCTTTTTTGGCTAAAATTCCCAATCTTTTAAATAATTACTTGACACTAATCAATTGATCAAAAGTTAAAGTTAAAATCTAAAATATATATTGTTTCAATATTAATTTAAATATATATAATGTTGAATATTCGGATTTTGATCAATATAATTAATAAACTCTCATACAATTTACAAATAATAGCAATACGAAAATGTGCACGATCGCACCAAGACGGCTAAGAAACACTATCAGTCAAATAATAGGTTTTGGTTACAACGAAAGCTGCTACAATAAATTTATCACAACCCGCATAATGTATAGCTTTATAATGAAGGAAAAAAAATCATAAAAAAATAGCATTTGTTATGGCATACCCAACTTTATTTTGAAAATGTCTATAATTAAATAAATCAAATTTATTGAGGCTATTGCCTCCTTACGAAGGAGTCCTCGGTCAACGAACCATTAGATGCGTGCTCGGCAACCAACCGCACCTGATTTTATTCTACCCTAATTGATAAACAAAGCAAAAATTGAGTGTATAAAAATCAAGCAATAGCAAATTTATAATAAATTAATAAAAATTTAAAAGAATTTTTATACATAGTTACATTAAAAATGATCAAACCAACTTAAACAAATAGCTAAAATTTTTCCAAAAAACAACAGAAGATAATGCAATAAACCGCATGAAGAATTGAGTTCAAATTCAATCACAAAATAATATATTGTATTTTTAAAATTATTAATATAATAATCAAATAACCTAAACCGATTGCTAAACTATTTTTTCCAAAAATCAAAACAGAAACATAAATTCACTAATCTGAACGACGATCATTGTATGTATTCTGCCGGAAACCGGGAGTGAGTACAAAATACATTCGACATATCAAAGTAAAATTTTATCAAATTTTGTTTGCAAAAAAATAAAAAAAGATTCAATGCCACAACATTTTGCAAAACAAATTGTCTACTTTCGATAAGTATAATTTATAAATTATATAATTGCAGATTTTTTGAAATAAATAAAAAAAGTTTGGCTTTAAAACAAATTATTCAACTCAAATAATAAAGGTTCGATTAAAATAATAATAATAATACAAAAATATAAATAATTGATAATTAAAAACTTTTTCAATAAAATAAAAGGGTATAAAAACATTAAAAATTATTTAAACATTACAAATAAGATAATGAAAAGGTTTAAACACAAAAATGATTAAACTAAACAACGATTAATTTGACCAAGAATTTCTCATATGAAATAGCAAACAAACTCCTAAAAGCTGGAATGCTTATATTGCCCAACAAAAATTTATTCAAAAAGATTATAAAATAATAATTTTTAAACAAAGACAAAAAAATTGAGCATAAATATTTAATAACCATTTATCTTAAATCCTAAACAAAAAGTCACATTTTTAACAAAAAGCAATATATAAAAGTGTTATTTTAATTTTAAGTATATTTACAACATTCTTGAGTTTGACAAAAAATCATTTATTTAATATTCAATTAAGAGTTTTTCAATCCATTTTATTTATAATGAATAAATTCTATATTTATGAAATCGAAATATTATTAAGTAATGTTATATGACAGTGAACTGCAACATAGTTAAACAATTAAATTTAATTTATATTCAATTTTAAAACAAATAAACCAAATTTCATTCTTCTTAAAAAATAAACTAATAATTAAAACTCATAAAGCAAACAATGGATTTGCGTTTAAATAAAACGAAATAACACAGAATTTTAAGGTCGATCAAATACTTAATATGTAACCAAACAAAAAAATTCGGGTTAGGAATATCCGTAAAATTTCAAAAGTTACAAAACATGACCAATAAATGATAAATAATAAAAATGTAAAACCTTATTTGAAAGATCAGCGTCAAGGCTTCGGTAAATATGTATCAAAAAAAGCCCGCATACACCCGAAAACGAAATAATTAGCAGAGGAGCGAGTACAAATTATCTATCGATTATTTTTTATAATTTT
The DNA here is from genome assembly GCA_020449905.1 of Globodera pallida. NCBI lineage: Eukaryota > Metazoa > Nematoda > Chromadorea > Rhabditida > Heteroderidae > Globodera > Globodera pallida. The sequence goes on from JAIXHY010000047.1 coordinate 217,339, forward strand.
TATAGACACAAAAAGATTAAACTTTTGATAACTAAAGGTTTCCAAGCTTATGTTGCTATTAAATTGTATTGAGTGATGCAAATAATTAAATATTAATATGAATAAATTTTTTTATTTTTTTGAAATTATTGCAAATTTAATGTATAATAATGCCATTATTTATTGGTTTGCTCAAATTTTTAAAATATGTTTATAATGTTTCAACTTGTTGTTACTTTAAGGAAACACTTTTTATTTGAAAGATGTAATGATTCTATGGATAAAAAAATGTTAATATTATTGTTAACTATATAAAAATGTATTTATTAGCAAAATAAAATTTACTTAATATATTGATTAGAAGGTTTATAAATTTGTAAATATATATTTATTATCGTTTAAATTTACTTTTAATGATGTACGGAAGCTGAATTTGCTTCTGGCAAAGTGTCAACCTTTTTAATTCTATCTTTTCAAAATTAAATTTGATCATATAAGATATCAACAATGGCAATTGTAACATAGAACTTTTAATTTACATGAAATAAACCAATTTAATATAAATTTAAAAAAAATTAGACTATATGAAGCAAATATTAAATTGTATAAAATTATCTAAAGAGCGAAAAAGCTAAAGGGAAAGCAATTTTAGCTGAAAATGTACCACCCCAACCGGGAGAATCAAGCGGCACCTAGCAAAAGCTTGCCAGTGAGGCGGGTTCATGTGAATTAATCAATTTATAAAAAACTCTTAAGGTGCTGAATGAAATTTACCTCTTTTAAGAAAATAATAAATAAAGAGATTATAGGAAATAATAAAAAAACGATGTTGCCTAAACAAATGTTAATGTTTGAAAATCAAAAAACAATTTTGCTTGGCTTTTCATAAAATAATTTCAACTTTAATAAAAGGCTTTTAAGAAAAATGCAATCACAAGTTGTCCCATGCATAGTATAAACAGAAAGCAAAAACTAAACAATTTATTTATACAAACAAAAAAAGTTCAAACATCGGAGAATCGATACGTTCGACATCGGAGGCGAGGATCGACATTTGAGCAGAAAGGTTCAAGACATCAGGAGAAAGCAAATATTTAAAATAAAACAAAAAAATAACTGGTAAATGATGTGGAATGAGCAACAACCGGTAACTTACTGTAAAAAATAAAGTTTATAAATTATTTATTTAAGCAAAAATTAAAATTTGAAAAAGTCAAAGAAGCGACTTGTAAAATAAAATATATTTAATAATAATTTAATGCAAAATATTTAAAAAACATGATGACCATGAAATTGTATTGAATAAATACACTTTAAGATTATTATTTGAAAGTCCAACTAATTTAACATTTCTCTTGGTGCGAATTCGATTAATTTATTTTTAGTTTTTAAAAGCGTTTATTTTATATTATTTTTAAATGAAGACCTTAAACATTGTTTTATTCATATTCATTAAATTCGTTTATTCAAATCAACATATTTTAAAATTTTATTATTTTTTAACTTGGAAATGAATCTATTATTATTTTCATTAAAAATGTATGTAAATTGTCGATGAAATTCTGAAAAATTGTTGTTGTTGTTGTTGCATATTTAGGAAAGTCGTTACGGTTCAAAACAATCTCGTTTTGTTCTTCCAGAACCGATTCCTTAGCGGTCTTTTTTAATTTAACAACATGTAGATCGATTATTTTTGATTTTTTATTAATAATTTTTAATTACATATTTAGAAAATATTTTATTAAATAATAGGTTTATTTAAAATTTGTTTAGGATGAAAATAAATAAAAATAAGAAAATATCATATTGCTCATTATTAAAAGAAAGTTTAAAAATAAAATAATTAACTCCAATGTAAGTTTGAAAAATAAAAACAATTATGATCATGTGATATAGTGATCTAAGATTGAATAGCACATATTATTTATTTAAAACAAAGTCAAGTAACAATCATTTCCATTAAGTAAGAGAAAAGTCAAATAACATTTATTCTGTTTTATTATTATTATGCTAAAAACAAAAAAATGTCACTCAACCAGTTGAGTTAATAGCTGCACAGCACGCAGTTGCCCTGCAACAAAATAAAATAAAATAAATCTTATTGGGCTTTAAATTATATTTTTATTATGAAAAGATATAAAAGCAGACCTTTTAAAATTTATATTCAAATACAAATATATAGAAATATTAAAACTTTTGTCAAATTAAATAAATAGATTGAATTACTCGATTGCTTTGATTAATTTTTTAAATTAATGTGCACATGTTCAAACCAATGAATTTAGATCTTGTCGATTGCTAAGAATTGTGCATGAGATGTATTTTTCTTTTTGTAATTATCCATTTAAAACATAAAAATATTAATGTCTATTTATTAATAAACTTTATTAGCTGGGTTGAATGCGCCTCTGAGCCAACGTTTATCTGCTTACCTTCGTCACCAACCTCCGCTCGTCTTCCAAAAAGGAGCTAGCCCTTCCCAAATATTCTTCCATCAATTTTATTCTGCGATTTTAATATATTTATTTTCAGTAATTATTTATATTAAATTTAATTAACTTTCAAGTATTTTGGTGATTTTATATTAAATATATTTATTTTATGTAACGGCCTTTTGAATTACTTATTCGCACTTTATATAATTATATTTTTTATTTTTAAACATAAAAAATTTTAAATTAATCAATAATCATTGCGCATATTATTATTGAAAAATATTAACATTAAAAAAACAAATTTTTTGTTGGTATTTCATTTACTTTTCAATTGTGTTGTTTAAAAATGTTACGTGATTTAAATCGCTGTATTTTTAAAATTGGGTTTATATAATTATAACAATCTTTTGCAATGCTTGTTTATTCAATAATTATAAGGCCCATGTCCTTCCTTCCTTACCGATTTTCTGCATGGTGAATGTTTTCACTTAAGTAGAGATTCAATATTGTTCTTTGTTTGAAGTTTTGAATAATTTTAATTTTTTATTCTTTTGCCCTTGAAAATTTTTGGTCGATTTTCTAAACCACAGTCTAGCCTTAGATTCGAATAACAAAAGTAATAATTTCCGATTAGATTATTTAGTATATTTGTCTTTTAATAAAATTTTTCAGACAAAAAATTCATGTTTTTTATTTACATCCAGCGATAGACAATCGACGCTGCTTTTTTCGAGATCTGCTGGTAACAGTGAGCTGCCGAGTGACTGTATTTCCGAATTCGACTCTGGTTTTTGGTAATTAATTAATGAAAAAAATAACTTTTTGTACGACATTTTTATATACACACTATATAAAAACAAAACTACACATGAGAAATATTTGTTATGGTCTGTTTTTTATCAAATAAATGCAAATTTTTTAACGTTATTTAATTACTTAAAAAACCGTTCTTTAAAATAAATTAGAACTTTCCATAAATTTATTTAGTAGTTAGTCCTAAGCACTTCAGTAAATGTTTTTAGATTTTTGCGTCTATGGCCGAGTTCTTCCGTGATTTGTTTTTGTTCGCAGGGCTAAATGAATTCAACTATTTTTTGTTTTTATGACTTGAGTTTATTTTCAATTACTTAGCTTTTACATTAAAAATAAAATAATTTTAGAAAAAAAAGCAATTGAATTATCTTATCTTTTTTTATTAATTATAGAAAATATACTATTTAACTTTCTAATTTTTAAAACTTTCTTCATTTAACAATCTTCTAAGCACAACATACAAATTATTCAAAGAAACTATTATATAATATCAAATTTATACTTTAATGATTTTGGTAGTATATTTGATATTTACAAATATAAATGGTCTCATAGTTAGTAGTTTAATATGTATAGATTAGTGTTCGGTCGGTACGGGAAAGTACCGACGCTTTTTCGGTACTCAGGCTTCGGTACTTTACCGAAAAGTACCGACCGAAAAATCTGCGAACCGAAGGTACCGACCGAACAAAATTTGAGTACCGAAAAAAGTACCGAATGGAAAATTGGTAATATATTTGAATTTTTCAACCTTTATCCATAAAATCACGTGGTTCAGAGGTTAAACTGAGAATCAAAGGTTCGTTTTGTCTGAGGTTCGAGTCCTCGAGTCAAAATTTCTTTTTATTTTTTTTATTGAATGCCCTGCTGGTGCGTGATGTGGTTGCCTGGGGTTCAAACCCCCGACTGTGTAAATAGTTTTTTGTGTCTTTCAATTAAATTCATGGCAAAGAAAAACAATATTTTTTGCTTTTTTAAAATTGGAAGGTAATTTAGGAATTTATCAATTTTTTAAAGAAAGTTACTAGCAAATTAATTTTCAAAAATTTTCTAAGATTTACATAAAGAATTACTTTTTTTCACCATTTTAGTTATCGGAATTGGACAAGTTTTCTTAATAAGTAAGAATTTTCATTTTTTCCTCTCAGCGACGACTATCGGCATCGCCGTTCACCTACAAAAACCCCTAATAAAACGGCTAAAATTTTCTTTTTCTCTAGTTTTCTGAACCTAAAATTAAATTTTTGGAAAAAGTCTCAAGTCAAAACTCGGAATCTAGATTTCAAAAATGTCCGGAAAATTTTGAAATCTTATTTGATTTTTTAAATCATTTTTTGCCCTCCACGATGCATTTTTTGGCCATTAGGTCTTTGTTTTGAAGTTTAAAATAAATAAACAAGTTTTAATGGCTAAAAAGATGAGTTTAATTATAACGGGCTTTCACAGCATTATACTGATTTGAACATCCATTTGGGCACAACTCAAATACTTTAGAAATTTTTTTTTTTATTTCAAGTTTTTTTAAATAAATGTTTAATGCACTTTTAATTTTTTTTTTGTGTTTATCCTTTGAATTTATTGAATAGGAATTGTCAACGCTTGTGAAATAATTCCACTGATTGAAGATCGTTCTGGTTTTCTAATCCATTAAAAAATACAATTAAATTTAGGTATTTTTAGCTTATTTTAAATTGTTATTAGCCGTGCCTTCACAGGGTAACGATTAATCTGTATAAATGCATTCATGCATAGTTTAATAATTGCCCTATCCATTCTTCCAGGCATTTCAATTGAATTGAAATAAATTTAATTTACTGCAAACGGTGGCATTAATGGCTTTAAATATATTTATTGGCAATTTAAGAACTGGTATGTAGATTTATTAGTTTGACAAAAGAAATTATATTTTGTCGTAATGATTGGTCATATTGTTGACTTAATTAAATTATTAATTAGGAAATTATAATTGGGTTTTTCATTATCAATATTAAATTTCATTGTTTACTGTTCCTGGCTATTTCTAACATAATTTCATAAGTTGGTGTCTTTTTTATCTAGATCTTATTTTTCCAAATTATTTAATTTAGGCGTTCACTTTTACATACTTAAATGGGTTATTATATTTTACGGCAAAGGCAAATTTAAATATGATATACAAAACATTACTCTGTTTTTTTGTTATTGACATTATTTATTTTAGTAAATTCAACAATTGACACTATCAAATGCCTCAGCGGCCCCGAAAAACCAAGCATATTTTGTTTATGTAGACTTTTAATTACAGTATTAGTACTGTAATTAGTTGCCTAAGCATGAATAAAACATTAATACATTTTTTATAAAGATTCCGAATTTAATGTTCACAAATTTAAAGAAAATAAATTAATTTATTAAACATTAAATTTATATAAATACATAGGATAAAAAAACCTAATATTCAGATTAAGCGTTGCCGTATATAAAAGCACATCCGGGCTCTGGTATTCAATAACAAATAAGCGTTTTACCTGTTTTTCTAACACCATGTCGTTGTATATGCCAAAAGCTTTTTAAACATAAAATAAAGACACACCGCCTAACGAAATGCTGCGAAGAACATTTTTAACCCTTAATTCAATTAAATAAATTCTTGATAAATTAATTAATATTTGGTCGGCTCATCAAACCATTTATCTTAAAGCAATTTTGTAGCTATTATCTAAACTAACAAATAAAATAAAATTTGTTGTAAAAATATCAAAAACTAAAAAAAGCATTGAAAATAATTGTTAAATTTATATTGAACATGCAATTTGAAAGAGAGCATTGAAAACATGTAACCAACATTTCTCAATAAGAGCTGGCAAATCTGTTTACTTTTAATTATAGAAATTATCAATTAACTAGAGAATAAAAAAATTATAATGCGGTCTTTTAATTTTTTAACAAATGATTCAAATTAATTTAGGATCTGTGGTTTCAGCTTAGTTTTTTCATTTATTTTATTATTAGCTCTTTATTTATAAATAAATATTGAAATAAAGCTTTGCTTTTATCTGTTTGTCTTTACTTAATATATTTATTTAGTTTTCATGATTTCAAATATAATTTCCTTATAAATAAATTATTATTTACAATTTTGTTTTGCTAGCGAATATCATACAGAGCGTTGTCCACGCGATCCTGCTGGTGCACGCTGGTCTCCTCGAACGCACGGATCTCTCGCAGCTTGCATTAGTTTAGCTTTTTAGGGTGAATCACTAAATATTTTTAAATGATTAATATTATTTAAATGAAATTTGGCAAGAAATATTTATTTAAGGTTTTTTAAATTTTTACATTTGTCTGAGCAATTTTAAACTAAATTTAAGTCTAATTTATGACTTATTTTTAAAATTAAATCCTTTTTTTAATTTTTTGTTAGCACTGGCTATTGCATTTAAAAATTTTTATTTTAAATTTTTTTAACTGTGACTCACACTTGCTGGGATATATCCTCTTTTGGCAAATAGTTTGAATCGGAAAATTTGTAAGAAATTTTTAATTTTATTATTCTTTATTTGACAATTTATAAACTAGGCTAAAAATTAAGTTTTATTGTCATTAAACTGGACATTTGATTTGTTTCCTACTTTTTGTTTAAGGTTATCTGATTGTGTGCCTTGTTCTTTGTAAGGCGAGCTGACATTTGCGGACGGACATTTGCGGACGGACATTTGCGGACGGACTTTTGCGGACGGACATTTGCGGACAGACTTTTGCGGACAACTTTTGCGGACAGACTTTTGCGGACGGACATTTGCGGACGGTGATCTGCAAAAAAAATTAATTAATTAAAAAAATTAATGTTAAAAGCAAAATTTTTTTTTTTGGAATAGGAAGGGCGGGCCTCGTCAGTACGGACCCTTCCTAATTCCAATACATTTGTTAATGCGCGTGTTTCGGCCCTACCCGTAGACACACAAAATAAAAATAAAACACAGCACAAACAAAGGTCAAGCCAAAACTGCAAATAGGAGGGGCAGCGGCGGAAGGAGTCGCGCACGTCCTTTCAGTAGATGGTTCGGGAAACTAAGAATATGAGCCAAAAAATACTTTTAGAAAAGTCGCCGTATTATTTTCCTGTCACGGTCAAAGGAATAAAGTCAGAATTCACTCTTACGGAAGATGAGTTCTACCATGATGGAAACCTAGAGACATTTTTCGATAAAATGGAAAAATCAACTGGACGAAGCACGTTTGCATGTTGTTTTGCGGGTTAATCAAAATCAAAATCTTAAAAAATGGTTTATTTTTAAGACGAGGATGGAAATTTTCGTATTTTACTACGCTCAAACTCGATGGAAGTTGTTCGATCGCATAGTGTTACGGTGAACAGAAAGACGGTTTTTAGATGCGAGCTCCAATGCTCAATTCCTTTTTGATCATACGTGGACAAAACAAAATCGTTAATCAACTAGGCGCAAATTGAAAATAATCACTCAATAAAAACATATTTAGACACATCAAATGTTTTTTTTTGCAGTTTTGGCTTGACCTTTGTTTGTGCTGTGTTTTATTTTTATTTTTGTGTGTCTACGGGTAGGGCCGAAACACGCGCATTAACAAATGTATTGGAATTAGGAAGGGTCCGTACTGACGAGGCCCGCCCTTCCTATTCCAAAAAAAAAAATTTTTGCTTTTAACATTAATTTTTTTAATTAATTAATTTTTTTTTGCAGATCACCGTCCGCAAATGTCCGTCCGCAAAAGTCTGTCCGCAAAAGTCTGTCCGCAAATGTCCGTCCGCAAAAGTCCGTCCGCAAATGTTCCGTCCGCAAATGTCCGTCCGCAAATGTCCGTCCGCAAATGTCGCACCGCGCTTTGTAACTATTTAGTAGCAAGTAATTTACTATGAACTTTAGGATGCGTGCTTTATTTCATCTGTTGCCAATTTAATATATAAAATATTTTACCATTTGCGTGATTTATTGTCTATTTATAGAAAATTTTATAGTTTATCAACGAACCACTCTGGAAAATTTAATGTTATTATTAATGTCGCTCCCATTAATTTTTTTAAAAAGAATTTTACGGATTTTATAACTTAATTTTTAATAATGAAAAGATTTCTTAAAATATAACTTTGTTAGTAAATTCATTGCAGCATTTTGTAATTCTTTTAATTTGCTTGGAAATTCAATTTATGTGAAATTTTTTCATAAATAAAAAACATATATACTTATATAAATGCTTATTTATTTCTTTTCATAAGCGAAAATATTTTTTGTATAAATATTAAATTTTTCTTTGGGTATTTTTTTAAACTTTATATCAAAAACATGTTTAAAACCTTTATATATAGATTTAATTTAATTATTATGTTTTAAATAATGTAACATTATATAAGGATTGATTATCATTTGGATTTGGCGCTGACTTAGCCAATTCATTTTAATATCATAATAAGTTAAAGCATATCTTATTTTGCTTCAGAATTTAACGTTGGCTTTATGATAAATTAATATTAAATCTTTTGAATCAAAAAATTTAAACATGACAAAATATTAAGTTAAATAAATTAAAATCATAATTTAAAAATTATCAAATAGGCTTGGAAGCAAGTCATTGCATCGATGCATTAAAAAGTTTAATTGTTTGTGGTTGGCTCTGTTTTTTATCAAAATGCATCCATATACATCGAAAATTTGTTTCTAATATTTTATAAAATTTAAAATTTTATTGATCCAATGACATTTTGTAATTCTTTCATAAAACACTTGCTTGATTTATTCACTTTTTGTTTTATAGTTTTTTTATTTCCGTATAAATTATGCATCGCCCCGCCCCGTATGTGCACAGCCTCAAAAAAGCATTAAATAAATCAACTAAGAATCGTTATTAAAAAGATTTATTTGCGATTAAAAATTTTTATGTCACGGACTTTGCAAGGCGTTCCTTCACAATCCAGTGCGAGGGCTGATCCCGCAAAAAATTGTTGTTTACTAAAAGCTATGAAAATTTAAACTTGCCTTTCGAATTGATAATTTTAATTTTAACGATTTGTAAAGAAACTTTATCAGAATTTTTAATTTTGCTATTAATTTTAAAGTTTCAAATAGAGTACAGCCCTCTGAAAGTAGTCACTTTGGGCAATAATAAAGACCTTTTCCTCGCGTTCAGGAACATTTGGTACAAGTAAACAGAATAAGCATTAGGGGAGTCCCATGCACAAAATGCACTGGCAAATTAAAAAAGCTTTGATGATAAATTACATAAAATATCTAAGAAATACCGTTAAAAAGAAAGACTTAAATAAAATGTAACTTATTAAAACAAATTAAAGAAATATGAAAAATGGAAGTAACTATATAATGTTGTAAATATACATTAAAGCAAAAAAACCGTTTTATACATCTGAAATTGTTAAAAATTCAAAACATTTTAAGTCGCGCTACCAAGATCATTGTCGGAGGTGTACAGCGGTTCATCCTAAGATTCCACGATGGGGAGCTCCACGGCCCAAATAAACCAAAGCTAAAAACAAAATTTTAAAAATTAACAAAAAGTGGCGGAAAAAAAATGCTGATGGTAAAAGAATATATAAATCTATAATGAGAAAAATAATAAAAATTTAGGTAATATTAATTTTAAAACAAACTATAAAAAACTAACAATGTGAATAAAAAGAGATATATAATGGTTTTTGCTACCAATCAATTTATTATTCAATTTAAACCTCATAACTTAAGATTTTTGTTTCAAGCCTTGAGAGCAGCATAAAGGGCCAAAACCGGCCGGATACCAGCCGCTCTTTAATCATGCCGCCCGCAAAGCCCAAACCAATTGAAGAGGGCTGAACTTTTTGATCATGCCGCCCACAAAGACAAACCCTATAGAGGCCGCCTTTGATTATGCCGACCCAAAGCCAAAACCTTTGAAGGGGTTTAATTTTTTTTGATCCAACTGCCAATTTGCGGGGCGGGCCGAAACCTGTCGGTTCCTAAACCGGCCGGATACCAGCCGCTCTTTAATCATGCCGTCCGCAAAGCCTCCAAACCTATTGAAGAGGGTAAACCTTTTGATCATGCCGCCCACAAAGACAAACCCTATAGAGGCCTTTGATTATGCCGACCCAAAGCCAAAACCTTTGAAGGGGTTTAATTTTTTTTGATCCAACTGCCAATTTGCGGGGCGGGCCGAAACCTGTCGGTTCCTAAACCGGCCGGATACCAGCCGCTCTTTAATCATGCCGTCCGCAAAGCCTTAAGGAAAATATAAAAAACAATAACAAAATTAAAATATTACAAACTTAATGCAGTTGAGCTACAATAATATAAAACGTTTTTTTGACACAATTAATATTAAAATATTTATATTGTATTTGTAAAATAGCAAACTGCAAACTCATTTAGGTGCCCAAAGTGAAGTGTTTTTTTTTAAATAATATATTTTTTTATTGTCTTTGCTAAAAAAAGGATAAAAAATATTTGCAAAAATAAATAAATTTGAGCTTCATCGGCGACTCAAACGACGTATCAGCAATTTGATCGTGTTTAAAGATCAGATCGAAAACGTGAGGTGCTGCCATATTACTAAGAAAATCAAAAGAAAAAAAATAACATTTTTTTACAGCTACTGCACTCCGCGACAACGCCCTGTTCTACAGCGCAGAACAATTTTTATAAATCAACCACTTGCTACAACAAAACCTTTGACATGTTATTTCACTAAAATGCAATTAATACCTAAGGCAAAGCAACAATTGATCGTTAATAAGGCCGCGCGCCAATTATAACTGTATAAGTTTATTTAATAAATGCATTGCTAGATATTGTTAAAGTATTACGGTACTGCTGGTACAAATAAAACAAAATTAAAATCAATTTTTAAAACCAAAAACGATCTTAAAATAAATTGTATAATAGTGATAATCAGAGTGCGCCGGGGTCACACTAGCGCACAGATCATTTGACTGATGATCTGGATAGATCGGATTTGGGTTGCGTGATACTGAAATAGCTGCACGATGTAAAACAATTGACAATAATATATTTATATGAATAATTTTTTGTTTTTTCTTTTTAAATATTAAGTGAATTATTTAAATATTGATATGCAATTATATTTTTCTAACACACTTGAATATGAATTAAATTTTTTATAAGATTTGACCTAATAAATATTCTAAAAAATACAAAACAAATGGATACAATTATTATTAAGTCAGCGGTGATAAAATGCTAGACCGTTTGCAGCCAGAGAACTTTTTTTGTTCGATTTGTAATTAAAATAAGTTATCGGTTCAACGTTTCAGCTGCTCTTTAACCATTAGTGCATAAAATCTTTTAGAACTGTAAAGCAAACTTTAGGAAGTAAATTTGCCATCTTTAGTTATTCTCACTGCAATACTACAAGAAGTCAAATCCGCATCTTGTCTAATTTAAGCTCAAATAATGCAATAATTGCTAAATTTTATCTTTGAAAAACTTGACAAAATTTATGTCATTTTGTTTTGTCGCGACATAAACAAGACAATTCAAAATTAAATATTCGTCCTATTTTCTCTTGTTGAATAAAATATTCGAATTGTAAAAAAAAATAGCGATTGATAAAAAAGTAAACAATATTTTCATAAATTAAGATAGAAATAACCATTTTGCATAATTAATAAAATCAAATATAGTAGGATGATTAAAAAACAAATTATCTATAATAACCAACAGAAACTTTTAATTATTGATATAAAACTTCCAAAAAGTTTTCTGGAACGCGCAAATTAAAGCATACAAATAAAAAGGTTGAATATAATGATTTCTATGACATTGAATTAATTTGGAAAAAGTTTAATTCGAGTATTTTGCATTAAAATTGGTGTTGATAAAAATGCTTAATTATCCAAAAACAAATTTGGCTATGTGAAAGTGTTTAAAATGCAATGAATGATAAGAAACCTCTATACGTATTTTTAAGCATAAACCTTAAATTATAAATTCGCTGATAGGATATTATTCTTATTTAGATAAAAAAAGATTGCCTTATTAAAATACTTTAAATTCATAAATAAATTTAATGAAACGAAGTTAAACAATTATGCCAAAAAAATTAAAGCTAAAACTGCATTTCTTTTAAAATAAAATTTAATTCCCAGATCCAAATCTAAATTGTTTAAATATTTTAAAATAAGAAAACCTAAATAAATATTAACGAATAAATTATAACTAAATTATTTTTAAAAGTTTTAAAAATAAAATAACAAAGTACCCAAAAAAATTCTTTATCCTAATAGGGTATTATAGATATTACGATTTCACTAATTTTTCGAACATTTTGCCTTTTAACTCAAATATTAAAAAAATAGTTCATGTTTGGATTGATATAAATTAGCATTTGCATGTCAAGGCCGAACAAGATGAGATTCGAGCACAGAAAGCGGCTCGGGAACGGGACCTCGAAAAGGAAAAAAGGGACGGGAATGAGTTTATTATAATGAGTTTATTATAACAAGATATAAAAAATAATAAAAAAATAGCACACGAATAAAATAATATCAATAAAGAACCTTATTTCCAAACGAATTATGATTTTACTAATATAAAATATTTTCAAAAAATTTTTGGAAGAACAAAAATTGTGAATATAACTGAAAATATGAGCTAAAGAGATATTGCGTCTCAAGCGTCATGACAAAAAATAAACTAATAAAATAAAGGAATCTAAAAATTTTAATATAAAATTTTACTTTAAATAATAAATTGACGAGAGAATTTATATAAGTACAATAGGTGCCCGAGAACAAAAAAAAATAGGGGTAAAATATATTTGAGATTTAAAAACAATAAATTTGCAATTACTTAAAAATTGAAAAAACAATCAAATTGATATTTAATATGTACACTAATTTGAAAGTGGAGAAAAACGGTTGTAACAAAAATTCTCAGGCTGTTTAATTTTGAAAATTTGGGAAGGAAACCATTAAATTTGTAATTTTAAAATATTCAAAAATCAGCTTTCGGATTTTAAACATTCTTTTATTTTAATTTTATACCTGCTTATTATAAGCTGAATATAATTAACAATTTAAATCAAAATTATAACCGCAGTATTTCTAAGTAATGTTATTTTTCTTCAATAATAATTTGTAATTAATACAACACTGATAACGAGCATAATATTTATGAGAATATCAATGACAATGGAGTGTGAATTCACAAACATCCTTCATTTTCATTCGTCATATTTTTATAAAAATATTTTAATTAATTGGGATTTTATATTGATTTTATTTGAAGCCATATCTTTTGTTATTTTTTAAATTGTGTCTTTAAAAATATTATCAAGAAATTATTCTTTAAACCGTGCTTGATTTACAAATAATTTTTTACCTTTTTAATGCTTTTAAGCCGCTTTGGTTGTTTAAATTTAGAATGTTTTAATCTGGTTATAATAAAACAATCATAGATTTAAGTCAGAATTATTATTTATTTATGATTTTGTTATTTTATCATTTTGCCTTTATTTTTGGGTTTTAATTTTATGCTTGAACAGGCTTATAATTTTACTTGATTTCCCACCAAATCGTCGCTTTGTTAAACATTTTTGTCACATCTGAACTTTAATATTTAAAAAATTTTTTTTGCATTATTTGCTGCTTACTTTAAATTGAAGTCTCTCAACTTTGCTATTTTTATACCTTTTTAATTAATTTTTTCGCAGTTAGAAGTAGATTCTCGATAATATTATTGCTTTTATTTTAAGACGACCGAGATAAAAAATTATATTATTATTTATTTTAATTAAAAAAAATTGTTCCGTTTGGGTTTAAACTAACTGAGTTACAGAAGTGTCAAAAATTACCAAAACAATTAATCTTTTTATTTCTTGCCTTTTTCCACAAATGTTTTGCGTACTCTTCTGTGTAGTAGCACTTAGGTTGGGTTAATAAATTTATTTGTTTATGCTTGTACTTATTTATAAGTTTTACTTTTATCTTTTTTATAAGCAAATTAATTTTGTGAACATTAGTAGCGCACGTTCAATTCATTTCTTCGCATGATAATTTTAACTAATACAATTTTATTGTTTTACTAAATTTTTAACGGATTTAGATTTTTTGTTAATTAAAAATAATACACATCATAAGGCTTTTAATACAAATGAACTACATTTGCATCGTCCATCAATAATATAAATTAGAATTATTTCAAAATTCATTTTTGGTTTGAATTCTTCCATCCGCATTTGTAATTTTTAATATTTGCTTATTTTCATTTTTTTAATCTATATTTTATTAATTTTTGAATGCTTTTATGTTTGTATCATCTCGCTTAATTCCATCCCATCGCTCCATGTTTTAGGGTGAAAAAGTTCTTCTCATCGCTGTTGAAATAACGCTTTGTCTTGTGTAATTTAATTTTTTTTATCATCATTTATCCTTTCTCAAAAATTTGAAATGATTTAATTTCTTTTAATTAAACCTTTATATGCATTTTTAATCAAAATCATTTTATAATTATTTACATAAAATTCAATAATACTTTTATAAATAGAAAATTCGGCAAACAATGTGATCGGAGTGATCGGACCGAATTTAATTTCGCCTTGCTCACCGTTTTATTTATTATATTTTAATGATAATTTAATCTATACAAGAGGCAACTTTTTTTGTAAATTTATTATTTTTAATTATTTCATTCATTGGTGTTTTTAATGTGTATTTATATCCGAGTAAGATGGTTTTTTATGGAGGGAGGAACTTCTAATGTGCATTTTGATAGTGTATTATTCATATTTTGTTAAATACAATTGAAAGATTAATATAAATTCATATTTAAAAAATAAAACTTTAAACAAATATTGAAAATGTTTTAACAAGATTTATTTATAAAGCAACCTTATTATATCTCTTAAAATGAAATAAAAGGGTACCGAATTAATAATATTTTCAATCACAATTAAATGTTAACTCAAGAGTAGAAACAAAAACAAAGATGAAAACACTGTGTTTTTTGCAATATTCAAAAAAAATTACCAGACAATTTCATCTTTTTTAATTTAATTAAACAAGCTTCCAATTATGAAGTGGATAGGTCGAGATCAGTTATGCTGAAACCCAAACAATTAACCTTAAAACGCTTTATAAGCAAATGTTTGACCCATAAATTGTACTTATACTTATAGATTATATTAAATAATAGTAATATTTTTTTAAATAGAGACATTATTAAAATCATTTAATATTAACTAAAAATATGCAAATTAATGAAAATTGCAAACTCATAACTTTAAATCGCATCATCAAATGCTAATAAAATCTGTGTATTAAAATATATTTCATTGAAAAAAATAATAACTTTTATTTTTCAAAATGTTTAGCTTCGGCAAATTAAAAAATTGTCAAAATCCGTTAAATTTTGTGGTTGAACAAAAAATGATAGCAATAGCGCGAATTATTTTTGCTTCTTGCACACTCAAGAATTCGCTCGTGAAGTTGGTTTGCTTGGATCAGCGAACAAGGTTGAACACCTTCACCTCATGTTGAACAAAACATTACAAAAATAAAATGTTTTTGGGTCAACGGCATAAATTAGCTAATTTAAATTAATGAGTTAAACCCTTAAATAACTAACTTATCTAAAAATATGCTTACCTTCAAATAAGATAATTCGGCTACAGTCGATATGCAAACATTTCGCGCATATCATTAAAATTTTCTCTGATGTTTTGTGAATCCGAAGAAAAATAAATATTAAAATGAATAAAAAAAGTAATAAAAAAATATAAAATGTATATTAAGCATTTTTCCAAAACTTTAAATTAAAAAAACAAACAATCATTGTAAAAAATAATTTATGGTGATAATCAATGCGCGTCTCTCGAATCAAACCTCAAAAGACAAAAAATAAAAACAGGAATGAGAAATAAATTGAAAAAATCAATAAATTTATCTGAAATCAATGTTTATTATATTTTAAACAAAAATTTGTTAAGAAAGTGTGTCTTATTTAAAATAAAAATTGTAACAAGAATATTAAACAAATTTTAATTTTTTATGTGACTAAAAAATTATTTTATTAAAATAATTTATTTTAATAAAATATTGTTTGATAAATCGTCATTTTTTTCTATCAGTGGCCCTTTTTAGGCTTAAAGCTTTTGGGTGGAGGGGGGGGGGGTGGGTCGGCGGTGCCGATAGGCGCCGCCGAAAAAAATTTTGAATTTTCGACTAATTTGTTAAGGGATTTGCAACCAAAATTTTAAAAATGCGGTAATTTTTTGAAGCTTTTTAGGAGTGTACTTTTAGGCAAAAATCTGCAAAATACGCGTCTAAAAAAGCACAAAATTCTATGAAAGATCCTGACAAAAAAATCGAAAATTATTGTATTATGAAAATTTTTCAAAAAATTAGTGGTCGTAAGAACAAAAATTCAGAAAGATGTGATGAAATTATTCAAAAATTCATCTTTGCACGCATTTAATCAAAAAATATTTGGAAATTTATTAAAAAAATTACATTATTGGGGGAGGGGGTAAGGACAAATAAAATTAAATAAGTGGTTGTACTCAAGCGGGTTCGAACCCAAACGAAAACCTGACTGCCAAACAGACATACCACCAAGCCACTAATTCCATATACGCATTTTTGTAAAAGTTTATAAATTTTTTGACAAAAAGTACGCGTCCACCACAATCAAGCCCTCGGAAAAAATGAATTATGTCACGCATTATGCCATCTTTAGGGGTGTATGTTAACCCCGACCCCGACTCGGGGTTAGGGTTCGTGGATCGGGGTTTGCGGGGTTGGAGGTGTCGGGGTCGGGGTCGGGGAAAACCCCGAAAAATGGCCTAAATTTGCGGGGTCGGGGACGGGGTCGGGGTCGGGGTGCCACCCTAGTTTTAACCAATCATTTTTTATTGCTGAAATGAAAAATCAATATAAAAGATGTGAATAAACCAAATATAAAATTAAAATTAGGTTTCAAATTTTTTATCGATTTACTGTTTGTTATCGTCGCAAATTATTTTAAAAAATGGGCTAAAAGTTCAATGCGCGTTCATATGGTGCTCCCGTAGTTCTTGCAGATTATTTGCATGCATACGAGATATCCGGTTTATTTCATTAACTAGTAGAAAATGTTGTTTAACTTTTTGATATTCCAACTGAACACAATGTTAAAAATGTAATTTTTATGTTAAATAAATCTAAAATGTTCACATTTAAATTTACAAATAATAATTTGACTTTGGCCTATCTTAGCCCCAATATCAGAGTCATTAAATTGTCATTTAATTTTTTTAAATTAATGATATTTCAAATAATTGGTTCTAAATTTTCAATTATTTATTTTATTCCTTGTCTTTTTTCGTTAATTTTTTGGGTTAGCAAATTTTACTAATAGTCCACTATTTTGAATTAATACATGTTTTTTGTTAAATTACATCTATCTGTATCTGTATAAAGAATACAATAGTTGGCATTCATTGTATTTTCCTTTTTAACAATTATTCATCTTCAATTTTAGTAAAAATTAAAAAAAAGTTTTTAGTAACATCATTAACATTGAAGAATTTGTCCCGATATTGTTTAATTTAATTTAACTCTTCACTGTAATTTATCTACCACGTGTAAATAAAATAAACACGTGACCATTGCTTCTCACCAATTTAAATACGCTCCAATTGTTGAGTTTTTTTTAGGAATTTTAAGTTGTTTATTTGTCGTATTATGGAATAAAAAATTATTTAGCTTATTTGTGCGATATAGGTTGTTCGTAGAGACGCCGTAGTCGCATTTTTTATACCAAAAATTCTATTGTGTTGGAATCATTTTATTAAAATTGACTGCCATCAATTATTTTAATTGGTGCTTCAATTTCTTTTGTATAAATAAACCACACGAATTCCTCAATAAAGTCCAAACAAACCTTTAAGCAGGATCACGATCAATCCAACAATTTTAACAGTTGCAAATTTCAACATGTATTATTTTTTAATGAATAGCCTATTTATTTATTTTATTTATGTACATTCTTTTTAAATTTTAATTTTTAAAGCATATTTATGATAACAAATTGGGAAATCCATGAAATTTAATGAAATAAATAAAAAAATATTAATACTAAAATCACATAAATTTATAAATTTTACCCCAAAAATTATACTCCGGCTGGACAATTTTCGCTAAAGAATAATTCCGTCTTACAACATTTATAGGGGCATCCTTTACTTGGCGTCAACGGTAGCCAAATGGCTAGACCTGCTGCTGCCAGCAACAATTGCTCGTGTGTAGAGCAAATATACTAGAAAGCGTTTATTTTAATAAAACTACTGAAGAACAAAACCATTTCCAGCTCGTCTCAACGCACGAGAAAGTGACACATGGATAGCAAAACTTGTTTAATTAAAAATTGAAGAAAATGTTTAAAGATCATCATTATAAGAATTGATTTGAAAGATAAAATCGGTTATTTGAACACTTATATTAAACAGTTTTAATTCAAATTATATTGGCATTAAATAATTGAATTAACATAATTTTGTAAATAATGCAATTTAAGCAAATCAAAGGTTGTAAAAAACTATTCAAGTAAGTTTTTTCTGGCCAGGAGAAGCAAAACGCCACCCAAATAATCAAATCTTAGCAAAAAACCTCGTCGGGATAGTATGCACAGCATATGCAATAAAATATGCATATTAAAATCTTGCAAGAAAAAAAATTATTTAAAAAAATGTAATCTTTTTTCTATTTGATTAATCAATGACCCTAGTGGGAAAAAAATAAATAAAGAACAACGACAACTAATTTTGGTTGCACAACAAACCAAAACTTTTTAAATTATAAGTAATTTGTTAAACAATGTACTATATATGTACAAATTATAATTAAGCTAAAATAAAATGGAAAATAAAATCAATCATCCTTTTTTATTTGATGGATTAATGAATGAGCATAGTAGGAATAAATAAATAAAGAACAACAAAAACTAATTTGGTTACACAACGATCAAAACTTTAATTTTTTTTTACTTAAAGTCCTACGCGGAATCCTCAAAAATAGATAATTTATTGTATAAATTAATTTATTTTGCTAAGTTAAAAACATTTATCTTCAATTCAAATATCTTTTATCTTATCTAGTTAAAGAAAAACTGAAATACCAAAAATGCGATGTTAAAAGTACCAACCATTTTACATCCTAGCTTATTTTTTTTACACATAAACGTTTAGGTATATAGTGACGTTAAATTTGGTAAAATTTATCCTGTGCTGGAACGGCATTTTTTAAAATCAGATTATTAGTCTAATTTTCTTTTAGTTTCAAAATTGATTCATTCAAGTGTTTTTATTTATTATATCTTGGCTTATTTTATAAGTCTCTGTTAAATATTAAAGTCAATCATTCCTTAACTAGTTAGTTTTAACATAAAATAATTAATAAAAACACCGATTATTTGGCAACAATAGTAAAGGACTCTGACAAATGAGCAACTCGGATTTCGTTGCATAAAAATTTTACGATTAATGTAAAAAATGCAAATCAAATAAATAAAATATAAAAATATAAGCAAAAAAGAAATTCTAATCGACTTTAAATAATTTTATGGAAAGAAAGCAATCTTTAATGTAAATGTATCCAAATAACTTGCTGACTTAAATTATTTTATATGTAATTTAGTAAAGAAAAAAATATTACGATAATCAATTTTATAATTTTATTAAAAATATAAAATATTTGGTATTTTAAACCTTCCAACCTATTTTTAATAGTTTAGCTTATTACTGCTAATTTACATTTAAAATTATTTTCTAAATAAATTTTCTAGAAAGGAGCAATTTTGAAGTAACTTTGTCTTCCAATTTCTTGATTAAATATTTGGTGTTTATTTTATTTCTGTTTATGAAATAAGTCTCTGGTTCATTTTAGATTATAGTTTTTAAATTTATTGATTAAAAGTGATTAGAAATTTTAACAATATTATGTTCAGATGTTACCTGATATTTCTTTTTTTTTTACATAATATATTCATTTTAATTGTCATATTGACATAAAATATTAGTTTTTAAATAATATTGGGCTACGATAACCCATGTCATCGCCGTGCCCGGTGGATGAGCCGCAGAACATTTTTTCTGCAGCTTGCCCAGCCATCACTTGCGCCAATACTATTTATGCTATTTTGTTTAATATAACGTCAACAGTTATTTGTTTAAGTATATTTTGTCATTTTACCTAGAATTTGGAACTTGAAATGAGTCGCGTGCGCTCTTTTATTGTTATATTATTTTTAAATTTTATTTTATGATTTCTAATTACATATTCTTCATTTCATTATTGAACATTTTTTAAATGTGTTATAAAAGTACAAATCTAATTTGTACCTTTTGAAAGATATTAAAGCAATCTTTCAATCTCATACAATTTTTTTAAATATGAAAATCATAACATTTTTGCTTTAAGATTGACTTTCCAAAATCAAATTTTTCATAGTAAGCTTTCTGTAATTTTTAACGAATATTTTTGGGATTTAAGTATACTTTACAACAATTTTCTTGGGCATATTTTGTTCCATTGGTTAATTTTAGATACAAATCGAAAAACGATTGCTATTGTATTTCTTTTTTGTCAAAGATAATTCATTTTATTAATCTCAATTGTAAAATTTTTTTTATAAATTAGTTGGTATTATTCCTCCAATTACAGGTTCTCGCCACTTTGTTGAACTCGTTGAACGTTCGGGATCTTACAAACCTTTAAATTACAATGGTGATCTAAGTGTATTGTCACAACCCTTCCAATATTTACATTATGTTTTTATAAATATCATTTCTTGGTTTAATTAGTATCATTGCAATACCAACGGTACTTATTTATTATAATTTTGTTAAGCAGCAAATATTTAAAACGCATTGTATATTCTGAAACCCGTGCAGGTGGCTTACATTTTTTTAACATAATGCTGCTCTATTTTATAAAGCTTCTTTATAAAAATCTTTATGTGAACATGAATTTACATATTATTTTATTGGTTTTTATATGTAATTTTCTTTTATTAGTGGCATAATAAGTTTAATTAAATAGGGTTAACTAGATAAGGAACGCCATCACCGCGTGCAATTGAATTTTTTAATTCACTTAAACAGTATTAAAATTTTTAGCATCCAAATACATTTTTATTTAAGAAATAGTATTCTAAATAATGGACCAGATAATCATGTCGGTACTTTTCGCTTTTATACGACTCAATCTCGATACGTTAAAAGCCAGGTTGTTAAATAACATACAGTTTAAATTTTTGATAGTACGTTTCATAAACGCTGGATTATTAGCATTAATTTTTCTGAGTGAAATTAATATTTGATTTGTAAAAGATTATAATTATTAGGGTTTAATATTTCTAAATACTTTACTTTAATTTGCAATCTTTCGTTTTTTAATTATTAAACTGTATTTATCATATTTAAAAAAGGTATTTGGAAAAGTTAAATAATTTAGAATATATCATTTTTAAGGAATATTTTTATCTTATTTGCATTTTACACGCAATTTTAACATTTATATTTTCATCAATTTTAGCTAAATTCATACGATTTAAATGTGTTCCCGGTATACACACGGTTTGGGCTTGTGTAGAGGATAAGGCAGTGTGCGGTTCTAATTTTTAAATCTTAATGTGAATTTCTTTTTCAATCGTTTTAAGTAAATTTCAGAACTTCCATTCAAAGGAAATGCAGAAGAATTCGCTAGAATTAGAAAAATTTAGGATGCCTATTACTTCTCGAGCCATAATCCTTTGGCTCAATATTAATGTGTTGGCTTTATCACCGGAGTTTTACAATAATGCAAAAATGTCGATATGATTTTTAAGTTTTGGTATGTTTTAAAATTATTAAAACAATATATTTTTATTTTTTCTAGTATAATTTGTATATTGTATTCAAAATTTTGATTTTCATTAATTATGAAAATTTTATTTTTGGTCGCATTACTATAAGAATTTTAACATAAGTAAAAATATTGATTCATCGGTAATTTTGTATGCTGTAATTTAATTTAAAAAGGTAGACTTAAAATAAATTTAATTGTTTTTTTTTGCCCGGGGTGCCTTTAATTTTTAATTATTTGTGTTATTTTTATTTTTAATAAATAATTTCTATTTTCAAAATTTTGTTATCTTAATATTTATTTGCAACCATTACGCGTTTTGTAAACAAATTTAATTTGATGATTTTATATTGTGGTTATAGCTTATTTATAGTTTAATCGAGACCCCGATAGTAAGTGTTTGGTATGTATGGTTTTTCTGATATAGAAATCAGATTAAGTTTGTCTAAATTACCATTTCGGGCCTCACGGGTTGCGTTTACATTAATTTGTCCAGTAACACTTTAAAAAATTTAAACTACGATTAGTCCCGGCATTATCCTTTATTAATATTTCAAAAATAAATGTAAAATTTATTAGAATTAATTTCTTTCTCCAATACAAAATAAATCATAGTATGAGCAGAGTCATTAGTTTATTTAATAAAAATTGCAGTTTCAAATTTGTTATTTTAATTGGTTACATAGCCATTTTGGTTTTTTCAATTTTGTCACACTCCAAAATAATAAATTTTGAGGTAAAAATCTTGTATTCAAAGATGTACCAAAAAAACAAAATATAAAATACAGAGCGGCCTTTCAACTTCAAATTACATGGAAAACACTTCAAACAAACAAATTAACTATCAAAAACGGAAGCAAGCAAGAAGCACTGGACCCAGTTTTTGTAAAAGGCTAATAAAAAATAAAATAACAAAGTAGATAAAATTAACAAAAGAAAACGCTTCTTCGATAAATGATTTATCGCAGGTATTGTAATAATGTAAATTTGTCAGTATTAAAATTCGAACTCGCATAAGAGTTGATCGGCATTTATGCGACTCTATCAAGCACAAACGTAATTTAATTTTAATTTTATATGGCTTAGAGGTTATGCTTTAAAAATAGTTTTGCAATTTCAAAAATTATTAAAAAATTTAAAAACCCTTTAAAAAAATGACTTTAAAAGCAAAACAATATAACGTAAACTTAAGTTTCTGAACTAGGAAAAGAATTAAAGTTTTAATCTCGAAATTGCATCCTTCTTTGACGGTAAGGACATCAAGCAACCATAACGCAAACGATCTTCAAAAAAAAATGCTTTGTTCCCCTTCAGGAAATGATGCCGCTGGTTTAAAATATTATTTCAATTTTATTTTTAAAAAATACACTAATACACTTGAAAAATAATTATTTTAGTTATAATTATTGTTTGTGAGTTGCTAAAAATATATTTTCTAATGCAAAAAACAAAATGCTCAACATAATGACTGATCTAAAGTTAATTTCACATGGTTCACTACACTGAGGGCAAGAAAAGCAACGGAAAACCACCGCTAAAATTGATGTAAAAAATTCAAGGTAATAAAACAGAAAAAATTAGGGTGTACAGGAGAACGAATTCGTAGTCGCACAGGATTTGACAGTATTTGTAAAAAAACAAAATATTATACAACACAGGATTAAGGAATACAAATAAAATAAAAAATTAAAGAGCCTGGCGAGGAGTTATAAAAGTTATTCATTTAAACAACTTTTAATCAGGCAACGACGGAAAAACACAAAAGGATTTCTGGCAGCCTACGAGAAAATGAAAATAAGTATATTATTAATTATGAATTCGATAATTTAATAATAATAATTTAAAAATAAATAGTAATTAATTTGTAAACCGTTTCAATAAATTAAAAGTTTATACTCTGATATTAATTTACAAACAAGCACCAAACAATAAAGTGAAACATCTTAAGTGTTGTGTAAATAATTTTAGTTAATTATTTTGACAAATTTTTAAAAATACAATATAATTTAGTTGAAGTTGCTAAAAGCAACTTACTATTTAATCAGCCGTTGAATTACTATTATTTTGCAAGCGTTACTTGTATTTTTAAAATATTTATGGTATTATAAAACATTACATTTATTATGAGCAGAGGACCTTTAATTTAGAATAGAACAACAATTGTTGGATGTTTGCTTCATTTTATGCTTATTCATTAATTATTCAAAATTAAGCAAAGCACACTTTCATATTTAAAGTTGTTTATTTAATAAATAAAAAATAACATTGATTTTTTAGAAAAATGGCCAAATTATTATTTAAATATAGACGCTCGTGGCTTTTGTAATTAAAATATATCCAAAATAATATTCCTTCTATGAAAGTAGTGTGCGACCAGACTTTAAATACAAAATTCCCTAAAAATCATACAATAGATAAACAGGTGCTAACCAAAAACTTCTAAAAGATTCGCCTCAAACAAATGGCTTTTATAAAATTTGTTTAAATTAATGGAATAAAATCATTATGCAGCAATAATCAATTTTGTTGCGTTAAAACAATAATTATAATTCAAATTAAAATTTAATTAAAATATAATTATTATAAATTTTTTGTTACTTTAATTTATTTTTATATTATTCAATTCTTTTTAAGATTATAATTCAAATATTAAAATCAGGTTATTGACACGAGGGTGCTTTTTTCGTTTTTTTGCTGGACGTGCCAATATGATGTGTAGTTGTTTTCTACCAAACAGTTGTTCTGCTCCTGTCCGCGTCCCGGGTCATGGCAAAATTCACCCTTATTCATGCGCATTAAGAACGCGCATTTGGTATTATTAGCTGTAAGGAATAACGTTTATGTTTTCTCAAGTATTTTGTGAAGAATAAATAAAATTTAATGCAATATTTATGAATATATATTTTTTAGATTACGTAGTTTTATTTTATTTACACAACTTCAGTTAATAAATCATTTTCAAAATATTCTAATTTTAACTTTTTATTTATAATATTAGTTAATTTTTCTTCGTAATAATAAATAATGTATTTAATATTATTTCGTTGTTAACATTTTGTTCCGAATTGTCTAATCCCTGAAGTCGCAATACGTTTCAAATCGCACAAGTCTCTTTCAACATCTCCGCGACATTCATTCATGTCCAATTTCTGGGATTTTTATCGATCAGATTGCAAAAAACTGGCCGCTATTTATTTATATTAAAATCAATATAAAAAAATATTTACAATCTTATATTCAATACTTATTTATTGCAGATTTCTGCTTTTTTGCATTTTAATAAATATTGTACTTCTAAAAAGCCAAAAAATAATCCATTAACAGTGGTATTTTTTGCATTAAGATTTATTTTTAGTTTGCGCATATTAATTTTAGTGTTTTAGATTATCTTTATTTTATACTTTTTTATTTAAATGTTTAAAGCTTTTAGGATATACACATGCACAGTAGTTAAATTTAAAAAATATCAACTTTAATAACTTTGAAAAATTAACAATATAAAGGCAATATATTAAATCAAATTTATTTAGAAAATTAAACAAAAAACCAAAATAAGAGGTTTGTTAGTCAGGCGAAAACCCTGAACATTTGGCGTGTTGTTGGATCGTGCTGCATTGTAGATAATTGTATCTATTTTTTTAATTATTTTTCAATTAAAGCAAAAAAAGATTATAGGTTTAATATTTTTAATTTAAAATGAAAATTAATATTTAAAAAATAAATCGAATGGTTATTGATTAAATAACAATTTATAAACGCAGTAATTACATTCCCTATAAATTTCTGGCGAATATAGACAGAGCGTTGTCCACGGTCTCCTGTGCACGCATATTTCTCGAATGCACGGATAGATGTCTCCTAGCTGCAGTGCTACATTCTTTTACTTTTTAGAGTGAAACCAATAAATTTTAAATGATTATTATGGTTTAAATTCAAATTAAATTTGGAACAAAAAAAAATTATTTTACGTTTTCATAAACTTTTACATTTGTAAATAATCTAGGCGGCGTGAGTTACGGACATATTATAAAACAAAATTTAACTCTATGAAACATTATAAAATTTCTATTTACTATTGAAAAAATCTCTTCTCCAACAGCTTTATTACGATATATAAATATTTATTTGCAAAATTAAAAAAATTTGTTATAAATAACATATTATAAAAGTTTTCGATGTTTAGTTATTACTTACTAATTAAAAACATTTAAAATGTTTTAATTTAAATGCATAATTAAGTTTTATAATAAAACAGCTCGTTTTTTTACCCTTCAGGGAAATCCTTTAATAATAGTTTTATTTATTAGAGCGCATTCATAAATTTAGAAAAAACATTGTTGGACCATAATTTAATTTTTGACTTAATTTAGTGATAAAATAAATTAAATTTTTATAAATAAACTTTTTTTGCGGGTGCCGCTGTCTTTTCTATTTTGTTATGCATAAAGTTTTTTTATAATTACTTGCTAAAGAACAGAACACATAGACCTTTCATTAGACAAGACACTGTTAAAATTATTTTTAAATTAAATTAATTTATTTACCTAGTTTTAATTTCTTAATTTTATTCCAGTTTTATAAAATAAGTAAAATTGCATCTAAATTTGATTTCTTCTAGAAAATATAAATTAAAAAGCGCATCATAATGAACTTTACCATTTAATATTTGTTTTATAATTTTTTGTTAAATTTCCTCAATACATTTAGGATATATCAGACATTTTAATTGATTTTATTTTGGTTTACTTCGGTACACAAAATTGCGAACTTTCTACTATTTCTTTTTTTAAGCAGAGTTAGACGGCACTTTCATTACCAGTTCCAGTGCCGACCAACTCTAGTTATAAGCGGTAGTCCACCCTTTTAAAAAACACACCCCTTAAAAATTGACTTTTTGATTACATGCACTCTAAAACTTTTTCCCCGAACCTTTGAATTTGTTATCATTTCATTTACTTTTACTGGGTTTATTAAATTTGATTTAATGATAAAGTTTGACATAATGATTGATTGCTTGTTTGTATTTTTATTTATTAGAGTTTTATATTTTTTCATTTAAGATTTTAATTATTGTTGCTCAATTAATTTGAGCTCATACATAAGTGCGTTTTGTTCAAAAATTTTTGCATACAACGGTTTTGTTAAACTTTAATTATCTGTTACTCTAAAGGAAATAAACGGAAAAAACTTCAATGTTGCACGCAAATGCGAATGTTTAAGCCTAGGCCTAACGAATACGATGCAAGTTTGTGGGCCGTGTGTTTGCAGAATTTGCGTACGATTGATTAAAATGTAGAAATATTAAACAATAAAATACAATTAATTTTTACAATAAGGGAAAAATTGGTATGAAAAAAATTAAAACACAAATCTTACTAAAAATAATGTTAAAGTAAAAACTAAAAGCAATAGAAAAACAAATTAATGCGTCAGATAAAATAAATAAAGTTTATGCGATATAGCTATGATATTCATACTTGGACACTACTCACTCCAGCCTGCACGTTCAAAATAGAAGCAATCAACATGGTTTTTTTGAAAATCAGGTGTACACCTGAACAAAATATTTCAATGTTCTGATGTTTTTAATCGATAAATTTTTCGATCAGCAATTGTTGGCGCATCATTGGATGAATTTTTGGAAACATCGCCCTTTCCATATTGCAAGCAGTCGAAGAAGACCGAAAAGAGGAAGACGCGGTCTATTTTGCTAATATATTTTTAAAACATTAAAAATGTTTTTTAATACCAAGCTAACTAATAAACGTAAAATGAAAATAATGATAATATAATTTCCTGATAAATACAAAATAAAAAGACAAATATAATTGACAGCAAATTACGGAAGATGCAATTTTATCATTGTCAAAGTTTATATATATTGCTGTTTTTATTAGTGATCGGCCAGAAGGGTCGGTCGGTACTTTTCGGTAAAGTACCGAAAAAGTACCGGTACCGAAAAGTACCGAAAAAGTCCAAAATGTTTCGGTCGGTACTTTTCGGTAAAGTACCGAAAAAGTACCGGTCCGAAAAGTACCGAAAAAAAATTGTCGGTACTTTTTCGGTTTTCGATACCAAAATTTTTATATTAACTTTTCAACAAAAAATCGTTTATTTTGGAAATCTTGGCATTATTAATATTTATAATTGAGGATTGGGACATTGCGGCTCAAGAAAATTAGCATTTCGACCTGTTCCTGTCCTGCGGCAAGATTTTTAATAGTTTTTGGATCAGTTTGAAGGGTGAGGGGTCGCGGTGCCGATAGGCGCCGCGGAGAAAATTTTGAATTTTTGATAGAATTTCTTAAGAAAAATGGCCCAAAAAATGCATCGTGGAGGGGCAAAAAAATGATTTAAAAAATTAAAAAATCAAATAAGATTTCAAAATTTTCCGGACATTTTTGAAATCCAGATTCCGAGTCTTGACTTGAGACTTTTTCCAAAAAATTTAATTTAGGTTTAGAAAACTAGAAAAAATGAAAATGTTATTCGTTTTATTAGGGGTTTTTGTAGGTGAACGGCGATGCCGATAGGCGTCGACGAGAAGAAAAAAATGAAAATTCTTACGATTTTATTAAGAAAACTTGTTCAATTCCGATAACTAAAATGGTATAAAAAAAAATTAATTCTTTATGTAAATCTTAGAAGTTTTGAATCGGTTAAAATTTTTGAAAGTTAATTTGCTAGTAACTTTCTCTAAAAAATTGATAAATTCCTAAATTACCTTCAGTTTTAAAAATCTTAAATACACCTATACATATTTAAAGAAAAAATATTGTTTTTCTTTGCCATAAGTTAATTAAAAGACACGAAAAACTATTTACACAGTCGGGGTTTGAACCCCAGGCAACCACATCACTCACAGCAGGGCATTGAATAAAAAGAAATTTTGACTCGAACCTTAGACAAAACGAACTTTTAGTTCTCAGTTTAACCACTGACCTACGTGATTTTATAGATAAAGGGTGAAAAATTCAAATATATTACCAATTTTTCCATTCGGTACTTTTTTCGGTACTCAAATTTTGTTCGGTCGGTACCTTCGGTTCTCAGATTTTTTCGGTCGGTACTTTTCGGTAAAGTACCGAAAAAGTACCGGTACCGAATAGTACCGAAAAAATCCAAAAAGGTTCGGTCGGTACTTTTCGGTAAAGTACCGAAGCCTGAGTACCGAAAAGTACCGAAAAAGCTTCGGTACTTTCTCGTACCGACCGAACACTAGTTTTTATTTATGAAAACTGCAAGATTCTATTTATAAAACCTCTTATTTACCGATTAAATGTAATGTCAAAAATGTAAAAATCAGTACAATAAAAAACAAATAATTATTTTTTACAATCATGTTGATTAATGCTTACCGAATAAAATAATGTGTGCGTTATACCCAAATAAAAAAATGAATACAATGTAATTTCAACGGACGAATAAAAAAAACACAGTGTTCTGTTATAATGCCAAGACGACCAGAATGCTGTTTAAAAAAAAGTATAATTTTGTAAATTTTGTTACTACAGAAATAATTCATTTCAAGTAAAAACACATCATTCTCTCCCATATACCGTATTTCCTAAAATAGAACCCCCCCCCCCCCCTGAAATAGACCCCCCCCCCCTGAAATAGACCCCCCCCCCTGAAATAGACCCCCCCCCAATTTTTGATTTTTTTTTGTTGTTGCAAATTCGCTATAACTTTTAGGATTTTTCAAATTTGTGAAAATAACTCAAGCGTAAAAATTCTCTTAATTTTTCTCTATTTTATCTCCAAATTTATTAGAATTGGCCCACTTTATTTGAGTTTAAAATTCTGTGAATTCCTGTAAAGAAAAAATGAAAATTCGAAAAAGGCTTTTTTATAAGACTTTTTATGAGTCTTCCTCCGCATTTGGTCTTCATTGATTTAAGATTTAAGATTATTTATTATATTTTTGCTTTTATTTTCACATTTATTCTAATGATATATAGAGGTATGTTTTATATTTTAAATTTAAATTTTATAAAGTATTTATTAGAATTCAATATTAACTCTACTATTAAATTAGCTTTATTTTCAATTGTATTTCAGCTTCCGAACATTTTGTTTGCATTCCTTTACCTTATGATGCCTACCCTTCCTTCAATAAGAACAAATTCTTATGAAATTAACGTTCTCGAGAAGAAACAATCATTTCACAGAATTATATATAAAACTTATAACCAATTTTATTGCGAGTTCATTCATTCTTTCAATTTTTTGATAAGAATTCATTTAACTTTTATAATTTTGAAATACTTATATTTAGCAACGTTTTTAGCGTTTAAATTGGGTTCTAAGCTAAAAAGTAATTTATTAATATATTTACCTGTAATGTTATTTCTAATCTTAAATTTATTTATATAGATTCACGTTGTAATCTTATCAAGGAATATAATATTTAAAATAAAAAAAGACATTTTTTGACAACATTAAATAATGCTTTTAAGTTGATCAAAATTTATAGATTAAATTTTTAAAAACAAACTGAATTATTCACCCAAGGGGCGTAAGTATGGTGTGGGAGATGTCTCGCTTTAATTGAATAGTCATACTTTATACTCTTAGAAGCTTCAGAATTTAACTAGCTTAATTCTAAAAATTTTAGCAAAAATTGCTATTGAATCCAAGAAAAATAAATTACATTTTGGAAAATTTGTGTGCATTTTGTTATAATTAATATATTCGAAATGTGGTATTTAAATAAAAACAAACAAAACCGAGTAAAAAAACAATCTTTTGATTCAATTTCATTTATTTAAACACGTTAAGAGTTGATTATAATGAATGATGCGCAATTAGCGTTTGTCGAAAATGTTCAGCAAATATTAAAATATTTAAGTTTCTTTACTGAGCTTTACAAAAATCGTTTGAACTGATTATATTATTATTAACTAAAACAACAAATTGTAACGCAACTTATTATTGTACAACTAATAATTTAAAATTTGATAACTAATAAGTAAACTGAAAACTAAAAATAAATGATAATCGATTATAAAAATATTTATAAAAAATGTCTTTAAAAAGGATTGGTTTAAAGGTTTAATATCGTTGTATAAATAAAAGCTGGAAGCGTTAATTATACTATTAAAAATATACACAATTAAATAAATAAAATCAAAAAACATAATTTACTAGTTTTAAAAATGCAATTTATTTTGCGGCACTACTTTTAATTAAACCCAAAAAATTAATACTTTATTCCTGATGACAGAGTTGAATTTTGCCAACATAAAAAATAAAAATAACAAAAAATCATAGTAAAAAAAAGAAAAATATTTTTAAAATTACTAGAACGCGTTGAAAGATGGCCCCAAGAAAAACAGTCACCTACAGAGGAGCGAAGCCAAGAACAGGAAAGGGCCATTTTTAATTTGTAAATTGATTTTATAAATATATTTTAAAATAATATATTACAAAGTAATTCAAAAATTATTCATATAAACTGCTGACTGTTAGAAAACCCTAATTTAAAAAATTTACAATCGTGAAGAAAGCATACAAAAAAGCAAACTAAAATTTGACTTTACACTTATATTATACAAATATATTATTAAAAAGTAGTTGACAATCCGGTAAATTTAAACAGATATGAGATGCAATTGGATAAATATATAAACTCAAATTAAATATTTAATACTTGACTAAACTACCGAATTATTTTTTTCATTTTATAAAGGCAACCATCTAAACAAAAATTTTGTTAAACAATCAATTTTTGAATTTTGCTTTTAAATTTTAGGTGTTGTAGTTTTATTTCGTCAGTTAATTTAAGTTTATTTTAATTAAATTTGTTTTTAAATTTGAATTAACGAATATTTGAATTTTTTTTTTTTATGTCTGCTTATTTTTATAATTTATGGTTTGCATTTGCCTCAATAGCGGCTAACTAGTCCGGCGCAACCGTTTCCCAAGGACGTCATCCAACGTCGCATTAACTGATGCGATACTGGTAAACTCTGCAACAGATTCAACGCCCATAGTATTATGCAGATCCTCATTTACCCAATTTTTTAACAATAAAACTCGATTGTATGTATAAAATCATGCTGCGATATGCCAAATGCATCTAAGCATACATTAAATTTAAAATATATAAAGTGCAATTTTTATTGTGCCGTTACTTATAAAGTTAATTATTGATCAAATCAATGCATCAAAAACCCCTATTTAAAATGGCTAGCTTTATGAAGTTTATCAAATGAAATATTTAGATTTGTTTTGCTAAAGTTAATTTATTATAAAAATGTTTGTTATGGTATAAAATTAATTTTTTATTTAACAAAATATTGTCGTTTTATATTTTCTTTCAACAAAAAGGTCGTCTGTTTTCTATTGAATTCGTATAATTATAGTTATAATGATTTTTTGAATTTCTTGCTTTTGGCTTATTTTCGCTGTTTTTTTTAATTAAAAGATTTATTTCTTTTAATATGGTTCTTATTTTCTTTTAGCTTTTACAACTGTGTTCTTTAAAGGATTATTAATACAGCTTTATAAGTTAGCAGAGTCATCTTTATTTGATAAAAAAACATTTTGTAACTTTTGTTCAGTTGCATTTTCAAACCTTTTTGCCAAAATCAGTCTTAGTTTTACGCCATTTTATTTTCATCGTTGTGCACTTTAACATTACAAAAAAAGTCATTTTAAATAAAATAAATGATTTCTTAATCACATTAGTATAAAATTCAGAATTAAATATTTATTCAAACTATCTTTAATTAACTTCGTTTTTTCTTTTTTATATATTTTTTTCGTAAATCGCTAAATGTTTATTTTCTGTTTATTAATGTTTATCAAATTTATTTTTATTTATTTAATCGTTTATTTAGATAAATTTCGTGTTGCTTTTGTTTATAATTTTTTATATTGAATCGTTCAAAAATTGAGCATCAGATTTTCACAATTTTTACTGATTACTTATTTATCTATGCATTTTCATTTTGTGTCGTCAAAGAACAATTAACATTTTAATGCGCATCGCTCCCACCTTGAAAGAACACTTTGTTTCCCTGTTTTTACCGCTTTAATATGAAGTGGGCAAAGGGGCTACACACCACAATGGTTAGATTTCATTTATAATGAATATATGCCTGCCTATCTTTAAAAAAAAGTTTTATTTTTAAAGCATTTTTTTAAAATACTTGATGAGCATAGGTAACTTAACTTTTTTATTTTCTCCTTGTAAATTACATTATCTATCTTTTACATACTAAAACAAATGAATTTTATAAAATATTATAATATCATAAAAATATTTATATGATTGTATTTTAGTTCAGCTTCATTAAAAATTGACATCGTTTAAAATTGTATAATCATTATGATTGGCTTTGTTTATTATTTCATTCTAAGGATAAAGATTGAAGCCTATTTTATTTTTTGTGGGCATAAAGCAGCATTTCAAAAAAAACAGCATTGGGCTTTCAAAAAGCCACAAAAAGCTGCAAAAACAGCAGATATCGGAGGTTCCCTAAACCTTTTTTTAATAATAAGCGGGGAATAAAAGTTTTTAAGGATCAATTAAAACTTATTTTTATCAATAAATAAAGTAATAAAGTCATGTAGAAATTTATGTATTCTTCTATCTTTTTATGTAAACGTTAGTTTGACAGCAGTATTATTTCTCAATACGTTTTGCTCGAGGAGAAAAAAAAATCAATGTTCAACAAGGAAATAAAAGTTTAACCCTTAAACAGACCGCTTAATACATAAATTTAACTTATTTAAATCTAAAATGTGATCGCTTCAAAAAACACACTAAAAAATTAATATTAATTCAATGAAAAAGCTCTAAATGAAAATAAATCTACAGAAATAAAAAATATTAAAACCAATTAAGAGGGTGAATGTTCAAAAAATATCAACTAAATTTAGAAATTAATTCATAAGACCTTTTCAACAAATTTTACAAAATCTATAAAAAGTTTTGCAAAATCGTTGCACATTGGACTCATTACAAAAAACAACATTTTTAGATTTAAATAAAAAACCCAACTAAACAGTTGAAAACTTACAACTTAACATTGTATTTAAATAAACCATTAGGGTTTGAGACACAAATAGAACAGCAACCAAAACCTTTATATCTAAAATTTTTTTACTTCCTATTATCACGTCATTTCTTTTTAAATGAGTTACACATCATTTACGAAAACAAATTTGTAAAAAACTAAATATTAATAATCGTTTAACAGTTTTTAATTAAAACGCGTTTTTAAAATACATTTTAATCCATAGATAAACAAAAAAAAATGTTTACTTTATTTCTAATACCCATAATTAATCTAAAAATGGCAAACATAATTATTTATTCAAAAAACTGTATATTTTTTGAAGCTTGAAGTGCTGTCGGAGACGAATAAGGTGCGCACTCCTACGATCGAACTGGAGTTAAGGTTAATATACAAAATACTAATAAAAAGGATTTAAGGAAATACTTAACAACTATCAAAAACTGAAACTTCATATTGTTTATCTCCAAAAAAAACTAAGCAATTTTTAGGTATTGTAATTCTGGGTTTATTTTTAAGCCATAAATTAGCTTTTGAATAACATTAACAAAACATTTATTTGGTAAATTAAAATTCCTGAAGATGTGAATTTGTTAAATAAAGGTATTATTTGTTTAAATTAAGTGTATCTTACTATTACAATTTTTTTCACTGTATTATTTTTTTCTTTTTTTCCTTTTAAATACTTTACATTATTTTATTATTATAAAAATTAATTGAAATGATTAAAAATTTAAAAGATTTTTGGCTAGGCCTTTTGATTCTAATGCTGGTTTTTATCTATTATTTGTATTAGATCGTTATATTCAGGAAATAATGGAACAACAAGGTTCATCAAATCAAAAAAATGAAAATGAAATAGAATCATAAATGGGAAGTTTACAGATAAATAATAATCAAGATGATTTTAATTTCTATACTTATGAAGAAATGTTTAAACTGAATTTGTCTGCAAAAATTCTCAAAGAATTTGAAAATTTGAACGCTCATCGTCACACGACAGAAAAACAAATGCATCGATTTGGGGGGGGGGGGGGGGGGGCTTCAGTCAATAATGACCATTGATTGGCCTGCAACAAATACAATTTTTGATTTTTCGCGTCCCATTTTATTCAGTACAAGTAAAAAATGAAAATTATGATCTAATTACATGAGCATATAACGTTTTGTTAAGACCAGTAGTTGACCGGTTTAGAATCTAAACCGATTAATTAACTGTCGAATTCGGGCAGCATTATAATCCATTTCAAATAATCATATTCGCGGTTTTTTTACTCTTATTTTAGAATTTTATTTATATTTGATATTTTAATAAAACCAAAACACGAGGAGTAAGGTCAATAAATGAAAATTGTTGTGCATAAATTGATTAAATTTTATCAGTTTTTAGTTCATATTTCGGCAGCAGCGCAAACGCTGTGTTATATAAAATTTTCGCACAATGCGATTAATTACATAAATGTGAGTAAATAAAAACACACACATATGATTGTAATCAATTCTTATCTAATTATATACTAAACAACTCTAGACCAATACGAGAGATTGAAACAAAAAATCAAATAGGTACCTATTCTGGTCTACATTTTTTTACAAGGACAACGCAAGGGTTTGCCATTAACAATTAAAAGCAATGAATTAAAAGCATAGGTTGTTATAGGGAAAAAAGTCAAACAACGCATTATATGTAACAAACAATATTGAAAGCGAATACTTATATACTAAAAAATGCACAAGGTAATATTTCAATTGGTTGTTTCAAACAAAAGAAATATAAAATGAGTGATTTTATATTTGATGATGCACAGAATGACTTTTGGTATAAGTTTTACCTTTTGATTATTATTTTGTAAGAAATTTCTTACAAATAAATATTTTCACATCTTGGTTTTAATATTCAAAAAGTTTGAGATTAAATTTGTAACACGTTTTTAATTCGAGGATTTGCGCTAATAGAATATGGTGCTTGATTAAATTTTATTTGAATTGATTGTGCGAAAAATATACATTGTGTTTATTTTTTATATTTTAAAAACTTTAAATTCAGAATTGCCCTGAAGAAACCATTGGAATCCATTCCCAGCCTGATTGTAATGGATTTAAATTTTTCAACAAAAAAATATTCTTACAGTCCGTCGAAGGCGAAATCCTGATTTGGATAATTTGATTAAAGTTAAAAAAAATTTACAAACAGCGCAAAATAAAATTGTAAAAAATAAAATGTTCCTAATTATTATAATAGAAAAAAAAAGTTTTTCTAAAATAAAAATTTGAACACTTAGGCAATACCATAAAAATGTGTTATAGAATTGGTTTATTTAAAATATAGATTACTAAGGCCGCTTCGCGGGCCTGCTTAACTTATTTCAAATGCAGTTGTGATTCAGCTGCTAATTTAGCGCTTCATTTTAGCATTTATGATAATTTTCTCTAATTAATAATTAATATTGTAATTGTTTTAATAAGCGCAATTCGTGGTTGTTTCACATTATTAATGCAGACTGAAAGTCTTTAAATAAAAAAATATATAAAAAAATTTGGGTTCACTTTTTCAAAACAATATAAACAAAAAGTGATTTGATTTATTTAATCTAGAACGCTGTAAGCTACGCCCGCACAATTGTTCGAATCGCGCACGTTTATGCACAGTAAGTCGTTGTCTAACGAAATAAAACACCAATCATTTTTGAATTAACAAATAAATTTAAATAAAAAATATGTATGTTCAGTCAAGATCACTCAAAAGGTTCAAATCAAATTAATAAACCAAATCAATAATGTAAATATAATTAGGTATACTATTAATTTTTTAGAAAATAACTTTTTTCAATATGTTGAATACAAAGCCATAAATTCGAGTCTGCCAAATGTATTTTTTGCTTTTTTATTAAAATCTCTATACACTCATAATTGCAGAAACAGTCCATTTTTAATTTTTGTGACATATTTAAAAATAAAAACCCGTAATGAGATATTTAAGAACTCTCATCGGATGAACTATGTAATTCTTCACCCTACATTTAACAGTCATTTAAAGTAGCAAATTCGTTAAAGTTGGGTGTTGAACAAAAAAATTGACGTGCGAATTATTTTTACACTTTTTAGATGGAAAAAATAGTTGAATAATTTGCGTCAACGGTACAAATGACCTAATCTAAAAGTATGTTTTGACGATAAAATAATAAAACATTTAATAATTATGTACACCCTTAATTAATTATTTGAAAACAATAAAAAATATACATACATATTAAATAAGTTGCAATTTTGCATGCAAATAATTGAAATTTAGTCAGTTCGTTTCAGAAACAAAGGTTCTGCTACTTTTGTTTTATATTTTGTAGTTGAATTTTAATTTCAACAAACAAACTTTATCTTTTAATGGTAGCATCTTTCTTAGAGAATTATGACTATACGAATTATTTTTAGCGGTTTGACTCTTGCCCTCTTTTGGCAAGTTTTTACGAGTTATATTGCATTCATTTGTTATGTATTATTTAACTTGTAATTTTTTTAGCATTAAATAAAATTATCAGTTTTTATAGTAATAATGTTATTAATAATATAATTTTACGACCTAGTAAACCTTTATTTTATTTTAAAACATTTTTTTCTATAGTTAGATAAATATTTTTCTGTTTAGCGCATGAAAAATGAATGGTCAGTTGTAGCTCAATATAATACTTTTACCTTACTTAGTTCTATTTATTTATTGAAGCTTAATAATAATGTTTTTAATTTTAGTATATTTCAAGTAAATTTAGTATTTAAAAGGAATAAAGAGGCATCTATTGTATAATGGAAATACAAGCATTACAAAAAAGTTTTTAAATTTCCTATTTACTCATAGTTATATTTATTTTACGCATAGAAAAGATTAGTGCTTTACCTCGTCGTTTTCCAAAAACGAACGCATTGTTTCATTTTTGCAGCTTTAAAAGTATTATGCATTAAATTTTAATTTTAGTTTTATTATTTGATAATTTCAAATTATCTTTTATAAATTATTCAGTTTTAATGAATTGCAAACAATTATATATTTTAACAAATTAAAAAAAATATTATATTAGATTAGAATGTTATATTTAGCTTTAATTTTTACCCTTTAATATTTATAAATTATTATAAAATGCATATTTACTCAGTACTATGTTATTAATTTGATGGATTTTTAATAAATTTCAATGATCGCAGGCGTGGTTTTTGCATTCCTTTTGGTTTTGTCGCGCATTGTTTAAGGTGTTCGGCCCTCCACTTGATATATAAAAAGATTTTTAAATGATTAAGACTTATTCGTAAGCGAATTCTGCCTACACTTTTTAAACGACCCGCGATTTAAATTTAGTTTGGTTTTTGACAAAAAGTAATTATCATTAATTCATATTTTTTTCATTAAAGCAGCAGTTATAAGCAAAAATTGGATATCGGGAAGATCTTTTTAATTTTATCAATGAATAATGATATTTTAATGATGAGTAATCACTATTTTATTCATTGCAAGTTGTATTTAATTGAATTATGTCTTTATTTATATAATAAAATTTAATGTTATTCAAAGATCAGCCATAATAATATACAATAATTTTAAAATTGTTGTGACTGAGTCGTAGTCCACTTGGCCAAGTGGACTACGACGCAGTCACAACAAAAAGGGAACTCAAGTTCGACTCCTCCTGGTGGTCGGATAATATGGTGTTGCCTATGTCAAGCACACTGAAAAGTCGAGCCAATCCCATAAATAGGGGGCGGCATGTTCTCGCCGAATGGCATATTTTCCCTTGTGACTGAGAGCTCCGGTATGATTGAGCCAAAAACTTGAGTTCCCTTTTTGTTGTGACTGAGTCGTAGTCCACTTGGCCAAGTGGACTACGACTCAGTCACAACAAAAATGTAATTTTGTAAATAACTATTTAAATAAACGATGTATTATGATTTTAAGTTATGATTATAGAAAACCATTAGTCGGTGGCGCAGTTCCATGCCGGAGGCAGCGAACCATTCGCGGTTTCACGGGCCCTGGTCGGTGATGTTGACCCATTGGATCGATATCCAGTCAGGTTGTCATGATTATTTATTCGTTTATTAAATTATAAGCATCTTGATTGGAGTTGATTTTATTCAATTTTTTTGCTTTAGTAAATGCGTAATTCGTTAAATATAAATTCCAAATATTAAAGTGAGTAAATATTTAATTTTTTTTCTATATAAATGTTATTATGTTGAAAGTAATATGACCAAAATCGGGTTTTTGGATGTACATATTTAAATTAAATATTTATTTGTTTTTTTGTGATTGAAAATAATTCATCATGCAATGCATATTATGTCTGCCGACAACTACAAAAAATGATTGCATTGCAATTTACACATCTCAACGCGTCATAAAGTTAGCGAATTTATTTTTTGTTCATTATAATTATAATTTGTGTATGTTGGTAAATTGCTATTTGAAAACGATTCTTTTAAAGAAATACCCATTTTTTAAATTTAGATACAATTTACTAGTTTTTCATTTCATTTTTTGACGAATTCACTGAAATGTATAACTTTGTTCAAAATTGAGTGATCTTAATTACTTTAGTATCATAAAATGCAGAGAATTTTATATGTAATAAATGGATTTTACAGCAAATAAAAAGTTATATTATATTTTTGTTTCCTCCTTACTAATTGCAGTTGAAAAGTTTATTAATACGTTTCGTTCACTTTAAAATTGTTATTGAATGATTTATATAATTCAACGTCTTTTGCTAACTTTCTTGACTTTCTTATTCTGAAACAAAACGAATTGATCGAAAGCTAAAATAAAACCCAGCGATTGAAAATGTAGTTTGAGATCTAATTTCTAATTACATCGAAGCATATAAAGCTTATGTATAGACCAGTTAGTTAATTAGTAATTACGTAATATGTATATAATATGAAGCCAATTGAACTCATAGCTTAGTCGACTTGAACTACGCATTATACATAAAACAGTGAACTTATGCTAGATTAAAAAAGTGACGTCATCTAATAATGGAAAATTCTTGGGTTTGACAACAAAGAAGTGTAAAAAAATGATTCGATTTAAAAAAAAAAGATTGATAATGTATAATAAAAATTTTATAAGGACTCAATGATTAGACTTGGCCCACACGTGATGTACCATCTGACAAAAAAATGCGAAATTTTAGTTATAGTTTTTGTTGTTGTTATAATGTTTTATGGTTTTAATCAAAGTTCTAAGACTGTTTGTTTGGTGATTTACTTTAATTTTAAATTTTCTACATAATACAATGTTTAGGTGTTGTTATTTACTTTTAGTTATGAAAAAGTATTTATTTACATTTCTCAGCTTTGATATTTTTAATTTTCCCATTAAGAAGTAATTCTATATAATATCGTTGGTTTTATTTACAGTATTATAATTTTTTTGGCGTATATCTTCTTCACAATTAATTTTGAAAATAATAACGAATTAATACTAAAAATAAAAAGATTAAAAGGCTCAGTTATTTTTGAATATTATCTTGACAAACTTAAAAATAAATAAATTTTACAAAAGTGGTTGACACACAAAGTTTTCTGGTAGTAGTTTAACATTTTAAAGGATTTGGATTATTTTTAATATTGTGCATTTTATGTTTTATCTAAATCTCAATGTAATGAGTAACAAAATTATTATTAAAAACATTGAAGTTTGCATTCTGTGAGGGATATAAAATAAAAATTTTGCTGGAATATGCGTGTGTGTCCAAAGGCTGCTGCTTTTTACTTTGTTTTTTTGTTTGTCGTGCTTAATTTTTTTTTGTATTTTTTGCACTCACTTTGTTTAAAATTTCATAGTAATAAATATTAATTTCTGATTGATTGTAGAATATTTGAGTTCAATACGATTTTAGAAAATGGCACGCTTTCTGAATATTAAAATCAAATATATTTTTTAATTAATAATCGAACAACATTGACAAGTTTATTTCAAGTATTAGATGCAATTGAATTTAATCAGAATTGGTATTGTTTAGAACCATCCTTTTTTTTCGTTCATTAACATATGACTTTTGGTTTGTTTACATTCTTATTTTTATGATATATCCTTAACAGCATATTTATTTAGTGATTAAATATCATTTATTTTTTGTTTTCAGATATTCGTGGAATCAATTTATCTAAACTCTTATTTCAATTCTACTTAATTTTTATTTTTGTATGTGTATCTTTATTTATTATTTATGGATAATACATACTTCTAAACCCTCGTTTAAGAGCATGTCGAAGAACGGGCCATTGTCTTTTCATAAATGTTTGGAGGTTATGAAATCTTCCATTCTCTAGATATGCGGCTTGGCATTTTTTTAATTTTAATAAAAACTTAAGGCGCAGTTTAATTTCTCGTTTTTATAGGGGTTTGGCTTTTTTGTTTAACCCGTTGCAAAATGAGAAATAACTGGTTTATCTTTCTGATTTTCCGAATTTGTATGACTAACGTATCTGACAATCCTATTTCACCTTTTATTAGTTAGCGCTGTGTTTTGAATTTTGATACCTGATTGCTTACTTAAATAAACAAATATTAATTATTTAATTATTATTAAGATGGCGTTTATATTAAAATATATTTTTAATTACTATGTTGCAATAAATAAAGCATGTATATAA
Source organism: Globodera pallida (assembly GCA_020449905.1). NCBI lineage: Eukaryota > Metazoa > Nematoda > Chromadorea > Rhabditida > Heteroderidae > Globodera > Globodera pallida. The sequence continues at coordinate 259,074 of JAIXHY010000047.1, forward strand.
TTTCAAGTTTAAATATTGTCAAGAACATTTAAATCAGTGTTTTTTTGCAATTATAATTAATCGAAAATAATATTTTATTTGTGATCGAAAGATATATTTTTCCTGACAAAAATTAAATATTTTCTTTTAGTTGAGTTCTGGAATATTATTACGCATTGTTATTTAAAATTAACTGAAGTGATATTTTTGAAATCATTATATCTTTTTTACACATTTAATTTGGCTATGTTATAATAGCTTATATTTTACCCATACGTTCATTTTTCGAGTCTCAGTTAAGTCCATGTTAAAGATAAATTAGTTTCCAAAAAAATCAGAAATAAATCTTTTTGGATTAATTTTTTAAATTTTGTTATGAATTTTAAATATAGTATTTTAATATATATTTTTTATTTAATCTGTTATTAATTTTCAATAAGAAAATTTTAAAGATTTTTAATTTTAATCAAGTTTTATAATATTTAGTTCTAGATCATATTTCAATCATTTTTTCAGTTCATCTTTGATTCCCGGATAGTGGCATTAATTGTTGTCGTTGCAACTTTTTTTTGGAAAAATATTAATGCAATCTAATTATCAGAAAAGGTCTTCGATGTGGAAGAAACGTTGATTTCGGTGTACGTTAATAAAAAATGTAAAGTACCAAATACAATGATTCCGGTATATTATATAATTGTGAAATTTTTATTTATTTATTTTAAATTTAAACAAATTTATTTAGTTGTATAATTTTATGCGCAGATTTTTCTAAAAATTAAACTCAAATAATACAATAATTGAGTTTTTACTCATTAGAGTCAGTTTATGTATGTATGGCACCGACGCATAAAATGATCATTACAGTTTGATATTTTGCTTGGTGCAAATTAAAACTGTTAATTTTATATAATGAAATTGGTTTAATAGTGAAACAGATTATTTTTAGTGTAAAAATCAACTCAACTTTGGAATTTTATTTATGTTAAAAATAAATGCAATGTCTATTGGAGCATTAACAAAAATCTGCCGGTATCGAGTCATGTCAATACATATGGACTATTAAAAAAAATTGAATTGAAAGAATAATCTTGATAACTTGATTTTAAAAAAACATATGTAATTAATTCGCGTCAATTAAAATAACTCAAAAAAAATTGTATGATGAAATTATCCGCAAAATATTTATTTAAATAAATACCTTAAAATAATTACATAATCCACAAAATCTAAGCTCCATTTTTTACTTTATCGCTGCATGTTTAAGTAAAAATATCAGAATTTCTGTGATAAAAGTAAAAACATTTGCCCCCTGATTATAATAATACCATTTTTAAATATTTAACAAAAATAACGTTAAATTTGGATTTTAAAAGCGTTTATAAAAGAAACTTTTTATAAATTTTAAATTGGAGATTAAATTCCAAAGCTAAGTAAACCTATGTAAAATTAATGCACGTTATTTAATTCGCTACAATTAGCATTGTTTGTAACAATAACAAATTAAAGGTTTTTATCGGAAGTGACTATCTCTAAATTTATTTTGACTTTAAGACCTAATTTTAATTCTATCGACGTTAAATTGTTTATTGAATTCAATTGATTTTGTGAGGATTGCCAAACAGTTGCTGCATTGCTTATTATTGATAGTAGTAGTTACAGCCCTCCATTTGTCCGGATTACGGTAGCAGCCCAAGCCTATGGAGGGGGTGGGGCGCCAATTGAGCGCCAGCCAGCCAGGTGAGCGCCGGCCATGTGAGGCCCAGGCAAGTGAGTCCCAGAGCCTAAACCTATTGGCAGGGTCACTGCGCGACTTTTTCAGAATTTTTCCAGAATTTCTGATTTTTTTTCAGAATTTCAAAATTTTTTGAAATTTGAAATCTTAAGACGTTGAACATCTTGCGCACTGCGCGAGTTTTTTGACTTTGCCAAAATATTTTTAATCCGAAAAAATCATTCGCTGCTGCGAGGATCCGAACCCTCGCTTCCACTGCGAGAGATAGACGAGAGCACTAGCCACTTGGCCATGGTTGTATTGAAAGCAATGGCCACTAATTGTCCCTTTATAGTGAAAAATGACGCCAGTAGTCAGTGAGGGGGGGCCTGCAGCCAACAACAAAGTTCAATCCCCTGCGCGAGCAGATATTATTTTTGAATTTTAAAATTAAATATTTAAATATATTTAATAAATTCATAAATTCAAAAATATTTACAAATGTAAAAATAAAATAAAATATTTTTATAAGATCGCTTAAAAATTTTCTTGAAATAGAAAAATCGTAAAGTAAAATAAAAAATTTACAAATCTTTTTGATTGAAATTTGACACCTTAGAATATTCGCTTTGTTTATTTATATTTAATCCAAATTTTCAATAAACTTCAGTTTTTGTTCAAAAAAACGTAAAGTAAAATAAAATAAGCTTTCGCATTGAAACATAGCACCGTTTATATTCTATCATTGTTTATTTGAGCTTAATATTTGGCAAACGTTCTATTGTACAAACTTTTGCGCGTTGTTGCCCCAATCGAAACTTAACTTTGCGATTTGAATAATGGCTGTTTTTGCGGATAACAACGACCTGCCGCCAATGTTGGAGGGGCCTTTTACTCCTGTGAGGGGTGAAGGTCTGGCAGAAACCAACTACAGCGACCCCTCCAAAACTTTTCGCCTTGCCGACTGCTTGGCAATTCTTGAAAGCGTTGCGCGGGATTATCACTGTCTATACCCGCTGCCAAAGCTCGGGTAAGCCAATTTTTTTGGTAATTTATATTTTAATTTTAGGACAAGGCGCGAACATCACATGAGCGGGTGTTTGCTGACCCGTTCTTTGGGGTCGGGTAACAGGATGTACATTTTCGAGTGGGAGGAATGTTTAGAAGTCTGCTAAGAATTGAGCTAATCAAAATTATATTTAAGTTTCAGTTGCAAGGACATCTTAAGCAATTATAAAACAAATTACGTTTCAAATTGTTAAAACTTTTTGTAATAATTTTAATGTTAGAAATATTTTATTAAATATAAAATTTTAATTCCGCGTTTAATATTAACATATTTTCAATAAAATATGAAAATGAAGTAAAATAAATTTTCCTGAACATAAAATCTAACTAAACAACATGTCAATATTAACTTCAATATTCATATTTTTCAAATTTGTGATTGGACAATTTACAAATATTCAAAATAATTGATTAAAATCGAAGGGAATTATATATTAAACGAAACTTTATTACCAAAGAAATAATTTTCGGTTAAAGCAATAAAATTAATTTACAACTACATTTTAATTATGACTACTATCGTTATTGATATACTTTTTATATTAATATTTGAAATTCCCAGACTCAAAACATTCTTGGCGATACGTCCTGGCCCATTAATGATTTCAATAATTTTTAATAGCAATTGAATAATATTAAATTCAAAAATATATTATGCATTCAAATAATATGATATAAAAGTGAGTTAACAAAAACTGAATTGCAGCTTAATCTAATTCAAATTAAATTCAAAATAGGTGTAATTTGGTTGCAAACGAGGTTCATAAATGATTACATTATCTAATGCTCCGATTTTACAAGAAAATGCCGTGCCCAACAATGCGCTTTGGAATTTTAAGTGATATGAAGACGGTGGAAAAAAGCAGAGGGAACGAATTATAAAGAAATTTTAATTTGATTTAATTTGAAAAATAATTTTAAATTACAATTGTTTTTCTCAAAAAACATTAAACGATAATAAAAATAAAAATTCCAAGAAAAATGCTAATTCTAAATGCATGATAAAATTTATTAATCAAAATAGTCAATAAAACACCTGAAAATAATAATTGCTTAGTTTAAAATATTAAAAAAAGAACTTATGCAAATTTATAAATTATTCAAAATTTCTAAAAATTCATTATTAATTTTAATAAACATAATATCAAAAAAGATAATTCCTTATTTCTCCGAACCACAGAGCCCCCCTCTGAAGGAGATGACGGGCGAAATGCACAAATCAATGATCAAGATGAACGCTTTCAACAAGGAATTCGTCGGGCTACAGAATAGAGCAAAGTTTGCTCGGACATTGATTAAAATGAAATAATGTTGCATTAAAATAAAAATAAAAAATATTATTAAATAACAAACACTACTAATATTCATTAATACAGGGGTTATTTGGTAATTGTGGCAAATGAATAATTAAAATAATATTGTTACAAGTTTATTCATTCAAAACATTTGGAGACTTTAAACACATCAGTATTTAAGTCACTTAAATTATTAAATAACTAAGAAAATAATTAATGTTTCACATGCCATAAAATACAATCAATAGTATGCACAATGACCGGTCTTTTACAATAATTAATCAACTTTTTTATTTAAAAATTTTTTTAACTAAAACGTCTGTTATGATTTTTCGTTAAAATAGCTTTATTTAACCTAAATTTACGAAAGAAAAAAATTATGCATTATAAAATAATCAAAAATTTCTAAATTTAGAAACTTTTATTTATTGTACTAATTGAAGTAATTCATGTGTATCAAGCGTCCAATATATTTATATAAAAGATGTAAATTTAAACAAAATGTAAGGGAGGTAAATTTTCTATACTGCAGGCACGATGTCGATAATGGTAGCTTCAGATAAATTTAATCAAATTTTATTTAATAATTAATAGTATTTAATTTTGAATATAATAAGAAATCATATAGGAAGTTTATTGCCACTTTTACATTGTGCAATTTTTGTAGATGTTAAGCTTAACATTTCATTTAAATTGCTTTTATTTATTTCAATTTTGAAAAAAAAATTTGTTTTTTGTTTTCCAATCTGCAAAATACTTGTTGGTTAACATTTTAATATTTAATTATAATTAAATCTATTTTACATATTTACATTAAGGCTAGGATTCTTTTGGATTATGTATTAAGAGTATCACTATTTTGTTATTGAATTTAAAATAAAAGTTGAAATAGATGCTTAACAGCTTTGCTAAAGCACACATCATAAATTTGGATCGTTGATATTAAATTAAAATCAAAAAACGCCAAAAACCATTACGTAGAGCGCGACAAAATCCGGCAAATTTATTTGAATTAAGCACAAATAATTGAGTTTTTCAACAAAAGTAAAAAAGAAATCAATGAAAATAAGAAGCAATTCACTTATACGGATAATAAGAAACGTAAAAATACAAAATAAAAAAATTCAATAATTATAAATAAAAAATAAATACGAAAATTTAATTGCCCTTTCGATATTTATAAGAATTTTTCCAGTTAGAGGAAATATATAAAAACTCACTATGGATAAACAGAAACTTTATTATGGATAAAATGGAAAGCCAAAAATGTTTTTGATACAGGCTTGCAGAGGCATGAGGATTTTGAAAAATGGATATTGTACCTTATTAATTTAATTAATTATTCAAAAATTTAATATTAACAAAACCTGCAATAATTGTGAAATAATAATTCATTTTATAATTTAATGAATTTAAAGGAATTATTTATAAAAAGTAATTGCCAAAACAAAACAACAGAGTTTTCCTGTAAAATCATCACGTGTTAAAATATATTGATTAAAATATTCAAGCAAAACTTTCGGCTGAATACAGATGGACAACAGCAGCTAATCTGGTATACAATTTTAAAAACTAGGAAAACTTCGACATGGTGGTTAAATTTAAGATTAACCTCTATACAAATACACATGGTAAATGGGATGCTAAACTAAGCTTGAAAACACTTTAATCCAGTTATTATTTAATAGTTCATCATAATTGGCACTACTATTTTTAAATGCCCCAAAGTTATATGCCAATACTTGAATCAAATCATTAGTGCATTTTGTTTTACAAGAATCCCGATTAAAAGTTTCTAAAATATAACGAAAAAATTAAACTTAATTTATATAAATAAAATAAAAAAACTTTAAAAATTTTAATATTAAATTATTATCATAATATACATTTTGAAAATTGCCGCTTTTGCGTCGAAAACATTTAACAAGTGCAACCTTCCACAATATACACAATTATTTTAAAAGTATATTTGAAGAAAAATTAAGAAGCTCAATAAAGTTTATCACTTACAAATAATTAAAAAGTAACACGGTTGATAATTCCAACAGAATTGCAAAAGTATATATTAACAACAAATTACGAAATAAAAATATTAATAAGTGCAACACGCGATTTGGTAAAATTACCAATTGATATATTAAACAACAACATTTAAAGTCAACAGATGCCACGTTTTGTAGTACCACATTTATATCAGAATATAAATAAAACAATAAAAATAAAAACACTAATTTATTGTCACATAATGAATAGAAACCGTAGCTCTGATAAATATAATAAAAACAAATTAATTTTTGCCGCGATTGCAACGCGAATTAACATTATAATAGACGATTTAGAAAAAAAGAACCAAATAACCCAATCAGCAAATAGAAAATTTTGAAACCTGGCACAATGATTACTTGCCCGCACTAAAGAAAAGAAAAAATGAAACCAGATAAATGTGGCGCAGACAGGGCGCCTCAAACAGATAATAATTTTGATAAAATAGAAAAAATTTAAATAACAGACAATGCTAAAATGAGAGTGCACCCAAAAAGTTGGCAAACATTTGTGCAGAAGACACTCTCTCTTTATTGCGTGTCTTTGATTGTGGATCAACTTGTAAATTATTATCAAGTATTTAATGATATATGGTTTTCAAAATATATAATAATAAGATGTTGGCATCATATTTTATTGGGTATTTAATTTTTTTTAATTTCTTATTACTATCTTTGTTATAGGATTAAAGCATTGATGTCTCAAATTAATTGCCCGGTTGGAAGGGCAACTTCAGATTTGTAACTCGTAAAGATTCATAATTTGTAATTTTTTTCTTTACGACTTAATGTTTTGTAATTATTAATAGTTAAACAAAGAAGGTGTTAACAGCCCATTTTACCGTGTATCAAAGTCGTATATTTTTTGTCAAGAGAATATAATAGTACTTTTTATTCTTACAATATCCAACTTTATTTTTTTATATAATTTTAACATACGTGCCTTTCTTTCATTTAAATTTTTTTATCGAATTTCTCTTTAAGCGCATATCTTTGACTTTTTATTTTACAACATTAAATATTTGTGACATGCACACGGTCCATTGCCGTCTTTAAGTGTGGGTGTATATTAAATTGAGTTAATTTAAAATTTTGATTATTCTTCTTTGTTCAACTGTTCCCAAGAATAAAAATTTAGAATTTATTTCATAAATCAGTGAAGCAATCAAAAATTTTTGCCTTTAGACGTAAATTGTTTTGAATCTATGTGCCAAAGCCCAAAACATAAAGAACCAATGAAATATTTTATTCAAAATTTAAAAGAAAAGTTGCTTTTAAGATGCTATAAATAATTTCATTTTTATTGTTACCTGTTCAAACATAATTTATGTACACAAGTCATAAGGAATAAATCATTCAGATACTATAAAAATATAAAACACCTGATGTTCTGTAACAAACCACCGTGTGAATTCAATTGGAATAATTAATAAAAACAACTTAAATTAGTAAAAATTGTAACGCAACACAATAAAATGTCAATTCACTAATTAAAATAGCAATACTGGGTTTCTTTTTTTAATCTTAATTGTTAACCAGTAATAAATAAAATTCGAAAAAGATTCCTAAATTAGATTTGTTTCAATATAGATAAATTAAATTAAAAATCGATAAGATTCTATAAAAGTGTAATGTTAATAAATGCACTATAAAAAATTTAAGAATTCTCTTAATAAATTTACTAAGTTAAAATTGTTTGAAAATGCTTTATACCCAAATTTTAATTATCGCTATTTTAAATTAATAGTCGCCCATCAACAGCTAGCTCTTGCAAAGACAAGATCGAGGGCGCCGCGATAACTAGACATATGCTTTGATTGTTAGAAATAACATCATTTCTAAATTTTACGTTTTATAATTTTTTTTGCTTTGGGTATTTTATATTTATTTATTTTTTTTAGATAATATAATTAAATTTCATAATATTATATTTTTTCTTATGAATTGCTTTTAAACAAATAAATACTGAGAATTATTGTCAACGTACGCGAAATTGGTTGCACGTCAAATATTATTAACAGAGCAATTTAACATTTTAATATCAGCCAAATAAATTAAAAGTATTAATGAGATAATGCAAATTATTATCAGCTGAAATTCAATTACTTTTGATTTATAATAATATAACCGTTATTCAACAAGACAAATGTTGCTGAGCAAATAAAGAAAGTAGAAGTTCGCCGAAAAGACAAAGGTTGCTTCACCGCGTGTGTATTGAATAAAATAAATTTTTTTGTAAATTAACGGTCTTTGGTTAATTGTTCTAAAAAATACTATTAAAATTCTTAAAAATGAATAGGAAAATGAGATTGATGAAAAAATAAATTATCAATATTTTAGAATATAAATTTAAAAACGTCGCACATAAAAATTTAAATTTGTTTGTCATCATATTATGATTTTTATTTGTGGTTGTATTGCTGATTTATCTATCTGATCAAAAGCGAATTTTGTATAAATAAATTTTTCTGAAATATTGCTTAAATTATAATTTAATATTTATTTTTTTTTAAATTTATGTAACTCGGAACGGCAGTAAATTAAACTAACTTGTTTATTTGTTGGGTGATTGTTTTGGTGTTAAGTATTATTCAGTACTAATTTTTTGATGTTGTGAAATATATTTCTTTATATTAAAATATGCGTTTAAGTTATAACTTTTATTTCCGTACGCACTCTTGCCTCAACACCAATCATGTAGCTTGTTACGCGGATCGAGTCGTTCCAGGTTTGATGTATGCAAAGAAACTGATGATGGATGTCTGCGAATCTGGATTTAATCAAATTTCATGTCAACATCCCAGCAACGCTGTGTTTTTGCCGGCATCGACCTTCATGACCACGTCAACATTATTAATGAAGAAGAAGCGAAGTTGCATTATTTTATTATCTGCATAACGCAGTAAAATTTGATGATTAATCGGGTTGAAATTTTTAATGATTTTTTATTATATTGGATTTATAATGGGTGAGGAACAGGGATGGGCGGAATTCCGTTTTCCGTTTTTTCCGTTGTTTTTGGGCCTTTTTTTCCGTTTTCCGTTAAAATGCCCTTTTTAACGGAAAAAACGAAAAAATATACACCCCTAAGAATGGGATTTTTGGAGGATTTTAATTCGGCTGGGTTGTGGTGTAATGGTGAGTGCTGGGGGCAGATAAGTGTGGGTGGGGTGGGGGTTCAGATCCCCTACTATGTTAGTGATTTATTCGTACGTTTGCTGAACATAAACGGTTGTTAAACAATTTTAAAAATTCTTATTAACCTTTTCCAATTTAAAAACAAATATTAGATGACACAATTCACAAACTTTTCATTCATTTTTTGTTGGACGAAATCAATAAACCTAGGGGAGGCCCTTTTTTTGTGCTACATTCGTAATTTTGGACCCATTTTCTTAACAAATCTGGTGAAATCTTCAAGAAAATTTTCCCGGCGGCGCCGATAGGCGCCGCCGGACTTTTACCACACCATTCCTAAAAAACTTCAAAAAAAAAGTGCCGATTTTTTAAATTTTTGTTGAAAATCTCTTAACAAATTAAGTCAAAATTCAAAATTTTCTCCGGCGGCGCCTATCGGCACCGCCGACCCCCTCCCCCCTAAAAGCTTAAAATAGTAAAAGGCCGCTGAAAAAAGAAATACTTCAAAATTTTTAAAAATAATTACTGTTAATATTTCAAAAATATTTATTAAAATAAATTATTTAAAAAAAAAATAATTATTTTATTTTATTTAAAAATTTTTCCGTTTTCCGTTTTTCCGTTGTTGTTGGCCCTTTTTTTCCGTTTTTCCGTTAAAAAAAATATTTCCGTTTTTCCGTTTTCCGTTTTTTAAAAATAAATTTGCCCCATCCGCACTGCGGATTCCCAAATTACTCTCGCCACCTGTCTCTCTCTTTTAACACACTATTTCTCCAAAAAATAAAAGGTTCAAAAAAAATAACTAAACCAGTTTTTAGATGGAGTAGTTAATTCTCAAATTACTCTCGCCACCTGTCTCTAACATCGAGAACTCATTGAACAATTTGACCTCCGAGAATTGTTCAGTGACGCGATGTTTCGGTCCAAATTTTATTTCAGGGATAATGTTGATTATTTGATCAGAAATGTGGGAGATGAAGTGGCAATGGAGGAGGAGGTGCCGATCGCCTCTCAATTGGTTATTTATATTGAGTTTTTTGGGGAGGGGCGTTCGGCCAATTTGTCTGCCAATAGGGACAGATGTTGCCTAATGCACAAATATTTTCGTCAATTGAACGGGAAATGGGTGGGCATGAGACACATAAATCAAAGGGAAGGGAATTTGGGCCATTTTAGATTGCTTGGTCATAAATCACGTAATGCACTTTTTCTATTCTATCGGATGGACTTTGATCGAATTTCGTATTTCCTTATTTCGAATCCCCTGTTCTCAACACGCTCCCCCCATTTGAATGGTCACGAGCCCGGCGTCCTCGAGTTCTTTCATTGCTTCTTCGAGCGAGTGTGCCAGGTGCTCATGGCCCTGCCGCGCGCGTTCGTACTTGACCCTTGCTGGAGGGATGAATCTTCCCTGTACGTTGAGCTGGCTTGTAAATGTCCAGTGTGGTGTTGCGGCTCTCGCCGAGAATCTCCCGGCACCCGAATGCTGAGGTCAGCTCGACCAGTCGGTGCTGCGCTGCCGGGTTGCATAGCATTGCCGTTTGTGCCAATGTCTGCCCGACGATAGCTGTCCAATGAAGGGAACTGCGTGACGCGTCTCATCGTTTCTCCTTCTTGTGCTTGCTCGAAGACCAACTCTCGCTCATCAAAGTCCGAGTGCGCAGAATTTTGTTCCTCATCTATTTCCTGCTGCTGACTTCGAACTTGTTGTTGCACTGAAAATCCCAGGTCCGATAGGTTGACTTTCTCGCCCATCTCCAGGAGTTTTCTTTCAACTTCTGCACATCGCCTCTGGATTCGTCCCACATCCTCCGAGCGTCTATTTCTTGCGCAGTTGTCCTCCGGATTGTGGGGATCCTCGATGAAAATTGGTTCGAGCGGTTCCCGTCTTCGTATTCCAGCCTGCGTGATGGACTGGCTCTGGTACGGAAACCCTCTATAGTACTCGGTGAAGCGCAGAAAGTCGTGCATTTGGCATTCTTCGTCCTCCTTTCTCTTTCGAGACGTGAGAAAATGCCTAACCATGATTGCCCAAGCGAGGCTGTTGAGACCTCCCATGGAGGCGTCTCCGATCCGCTGCTCCCTTGTCCATATTTTACACGCCATGTACAGCTTCCAGAAGCGCTCATCAGACGCTTGCTGCTCAATCCACGCCGTGTTTTTGATCGATTCCAAGTTGTCGATCGTCAAGTCCACTCGAGTGCCCCGGGACGTTGTCATTTTGATTAACGGGGTTTTGGTGCGCCTTATGTAGGCGCATGACGTGGTCGGGAAATCCCGCTTGCCTCTTTTGAACTCCCGGTGCAGAAATTCGAACTCTCGCCCCTTTCTGTCTTCAGAGAGTCGCTCTCCTGACCTCAGTTTCAGCACTATGTCCAAGTCTCCGCCTTGCAAATCTGTGCCGCTCTGTGTGGAACCGACCATGATGACGTCAAAGGCGCCCCAGCCCCATCTGAGGATTTGCTTCATTCGCGCGACGACTTCCATCTTCAGATCTCGCTCTCTTGGCGTTGGCAAGTGGCTAAAGATCAGTTCTTCCAATGCCTCATTCAATTCCGTTCGTTTCTTCTCGCTCAGTTTGACCTTGTCAATTAAGAACAGTTGGTTGAACCAGCTTTTCGGTTCTTCTTCCGGACGCATCTTCGGGAGTGGCTGTTCTATGATGTCCAGTAATTGTGGACTTGTTTGCACCGCTTCTGTTACACTTGCCGCAACCAATACGATTGGAGCCGTTGCCGATGAAGTCGTGGGAGCCGTTTCTTGCTCTTTCCGCGTCTGGACGAATTTTTTCAATCTTCGGTCCAGGGGACTTTCTTCTTCTTGACGCGTTTCTGGCTGCAGAAACTTTTTCAGAAGAATTTTCGTCCGTAGTATCCCAATTTCTGTCAGGAATCCTGTTTCACTGACGTCCTCTTCACGGTATTCCGGGGCTTCGATTTTCCCCTGTCCAAAGGTTTGCGTGGACAGTTTTCGGAAGCCCTCTTCATATTCGCTCCACTTTTCCTGCTTCGGCTTTGTTGGGGGCGGGCATATCCAGGCGAACTTCTTATCCAGCGCTTCCAGCTTTTGGATCACTGGACGAACTTCTTCTAAATATTCCGTCCAATCCTTGCCACCTCTCAGCGCTTCGGATCCTGTCCAGATGATGACTGCTTCATTTCCGATGCCGAGCACCGCGTTCATCATTTGTTGGGCGTTAATGGCAAATGCTTCAATGGCAAAAGCGAACGCGAGGGTTTGTTCCTCGCACACCATTACGCTTTTGCTAGTGATTAGCGTTCGGTCCGCATATAGCAGTGTGGCAAGTGCTGCTTCAGTGTCTTCTTCCATTTTCCTCAGCTTTTCCTTCTCAATGTGATCTTCCGGGCATATTTCTGCCGGAATTGCCAGTGCCGCTCCGGTTTTTGCTGCATTTTGGGCCTCTTCAGCTGCCACTTTACAGCCCGATGCCCAGACCTTTGTGCACAACTTGGCATCAGATAGCCGCCAGTGGAGACCCTGTCGATCTCCTCTCATGTTCAGTAGGGCCATTTTTTTCTGCGAAGGGATGGCCTTTTCCCATTTGCTGCTCATTTTGTATTTGAAGCCTACGACCGGCTTCGCGCTGACGGCCAGTCGTATTAGGTCGGCTCCATCCATCTTCGCATTGCTGATCGTCATGACGGTTTTGCTGACTTCTTCTCTGTACCGGCCGTATTCCTGCACGATCTGTGTGAGCATCAATTGCAGGAGAGTTGTAATGACAACTCTTGGCAGGTCCTCAGCCAGTTCCGTAGCCATGATTGGTCGGCATCCTTCGTGACCCGCTGTTTGATTGCAGTGTGCGCTCAGCTTCCATTTCTTGAGGTGGAACACGCCGTCTTCGGGTCCTTCCCGTTGGGCTAAAGTGCTGGATACGAGCGCCGCTGCCTGTGGCGGGCTTTTTGCCCAATTGAAGCGGGTGGGGTTATCCCCGTGACGGCTTGTAGCGCGCGGGTGTTTCGTTCCTGTATTCCAATCTCTGAATTCCGGGCGCCTGCTTTCGAAAAGGCGTTGTGCCGGTTGTCGTGGACCCCGTTTTTGATGCCTTTCGCCTTCGTTGTCCTGCCGATGATGGCCGTTTTCATGGCGTTCCCTGCTGCGACTTCTTTTTCTGCCTCGCGTCTCCCGCTGGTCGGCGCTTCGATGCTGCCTTGCGTCTCGCCTTTGATTCCGATCCCGGACACTTTCGTGTCTGTGGGATGGAATTTGCCGCTGGTCTGTCTCCATCTCGTCTTCAAAGTCCAGGTTGATGACGTCTTGGTCCATTTCTAAATTGGCTATCTCATTTTTCCCAGTGCCAATTTTTATTTCGCTTTTGTGCCCTAAATCCTTCACTGGAAATTGAGCCGATTCCTTTTCATTAGAAAAGGTTCCATCTTTTAATTCCAATGGGTACAGTTTGTTCACAGGCCTTTTGAGCTCTTTCTTTCCTGCCCAAATTAGTGCTGTGCGGATTTGGCCATCTTCACTCCCAATTAATTTGACCACTTTTCCGACTTTCCAGTGGTTTCTCGGAGTGTCGTCATGGATTATGACCAATTCTCCAATTTGCGGGACCCTTTCTGCTGGATTTATACTTCGTTGCTTTTCTCTTAAAGCTGTCAAGTATTCTTTTCTCCAGATGTCCCAAAACTTGTCGGCCATCAATCGCGCTTGTCTGAACTTTGCTATCAGAGTCTGCTTGCTGCTTGGATTTGCCAAATATTCTGGATCTTTCGGATCCAGATCCTCCCCGGACCAAATTTCTTGAATTTCGGTCTCCGGGTACGGACTTATGAAGTCAATTGGTCGAAGCACTGTGTTTTGCTCTGCCTCAGAGATAAATGTCAGTGGTCTGTCGTTGACAATTTTCTCAATTTCGATTAACGTTGTGGACAGTTGTTCCATGTCGACCAATTTTTTGCCGAGTGTTTTGCGCAACGGTTCCTTGATTAAGTGGACCATCTTTTCAAAGAATCCTCCTCTCCATGGTGCTCGTTCAACATTGAATCTCCATTTTATTCCCCTTTCCGCACATGCGTTTTGTACGGAGGGATCGTTCAGAATTTGCATTGGGTTGGTCTCTTGCCAAATTCTTTCTGCAGCCTTTGAACCCAATTTGAACGTTTTGGCATTGTCCGATACAATGAGTTTTGGCGCCTTTCTTCTTGCACAAAACCTTGAGAGTGCGTTCAAAAACGCTTCCGCTGTAAGGTTGGTGACCAGCTCGATGTGAATTCCCCTTGTAACCGCGCAGGTAAATATGCAGCCCCATACTTTTCCAGTGCCATTTGTGGTTTTGATGACCATCGGTCCGAAGTAGTCTAGTCCGACGTTGAGGAACGGTCGACCTGCATTACCGTCCACTCGAAACCGTGGAAGTTGTGGCATCGGCTGTTGGCCGAATGGTTTCACTTTGAATTTGTGGCAGGTGTGGCAAAAGTGGGGACTTCGATGGTTTTGAAGAACTTGTTGAATGGTTCTTCGTGCCTGTGGAATCCAAAATTCCTGCCTTATGTCGGCTAGGACATTGTTTGTCCCTGCATGATGCCTTGAATGAATGTGCTTAATTATCAGTGCAGTTATTTCTGCATTTTTTGGCAGAAAGATGGGATTTTTCGCGCTTTGGCAAATGTCTCCTTTCTCAATTCTTCCCTTACTTCGCAAAATTCCGTCCTCGTCGGAATAAAGCTGCAAATTTTGAGCCGTTTGCTCATCTGTTGGATGCTTTTGTTGCGCACCTTTGATTAGCATTTTTTCTGCTACCGCCATCTCACTCGCACTGATTGGGGTAAGTGCCCCAATCTTTTCTCGGATGGTGCCTCTGTTTTGTTCTTTCCGTTTTGGTTGGAATACACGAAGCACAAAGGACATTGTCCTTTTCAATTTATTCCATGATGAGAAACGTTGTGTGTTGATCAGCTCATCTGATTGTGGATTTTCCATTGTTGGTAGACTGAGCTCCATAATTGCCCGTTCTTCCCCAGTTGGAGATGTGTCCTTTTCTGGGTCGAAGACAATTTCTCTGTTGGGCCATTCCTCTTCTTGATTACAGAGCCAATCGGGTCCATGAAGCCATGCTTCATTCTTGATCAGATCAGTGGCTGATGCTCCCCGTGATGCAATGTCTGCGGGATTTGACTCCCCAGAAACAAATCGTACCATAAACTTCCGAATCTTCTTTAATCTATTCTCCACATAACGATCCTGCTTCTTGTGCGACTTTGCCCATTCCAATGCGTCTCTTGAATCTGTCCAGAGCGTGATTTTTGTTATGTCGGACAGTTCCTTTTTGAGTTTGTCTGCCACATTTGTGGCCACTTTAAGAGCCTGCAATTCCAATCTCGGAATTGTTTTCTGCCTTTGCGGTGTGCTCAATGGGACGACCAAACTTTTGGCGAATATCAGGTTCGTCAAAACCGCATTTCGGTTGCCGCTCCGCAGATAAGCGCAAACTCCCATTGCTTTTCCTGATGCGTCTGCGAAGATGTGGATTGTTTGGTCTGTTGGTTTGGGAAGGCGGACCTTCCTTGAAATTTTTAGGCACTTCCTTGGCCAATCGTGAATTCCACTTTCCCATTCAGCTTTAAGAGGCTCATCCAATTCCTGGTCCCAGTCGTATTTTGAGTGCCACAGCTTTGACAGCAGCACTTTTCCTGGTAATATCGCCGGGCACAGCAGTCCTAACGGATCAAACACACTGGCCAAGTGTGAGAGAATTGTCCTCTTGGTGACTGTTCCGTAAGCGAATTGTGGAAGCAGGAATTCCAGTTCATCCATCACGGGGTTCCATTTAATTCCCAAAATTTTCATCTTTCCGGGATCCGTGACCCATTCTTTAGGGAGTTTCGTCATTGCTCCTTGATTATTTGAGCCGAACTCCCTCAAATTCATGCTGGCTGCTTTGAAAATTTGTTTCATTTCCAAGCAGATGTTGGACAAGTTTTCCGAAGTTTCGGTGCAAAACAGTACGTTGTCCACGTACAAGTTGCGTGCTATGTCCTTTGCCAGCGGCGACTCCGTTTTTTCCAAATGGTGCTTTAGCGTAACGGAGAGGTGTGCGGGGCTGCTGATCAGCCCGAATGGCACACGACGAAATCGGTAAGTCCGGGTTTTCTTTTCCGAATTTACCCAGAGAAATCGCAGGGCGTCCCTGTCCTGTTCCTTGATGAGTATTTGAAGAAATGCTTTCTCGATGTCTGCGCTCACCAGCACGTCTGACATCCTGCATCGTAGCACAATTCCGACCAAATCATTCAGCAACTGGGGTCCCTTGTCGAGACATTGGTTGATCGAAGGCGTCCCTTTTGTATGTGCCGACCCATCGTAGACAATCCTCAACTTAGTTGTCTGATGGTCTTCCTTTATCACCGCCTGATGGGGCAGGTAGTGAAGCTTTCCGGTCCACTGCTTTGGAGTCGGAACAAGTTCCACAATTCCATTGCTGAGCTGCTCCGTTATGATTTGATCGTAGAGCTGAAATTTTTCTTCGTCTAGCTTTTTCAAGCTATTTTCCAGCCTTCCTTTTGCTAATCCAAAATTGGGCATCAATTCTTCTGCCTTTTGGTTCCAGGGTAATGCGACCTCGTAGCGCTTTTCGGCCTCATTAAACTTCAGTTCCCTGGTAAAATTTTCCAACCATTGCTCATTCTCGGTTTGTTCTGCTGCATCGGCCATTCCTGCGGCATCGAGGTCAAAAAATTTTTTGACCATACTGTTGAGGTTTTCCGCCTCATTTTGGAGTTGTACTTCAACTGTGCCTGCCTTAAGCGCTGATGAAACGACTTTGATGTTGTCGTCCCGTGCCATAACTCCTTTCCCGAAAATGATTTTTCCGACATTGGAATTGGCGATCCAAAATCCGCTTGGGAGTCTCCTCTCTGGGACTATTTCAAATTCCGCAAAGTAATCTGCCCCAATTAGCATTTGAGGCTGCTGCGACTTTGTTAAAGTCGTCAAATTTTCTGCATCCAGGTCTGCACTTGCTAACTCAGCTGCCTCAATTAGGGTCATTTCGCGTAGGACACGGCTTGTGATTTCCGGCTCAATCACCTTGTTTCCGGTCCTTGTTCTCATGCCCAGCTTTGTCATGTGCATGGTGTATGTCCCAAGGTCGACTCCAGCAAATCCGGTCAGCGTTATCTCTGCCGGATTGTTTGCTTCCAAATTAAGTTGGTCTGCCAATTGTTTCTCGACATACGAGCGCTCTGATCCGCAGTCGAAGAACACCAAAACTTTTTTCCTCAGTTTTGGCATTGCCGGATTGTAAACTGTCACTTTTTTAGTGAGCAGTAATTTTTGCTGGGTGCGGGTGTTCACCACGTAGGGCAACTCGCAGTTGGTACTGACTTTATTATTCCCTGCTGCCATTGCCAGTTGCTGAATTGAAGTATGCTGGCTGGTTGCGGCTTCCTCATTGCGTTTTGCAATTCCAAATTGATTTGGACACACAACTCTGTTGTGTCCAAATTTATTGCAGTACCAACATTTCCGCAGCCGTGCTCTGCAATCATTTGACGTGTGACCAGTGCCGAGGCATTTTGGGCACAGCTTATTTTCCCTTATGCGTTGCTCGCGGGATCTGACATCTCTGTAGCGATTACAGTTTGACGTCCAATGGCTTTGATTGCAAAACCGGCAGTTTGGCATCTGCTTCTGTGGTGAGTTCAGAGGCGGAGCCCTATTATTTGGCTTAGGGGCTTCTTTCGCCCTTATCTTTGGCGCCACTTTAGCTTTCTGTACCATTGCTTGTACAGTTGCTTGAAACTTCCTTTGAATCTGCCTTTCCTCAGGCTTTATCCGTTTGATCACTTCTCTTTTCACATGCGATTGGTTGTAGATTTCCTCTACTGCTTCTTCGGCAACCACAAGTTTTTTGAAGTTGTCGATGAATTTGATGGTGTCCCAGTCATTGCCAGCTTTGACCTTTGCTTCCTGCAACTGTCGGAGCAGGGGCTTCGTGACTTTCTGTTCCAGTGAAAGCCAAATTGTAGGTGCGTTAATGTCCTGCGCATTGTTTTTCAGCATCCTTGTTATTCTCTGGACGTCAATCAGGAGTTTTTTGTCGTCTTCAAACGTTTGACTCGTCTTCAGAGAAATTAACTGTCTGTGTAATTCTCTGACCATGTGGCTCGTGTCGTCGTACCTTTCGGACAATGACTTGATGGCTAGATCGTAATCCGCATCAGTTAACTGCAGCCCCACTATGACGTCCTTTGCTTCTCCTCTCAAGAGTGACAAAAGATCTGCCATTTTGAGAAATTTGGGTCTCGCCGGATCTGTGTGTACAGCGAGATTGTACACCGGCCACCATGACTGCCATTCGGTTTTTCCTCCTGCGAATGGCTGTGGTCGGATTTTTGCGACTTCGACCTGGTACTGGATCCGGCCGCTCTGGGGGGGTGCTGCCGCAGATTGTGCTGCTCCTCCCCCGACGCTTGTTGACGTTGCCAGTGCTCTTTCCAAATCTGCTTTTGTTGCGGCAAGGCTTACTTGGATGCCTCTGATATGTCTGACTCGTGCGCTTGACGATTTGACCAAGTCTGGGACTTTTAATTGATTCAGATGATCGTCGTAATCATCCTGAGCCGCATCTTGATGCTGGGCGGCCAACTTTGTGATTGTTTTTGTCCATTCGCTGCTAATTTCCTTTATTTCCGTGATCGTGTTGCTGATTTTCTCTAGATCATCCGTTACCATGTTGATTCGTAGAGCAATCTCTCCGATGTTCATTTGCTGTGTGGGTGGAGGATGATCACGGCCCAGCAACTCTTCAAGTTGGTTTGCGGCAATACTCATCCGTGATTTGAAAACTCGTGCCATTTTCTGCCTGTTAGTGGGCTAGTTGATGCTTGAAAGCGTTTGGTACTCAGTTGAATAGTGGTTCAGTTGGCGGCGCTCAGTCGGCTGATACTGCTTGGCTGGCGCTTATGTGACTGGCGATGGGTGATTGGTTTGTGGGTGTTTGCTTTCCCTCCCAAATTCTTCTTTTCGCACTGATCACTTTTCCAACTGCTTTTCTTTTTTATTCCCTTTCACTGATTTTCCCACTGATTGTTTTCGGATCAATTTTCCGAATCGGCTCAATCAATTTCCAGTCAAGAAAATGTTGTTTGCTTGAAAAACGATCCTTTAGGATCTGGGTTTAAGCAAAAATCACGAATGAAAATACGGATCCTTTCGGTTCCGGTTATCACAAAACACGATCACGAATGGAAACGGATCCTTTCGGTTCCGGTTTCCGACAAAAAATGATCACAAATGGAAACGGATCCTTTCGGTTCCGGTTCCCAACAAATATGATCACAAATGGAAACGGATCCTTTCGGTTCCGGTTCCCAACAAAAATGATCACAAATGGAAACGGATCCTTTCGGTTCCGGTTCCCAACAAAAATGATCACAAATGGAAAACACGGAGAAAAAGAACCTTTCGGTTCTGGTTATTTAGCCAATCACAATTTTGACTTGCTTGAAATTTATGAACCTTTCGGTTCTGATTGTCAAGCAAAAACAAAGACGAATGGACTTTTGCTTAAACCGGATCCTTTCGGTTCTGGTTTTTAAGCAACAAAGATACAATCACGGCAACTTTTTTTTGATCTCCCACCTTTTCCTTTTGTCCGATTTGGGATTCCCAGATTGCCCCCCAGATGAACAATTTGACCTCCGAGAATTGTTCAGTGACGCGATGTTTCGGTCCAAATTTATTTCAGGGATAATGTTGATTATTTGATCAGAAATGTGGGAGATGAAGTGGCAATGGAGGAGGAGGTGCCGATCGCCTCTCAATTGGTTATTTATATTGAGTTTTTTGGGGAGGGGCGTTCGGCCAATTTGTCTGCCAATAGGGACAGATGTTGCCTAATGCACAAATATTTTCGTCAATTGAACGGGAAATGGGTGGGCATGAGACACATAAATCAGAGGGAAGGGAATTTGGGCCATTTTAGATTGCTTGGTCATAAATCACGTAATGCACTTTTTCTATTCTATCGGATGGACTTTGATCGAATTTCGTATTTCCTTATTTCGAATCCCCTGTTCTCAACATCATTTTAATTAAAAAATTAGTTTCTTAATTATATTAACATATTTTGTTGAAATATGAACTCATAAATAGTTCTTATTTTAGTTATAGATTATACTTATTTAAAAAAATTTGTTAATATGAATTTACTATTATTTAATTTATATTTTAATTAATTGAATTTTTCTGGGTTTAATCCTTTATTGCTAAATTTTTATTTGTCCCGGCTTAGTTGTATTTAGTTAATTTATGTTATGTCAACTTATTCTTATCCAGAAAGTTAACTTTATTTTTCATTTTTTTTTATTAGTTTATATTTTTTAGAGTTAAAGTTTCCATAATACTCCTATGGAAGATGGAAAATTTATTGGCAGTTTTGTATATTTTAAATTTTTTTTTAAATTAACGGAATAAATTACAAAATACTAAACAATTTCTTTCTATAAGAAAATTAATAATTGAACTGAAAGCCAGTTTACAGCAAATGTGGCGCTACCCTGATATTTATGAGTTGTGGGCATTGATAAAAATAAATAATTAACTTTAAAAAATTTATTGTTAGCCCCATTGTAGTTAGGCTTTCTTTTATTAATTTCTTTTTAATTTTATTAATCAAAGTATATGGATATTATAATATGTTTTTATCATTAAATCGTTAAGCGTTATTCCTTTATTACTGACAAAATTTATAATTATTATTATACACAGTTAAATTTTACCAAATTAATGTTTCTTTCAAATTTTTTGCTTACTTTTCCAGTTACTTTATATTAAAAAAGTTGCCTTATTTAAAAAGTAAAGACTTTACAGTTTAATTTAATTTATGCTTATTATTTTTTATCCAATCCAGTCAAGAGAAGGCCTAGGTTGCCGCCGTAACACTATCCAAAAAGTCGCTATTCCGTTTAACAATTCCATTTTGAATACTTTAACTTTTCCCACATACCAGCGTCAGCCTTAACAACAATATTTATAATCATAAAAGTTTAGACCATTAAATAGTTATCTATTATTTGTATTGCGTTTTTAAAGTGGCTCAGCACCATGTATCCTTTACGTAGCGGTTTCGAGCGTCTAACTGGAGGATAAACAATTTATTAATATTTTTAGTATTTTAAAAATTAATTTTGAAATTTTCAAAATACGTTTTTGTCTGATTTTTTGCGCATTTGTAATTTCATTCTATTTTTATTTTTATTTCAATTTGCTTTTTAAGAAGTTACTGCAAATTTTTTTATTTAAACAATTGTTTTGTTGTTTTTTGTTTGATAACCAAATGCTTTGTTTGATTTATATTATTCTTGTTTTGCAATACCCATTTTTTTTTTGTAAATACTTACCAAATTGCAAAAAAAAAAAACTAAAATTTAAAATTTATCGTAGCAAAAATTAACATATTTTAATTTAAACGATATTTGAAATATTTGTGAATTACATTTTTGTGTGGCGTTCAAACAAAAATAAACAATAAAATATTTTCTATTTAAAGCAAAAGCATTGGTTAAAAAGTTCAGATAATCATTGTATATATAAAAAGCAGCCGCAGCAATCCAAATTTATCTTTCAAATATAATTGAAGAATTTATAAAAAATAAAAAGAAGAATTCTGCTGTATTGTTTAAATTGTTTGTTATTTATTATAAAAATTTAATTAAACTATCCTCAAGCACGAATTTTGCGCTTAATAAAAATCACACGCAGCAGGCCGACATGGCGTTGGAAGAAAATTTATGTTGCAATAGAAAAGTGCATTTTTATACTTAGGCAAGCCTATCAAACAGGACGATGCGAGGTAGCAAATTAGGGAGGGCAATTTGCAAGCGCTGTTCGAAAGCTTGCGTGAGTTTTGAGAGCGGACAAGAATAAAAAGTTGCAAAAAACATATTTATAAAATACTATAATTACAATACTGACCAATTAATTTTTCTTTAAAAAATTTGAGAGGGTGGCGTGACATTTCGTTGTTATATCGAATTAATAAAATTAATTTACTTTTTGCTTAAATAATGAATAACTGGCCATGTCTCTCCTTCACCAAAAAATTCCACTTGAGAGGGCAAAAAAATAAATAAAAAACAATCAAATTTTATATATGTATATCATGCCGCTTTGTTTCGGCATCTTTATAATAAGATAAATGACAAATAATATAAAAATTAAAAATTTCAAATGTATAAATTAAAATTGACAAATATATGTAACTTGATCAGGTGGCCATAATTAAACATTTTTAATAATTATACGAGATTAATAGTAATGTTTTTAAATGAAAATATAAAATTTACAATTACTTTATAAAAATTTTATAGAAATTTTAGATATTTTTTTAAATATTAAACTTACCCGTAGTATGACTTTTAAGCATCCGTACAGTTTTTTAAAAAACAATGTGTTAGTATTTAAGACGTTTCGATGTAATTACGACTAACTCTTCACCTTAGCGCTAAAGTTGAAATTTTTGTATTATCTATGTTTTAATATTATGTAATCACATTACAAATAAATATTAATATTTCATGTGGACGTTCACATTAGTTTCCACTACGGCTTAAGTCGAAACTTTAACATATTGATCTTTTAATCGATCTCTTCCTTCACTTCATTACAATATTGATTGCTCATTATAAAGAGTTCACTTTTTAAAAAATCAAGATATTCCGTTGGTTAGCCAATTTTTGAAAATTTACCGCTTTACCGGGGTTTTACCGGCATTTTTTGGGCGGTAAAAATTGTTAACGGTACAAACCGGCGAATTTACCGATTTACCGATAACGGTCGTTTTGGGCCACGAACGGTAAACCCCACGATTAGAACCTGCAAATAGTTAAATTGAAGCTGTGCAAACAAAACATTGTAATAAATGAAAAATTATTGTCTTTATTTATGCTATGGTTATCCATTAATTGTATATTGCGCTTTGTTATTATAATAATGGTAAATATTTTAAATAGAAATTGAAAAATTAGAGTTTTAATAAGTTGATTTTTATCTGATTTGTCTATGATCATGTGGCACAGTTGAATGAATTTCGCCCCATGGCCCTTTTAAACAAACCCTGCACCTAATAAATCTATTGTTATATTTAAGATCAAAAATATTAGATACTGAAATCTGCCAACACTTTTATTTAAGACCTTCTGTCGTGCACTGTCTGGGAGCTGCAAATTTTGGCGACTTTTATGTGAAAATTATGAGCGTCCTCAAAGTCGATTTCCGATCTTTGTAACTTTTAAACATTCATCATATAAAAGCATAAAAACGATCTTTCGCACTCCAGTTCGTCGCGTAGGTCCCAAATCTCACCCATCAAGCACCGCGCCGGAAGGCTTTGCCCGTGGCTAAACAAAATTATTGAAGTAATTTGTCAAATTTGAGTTTTTAACAATTTTTTATTTGTTTTATTATTTATTGTTTGTTTATTATTAATTCATTAATTTAGTTCCAATATTTCGGTCAGCTTTTTTTTAAAATTATCTCTTTTTAATTTGATCACTAGTTCTCACACTTAGGTATGTTAGGGAAGATTTTAATAACCCAAGGCATAACTCATAAATGGGTATAAATAGTCGGTTTTAAAAATATTGGAGATTTTTACTTTGCAAGATAATTATTATTAACGATTACATTTATCTAAATTATAATTTTAATTTCAAAGTTTTGCTTTGCCGGCAGTTGTGATTCATAAATTTTTTTATGCAAGGTGGAGCGCTTCGAGCATAAGGAGGAAGTCATATTTTCCACCCGTCTGTTCTTTTGGCTCATGCTTGCTCCAAAACATTTTAAGATAAAATAATGACTCTAGTTAGCGGCCAATCCACCTGGTTTTGTCTCTAAATAGGCCAACTCGTAACTTTCTGTCTCCTTATTTTTACCTTCTGGTCTAGAGCATAGTTTCTTCGGACAGAGCGTAGATTTTATTCATAACTCGGGCGCGCCGGCTTGAAAAATATGGGATAAGAGATTTATCTGGCCGAGGTGTTTTTCGTTATTAATTTAATAAAGTTTAAACCAATACTGCAGGTAAGCATAAGTCAAAATGCAAATACATTTTGCTTTTAGCAACCATAATACAAATTTTCCAATTATTAAAAAGCAATCAAAAAAGCATAGATCCAAACAAAAAATTGATTTAATTTATATTAAATATTTAAAATTAACATAATACCTTTTTTTGTCTTTATGCTTTCTCTTTTTACAGATATATTTTTCAAATGAGGAAAAATAAACATTTAAATAATTATATCAACTAAATAAGACTGAAGACGTTTAGATTGAAAAATCTGTAAAAAAAACAACAAAAAATTCACTCAATATGCGATCAAATAATATCTCTGCATTTTTTTAAATTTAAATCAAAAATAATTTTTGTTAATGTATACAAAAGCTTAATATTTATTGCTTACAAAGCTAACCTTAAATAATCAACGCAGACTTACGTCTTTTGGCGGATTCATTAAAAATAAAATTTATGAGAGTTCAATTAATCATTAACAATGATTTGATGTATTAGTATATTTATGACGTCGAAGATGAATATGCAAATTTTAAAGAGGAGCCTTCAATAACCACGGTTAGAAAAACAAATTTTATAAAAAATATATGGAAAAATACGCTGTTTAAACAGAAATGTAATCGGTTTAATTGAGGTTTAAAGTATTCACAATTAACAAAAAGATCTATTTTACAGAAAAACTTAGAATATAACCAATTATGTTATCAATTAAAGACTGTGAAGAATCACAATACGTTTTTTAACTTAAAATCAGATAGATTCTAATAACACAAGAACAATCTAAATAATTTTAATATTAACATTTAAAATAATGTTAAAATATACAAAATCCAATTGGTGACTTGATCCGGAAATAGAAGAGGAAATAAATTATTTATAAAGGAAAAAAATCCAAAAACATAATATTATAAAAATTAACGTAGCATTTAAATTTAAAAAGAACCTTTTAAATATTTTCTGATAGAATTAATAGCATTGTTAGAGGCTGCTTTTCAAACAATTATACATAATTTACCGAAACACAGTCAATGTCAAACCTAGCGTACAAAAATGTCTTATAGATAACAATACTTATAAATATTTGCCAAAATTGTACTCAAAAATTCATTACGTTATCGATACAAACTCAAAAAATTGCGGGTCTCTGAGCGAGAACACAAACCCGCCTTGAATATAATATAAAAATATATAAATTTGAAGCATTAATTTAATTTTAAATAGTGCATTTATTTATTGTTTATGTAATTCATTTATCAAAATATTTTTCTAGAATACTTTTATGTAGATTTTTATAGGTTGTTGTTTAAAAATAACTTTAAAATTAACACTATTCTTTTTCTCGTTTCACACTCTGTTAATTAAAATTTCATTTTTAACATTGATTTAAGACAACTGTTTATAAAACATATTTCATAAATTTATCTTTAATTTTCATAATTGAAAAGATTATAATTATGAAAAGGACCTATAAAGTTGGAACGCGCCAAACATTTACATCAACCCTTTTTAATTTAATGATTTAACTATTTATAATATTAATTACACAATTTCTTAATTTTTTTTTTAATATTTTAAGGTGTTGCAAGTATTTTCGCCGAGGCCCTGTCTCGCCGACAATACAATGCCTCATGCGCCAACAAATTAGCTTGACCCAATTAACATCTCTATATTCATTAAAATTTTATTGCATTAACTAAATTTAATTTAATTATTTTTTAATTAAATTCTAATAATTAAGTATCACAAATACTGTGTGTTTATAATCAAACCTTATATTTACTCGCCAATGAATTTAATGAATTAAATTATATTTTCTGTTTCAAATTTAATCAACATAATACTTTATATAGACAATATTTTTGTATTTGTCCAATAACGAATTTTACAAATAATATACTGAATTAGGTATTTATTTATTTTTATCTGACAATTGAGATAGTTAATTTTTGAAAGTTAACAAAAAAGTTTATCCTTAGATATTTTAATGCTAATTATCTCACTATCACTGCTTAAAAGCTAAATTGATGTAAGGTTAGAAACCATTACCGACTGCGAAAATATTTTGATTAAATCTTAATATGGTTATAATCAAATTTAAAAAAATTTTATTGCTCTGTGGTAAAATCATGTGGCAATAACAAATATTTGTCTTTCAATTAACATGTTCAAATTACTTTAACTATCCTTATATTAGCAATTGCATGGTGACATCAGTGTTTACTATCCTCACCGCCGTTGTTTGCAGTGTGTTCTGGTCCAAATTGCGAACTGTAAATTTTGGTTTTAATTATTTGAAAAGATTAATATCCATTTAAATTTTTTTCATTTAATATTGTGTCTTATTATTCAGGTTTTGGCTTTTTTAATTAAAAAAATCTTTCTTAATGCCAATTATGAAGCTTCAATTTTACACTTAACTTTTTGTTTTTAGATTGATTTAATATTTTTTTGTTTAAAAACATCCTTCAGTTGCCTGCCATGAATTGTTTACCATATTTATACAATCTTACTAATTAATTTAGTTCATGAACTCAGCACATCAATCAGTTCACCGGAAGCGCAAGTCAAAATTATAGTCAATTTTTTGGCACTTCCTTAGTTTTAGCGAGCTGGCCACAACATAAACTGACAAAAGCTATTTTTAAGCCAAAAAACGCCATGATCGTTCTACATGGGACATAATATTCATTACCTGTTTTTGCATCACAAACTATAATAATAATTAATTAAGACAAAAATACATAATAATCTTTACCTTTATTAATTTTATCCTGTTTAAATTTTTAATTTCTTTTTATTTTACGCTCACTCTGACAGCAAGTGTAATCTTCTGTTTAAATGTAAAAGTTTAATCTATAAGTGTCTCGTCCTCATGGGTGTTGTGAATGACCACAGTTTTGTATGTACCTAATCAAAATATCCAGAATTAAATAAATGTTTATTATTGGCTTTCATTCTTTATGCGAGTAGATGAATTCGCGATCAATGTAAAAGACTTTAGTCCGCATGCAATATATTGGTATCATAAAAAAGTATGGAGAATACTAAGCATGGTAAATAATAAATTTAAAGCGGCTCTTACAACAATTTAAATGTAAAAAATTGTACCAAAATTAAAATTACTTAACAATTTATATACAAATAATATATCTAAACTTCTTACATTTTAAAGTGAAAAAAAAATTGAACTTAAAATGTTTTCCCATTTGGTTTGGATATCCCAAACACCTTTTTGGCTATTTCAGGGGTGCGTAAAGCTATTAACTTGAAGTGAAAAACATTTATAGAGCATAAAACTGTTATTTAGAAAAAAAAGGTAACGAAGAATTTAAAAAGTAAAATCGTAAGTCTTCGTTAGTTTTTATTAATATTCTCAATTTGTAGGATAAACTTTTTAATATGACAGATAAATATTTTTGTTAACTTTTGACGCAGAGATTGCGCCAGAAAGTGTTGGCATCTACACAATCGAATGCAATTCTACTTGATATGTTCGTTTCAGATTTTTTGGAGCTCAAACATGACGTCTTTATGTTTTATCATCAAGTTAATTTGAGTTTTTTGTATGTAAATATTCTAAGTAAGGATTCGACGCATATTCGATCATCTTAGCTGTTTATATTTCTTGTTCCACGAATTTCAAGGCTTATTTTATATTGGGCAATAATCATATAAACAACATAGAATATTATTTAATGTGACGGTCTGGTGGGTGTGTTAAATTTTTTTAAATCCATTTTTAAATGTTTATTTAATTTTTATATAATTTTAATTACACGCCAATCTTAAATTGAAACTTCATTTTTTTAAATATGTTTATTTATAGTTTATCAGAAATATGCTTTAAATAATTATTTGATTATAATTGTATATTTATATAAAATTATACTTTATTAATTAAGTTTCCTCATTATTTAAACAGTTTTTATTCATTTGATTTTTAATTTGTGAAAATTTTGAACCTTTACTTTTCAAGATGAAATCAAATACATGAAGTTAAAATAATATTACGGTCGATTAATGATTTTATGGATCTAATATCCATATGAGAAAACAATTGATGATTAACGGTCTGAAATTCGGCTTTCATTTTATTTAAGTAAATTTTTTTTTCTTATATGGTTTAATTTGAAACCATTATCATTATCTTTTAAAAGTCTTTAAAAAAATTATTGTAATTGAAATTGCCGCATTTAAATTTTACATATACACTTGATTCGAACACAATAAATAAAAATAATTTTATCAAAG
Source organism: Globodera pallida (assembly GCA_020449905.1). Lineage (NCBI taxonomy): Eukaryota > Metazoa > Nematoda > Chromadorea > Rhabditida > Heteroderidae > Globodera > Globodera pallida. The sequence continues at coordinate 287,598 of JAIXHY010000047.1, forward strand.
TTGAATTCTACGGTCAAATGATTTTATTTTAGATAAATTATAATTATTTATGAGTTATTAATCAAATGTTTTGTTGGTCCATTGATTTTTTAAAATTTAAACATTAATTTTCTTGGTTTAAATCAAATTATGACGATTTGCGCCGTCATTTCCGCATTGTTTCGCGACGGTCTTGCCAATCGCAAAGGCCGGAAAGTTCCATCCACAGTTATCTTTTTTTGTAAACCGAATGTTGCTGTCTGTCATTTTTCGCTTGTTTGGGGTAATGTATTTCATGTTCATGTCCACTTATAGTCTTAGCTCCAATCTGGCTTTTTATATCAAAATCCAGGGCAATCAATATATTTGGTTGCATAATTAAATAATTTTATAATTGGTTACGAACATATCAAATATATATTTAGTAAATTTATACTGTTTCGTAAACCTCAACATCAGTCGATTCTGATCAATAAATATTTTTGTTTATTTAAATTAATGATCTTGTTGGATAAATTTGCTGATGCGGCTTGGCCATAGAATTCAAAATTATCTCCTATTTATTTGCTAAACGCGCAGGAATACTGGGTGTAAAAGCAATTGTATCTGATCGCCTTCAAAAGGATGCACAATTTTTTTAATGATTGATAAAAAATGTAATTTTATTATTAATGTTTATTAATATTTCTTGTTTCAATTAGTGTTATTGCAGTATCTTTTATTCCAATTTATTCTAAATTTTTCAATAAAGCCAATATTGTTCTTTTATATTTAAATTTTTTTGTTAATAATTTCGAAATTTCTATTCTCAAGGAATTATTAATTTTATTGTAATTATTATAGATAAAATTATTTTATTTGTTTATTAAATTAGAATGATTAAATTAAATTTAATATTTTATGCATTTTTTCGAAATATGATTAATATTGACCACTTTAATCAGGCGTATTGATCCATCCTATAAAAGAGTTCCCAGGGAAACAGCCAATTTTGCAGGATGATTTGCCAGACATGGTAATGACACGTAAATTTATTAAAAATAATACAGCCTTTTTACTTTTAATACTTAAAAATTTCGAATATGATTAACCAATTCAAAAAATAAAATTGTTTGATAAGTTGTTTCAATGCGGAAATTTGAAAGACTGCTCGAGATATTCGAAATCCAATTTACTTTCAAATTTTTATAAATAATAACAATTTTATTTTTATATTAAATAGTTTAAATTTATTTTGAGAGACTTTGGTCCAGGGTTGCCTTGGAGTCAGTTTAACCATTATTTTATTAAAAAGTTTTTTTTTTAATATTTTTATTTTCGGCTGAAACTTTATAATTTTTTTAAATTTTGTGTTAGATTTACGAACCTTTTGTTAGTATTTCAATTTTCTACTTACTACAGCGCGCTCTGGTCGACATTCTATGGTTTAAACGTATCGAATGATCGTTTAAAATTCTAGTGTGTGGAATACGTGGCACAAGGACGATATGTTGTTTAAGCGTACAACTTATTCATCTATTTTTATAAAAAACATATTATTCAAGTATAGTCGTTAATATTTTGCCCCTTTGCAACCAATTAACCTAGTTAACTTTTTTAATTCAATCTAGCACATTATTGAATTATTTTTCATTTAATTAATGTTTCTTTAGCTCCTCAAACCAATTAACCTAGTTAACTTTTTTAATTTAATCTAGCACATTATTGAATTATTTTTGATTTAATTAATGTTTCTTTAGCTCCTCATTTATTAAAAATATTAATTTTCAAATTTTGAACCGGGTTGTGTTTGTGTATAAATCTTTTTTTAGCCTTGATTTTTCATTAGCATATTCGTTTGACTTTGTTATTTTTTAATGTTTTTTGCCAAAGCAAAATATGCATTACTAATTTTAAATTTGTTTTCCACTTTACTTTGAGTTATCTTTGCATTTAAATTTTTAAATTCATCTATTTACAAATTACTGTTGTAATCCAGGCCATGTATAAGCGCGCTCTACCGTGGTGATTGGTTCTTATTTAATTTAAATTTAACTTAAATAGTAATAAAATAAAATGGCGTCATTATTCGCATACAATAACACAATCATAAAATTATTAATGCTTTCATTTATTTTTTGATATTGTCTGCCAAAATTTCATCCGAACTTGCAGTTCGGGTCAGTTTTTAACCCTTTTTTTATTTCCAATCGAGTTTTTAAACCTAAACGTTTTTTATTTTGATACATAAATTGTCTAAATGTTAGTATAATTAATTAATTCTAATGTTGGCCCCGCGGTGGTGCATCTGTGTTTGATGTCTCTTTCTGCCATGCTTTGTCAAAAATTTATGTGCAACCTTAGATTTGCTAAAATTGTGCTAATTTGTAAATGTGCGTAAAATAAACCAACGTATTTAGATGTTTCTGACAATTTTCCTTCTTCGCATTGAATTATTGAATTGATGTGAAAGTAAAAAAACCATGTATACTTTATTTTTTGTAACGGCTCATATTTGTGTAATTAAATTTTGTAAAAAAATCTATTCTGGAATTTACTTTATTTATTTTCTTTTATTTTATTTATGCTGCATTTATCTTTTTAAATTTTGTTTTTAAGGTACTTTATTTTTTTTAATTTAGGCAGACGTGATGAATAAGATGTAAATTATTTAGCAAAATCATGAAATGAGAAGAAAAAAGACAAATGCAAAGATTATGGATTCAATAAATATGCCAACAAAACAAATCCAACATTTGAAACGTTTCAAAAAAACGAGAAAAAGTGCCAAAATTGGACTAAACTAATTTAAAAATAAATACTTTATTTTTATTTTAGCAATTGCTTTCTCGTCTGATTAAGTAGCATCTTTACATAAATGATTAAAAATTTGTTCAATGTCTTCTTTTTTCAATAGCGGAACAATCGCTTAATTGAAAAAAATTTTGATAGTTACATAAAAATATCATACATACCTAATTGGTACATACTAGAGTGCGGCGCGGGACAGGATCCTGCGCAGGATTTTGCAGGATCCTGTCCGCAATCCTTGAGGAGCTAAAGAAACATTAATTAAATGAAAAATAATTCAATAATGTGCTAGATTAAATTAAAAAAGTTAACTAGGTTAATTGGTTGCATTTACAATAGTTCCTCAACAATTTAATTAAAAATAGCTAATATCGTTCGATTTTTAATTTTAAATGATTAAATGATTATGAAGTTATATAAAATAACATGGTAATAATTTGTACCTTAAGCCAAAATCTTTACTTCAAGTACTAAAAATTATAACTTAAGATCTCTCAAACCTAAAAACGCGCTATAAATAAACCCGGTAAACACAACAATATTTTAGTCAATAAATTAAAAGTTTGAATATATAATATAAATTATTTTAAATATAAATCTCATGGCCCAGGTGAATGGGGCCATTGTTGAACAAACAATTTAAATACTGCATCTTTTTTTAAACATTAAAATTAATTTAACAGATATAATTATTTTATATAAAATTTTGATAATAACTGATACAAAACTTAAAATAGTAGATAATTGGTTTAGCAGAAACATTATTATAATAACTCAGCGCACGATAAACTTAGACTGAGACTAACATTTACAGAAACTCGGCCAACTGAAAAAAGACAGACTATTGTATTTAGTTGTGAAAAATAAATCTATATTAGGTGGTTCGATATTTAACAGTATGCAGATAATTTGTATTTAAATAATACAGAAATTTAAAAAAGACGGCGGCACATCAGCAAAACGAAGAGAACGAGAAGAACGTTGTTATAAAAGGGAACTTTCTCTGGCCATTTCAAACGTCTCTCTCTCCCCCATATTTTTACTGAACTTTGTTAAAATATTAGTATTATAAACTTACGATATAAAAAAGCTAAATTTTTACAAAAATTAAACATATTTTAATTAAGCTCTATTTGAAAATTATCTATAAATTTAAGTTGTATGATCGCTAAAACACAATAAATCATTTAAATTTTTAAAAATTTAATAGCAAACTTTAGATCGCATTAGCTGGTCACTTTGTGGGACCTGTCAACATTTAATAATTTTATTTATGCCGGAAACTTTATTTCTACTTACAACGAATTGATTCTATGTAAAAAATCAAACTTTAAAAAAAATTGACATAGCAAGCAATTTACAAAATAAAGCAAAAAAAAAGTATATTGGCCGTCGCAAAGTAAAGAAAATAAAAAATTGACGAAAATGTGCCAAAATTTTTGATTAATTGCCCGGCGGCAAAGTTTTTCCAAGGGATTTTGTCAAGCATGAAAAAAAATAAATTTTTCAAATGCAATGAAAATTACAGCAACTACATCAGATCCGCATAGCAAGAAAAGCTGTAAATTCACAAAAAGTTTAAATCCGTTCAATTAAAAATATATGTTATAATAATTTAATTAATAAACATTTTTTAATACCTTAGTATTAAAAAATCAATATATTGATAGGATGAAGTCTCTAATTTCAAATATACAGGTTTCTTTAAAATTAAAGGTGATTATGCTATCGACAGATTATTTTACAGTAACATTAAAATTAAATTGTAAAATTATTATTTGAAGAATCGGTTTTCTTGCCAAGAAAATACGTAACACGGAAAACGGAACGGAAGGCATCCTTGTCTTTGCTGCTGAAAAGAATAGACTAAAAAATTTGATGTTATATTATAATTGGGATCCGGATTTTTATTGACCATTATTTGTTCATTATTTTTTGCGCTATTTAAATTTTTTATTATTTTTATTTAATAAAGCTTTATCAGATATTTATGTATTTATTTGGGTGCAATATCAACAGGCAATAAAGTTAATGATTTTACCGGCCGTAATAGATCGTTTACTTACAAATTACACAGCAAACATTCATGTAAGTTTTATTTTCTATTGGATTTAAAGTGGTTATTGATTTTTATTTAGATTATTCGAAATAAATACAAATTGTGGGAAAATGCATTTTTAATGCTATTATTGAAATAAAAAAGCATTTTATTATATTTTAAAAATTATAGAAAATCAAAAGCTCCTTGAGGTTATAAACTTCTTTAGAGGTTTTTTGACCTGCGAAGTGTAAGTGCCGTAACGTTGCTGTAACAGATACAATTAGGCAACATTTGTTTATTGTTACAAAAAAATTTTTATATTTTTTCACTTTTAATTGATTTTCATGGCTGAGTGAAACCTTTTTTGTCGAATAAGTAAAGTATGTAAATAACTGTTGTTTTATTTTATTACTTTTATTAATGTTCGCTAATTATTTATCCGCATTTTGTTTAGCTCTAATAAGTCATTAATTGCGTTTAATATAAATTATATTTTAATTTAAATTAAACTCTTTGCTTACATGATTTTAAAAATTGTATTTTTTTCTATAAAATTTGTTGTTTTTCACCTAAACAATTCAGATCCTCATCCCGAAACCTCAATTGATAATGTTGAACTCCAGCAATCATGACAAATTTTGTCGCCCGCCTTAAACTTTTTTTTTTTAAATTTTTAACAATTTAATTTATATTTTTAATATTAGAAGCAAAATGCGACTGTAGGAGATATCATTTATAAAATTAAAAGCTATTTAAATATGATTACATTTTATACGATTTGCTATTTAAGTATTTAGATTATCAATTGTTATCAACCTCTTGTGCTCGGGCGTCTTCTTTTTTATTGGTGTGATGCCGATTTATATTGTAATGAAATTATTTTATTTTATATTTTAATCAAGCTTTGCGAGTGCGGGGAAAAACTAAATTTTCTTTACTTTTTTTATAGTTAAAACTTTTTGTCTCTTCAATTTTTTTTAACAGAGAGATTTTAGAATGTTTAATTTTCTAATTAAATTTAAGCCGGCGCGGCTGCTGAACAGTAAGCAGTCGACGACACAGCTGCTGTTGTAAAAGCTCAAATATTAATTTAAATTTTCAATATTTTCACTGACTTTACATATTTTAAAATTAAACAATTGTCTGTTAGATTTTTCACTTTTTTAAAAATTATTGACGACTAATCGTAATAAGTTAATTAAAGTTGTTAATAATAACCACAATTAATAACATTTATAATATATTTTATCTTAATATTACCTGTCTTTAATGCTTATTATATTTCGATTAATATTTTCAAAATTGAGGAAATAATAAACAAAATTTTATTTGAAGTAAAATTTAATTTTGCATTAATATGCGAATTTGTAAGCGCTTAATTAACCACACATTTTTACTATGCATAAAATAGACATATTAAATATTTCACATTTGTCATTTATTACTAAACTAATTTAAATTTAATATAAAATAAAAAAGCAAGAGAAAGTATTTCGATATTGATTTAAGTATACATCACGTGTATCATTTTCTGTTTATTCATTTTATGTAATATTTCCTGAACTCGGTTATAAATTATTTTTAAATATTTTATGTTGTTAAATTTGATGGTTTATAATTATTAATGTATTTAGTTATTCACTTTTAGCGTCATTAGTCGAAACTATTTTGGATGTTCAAAATTAAATTAAATTTTTTCAACATTGTCATTATTTTTACGGCGTCTTTTGTGAAGCTGTCTGCAAATGACTTGACTTGAAAGCGAGCCCACGCAATTCTGCATTTGTTCTGGCGTTCATGCATATATAATCGATAATTTTACAAATTGCGTCAACTTTTAACCCTTTAATCAAATATACTATTTTATAAGAATTAACAATTATTCTTTCATTGAATAAAAATACCCGACCCTTAAAGTGTCTCGAAAATTTTTGGGTCCACAATTGAATCTAGAACTCCTCGAAATTAAAAAAAAATATTATGCCTATGTTCCCATGTATTTATTTTTTATTTTTCATATGAATGTTTTGTTTTTCCGATGAAGTCGAATTTTGTTTGAATTGCTGCGCCAATTTTTGATTATATTCAAAATCTTTATGTTTTAAATAGATGAGATTCTTCACTATTTTATATATATAATAATTTTTTTTTTAAATATTTTTATATTTTGTTGCAAATTTTTCATCAAGTTAAATTAATTCGCCTTAATTATAATTCGGAGCTGGACTGGTTTAAATTTTAAAAATAACTTTGTTTGCAAGAATATATTCAGGCATTATTGATCAAACAAATTTCGAATGTCTCTATTTTTTTATCTATAGAATTATAAATTATTTTTGAAGTTTGTAATATACCCCGGATTTAGTATAAATATTTTTAATAAATTCAAATCATTATATATAATCATTAGATTATTAGAATTTAAAGACTAAAATATTTCAATTTAATTTTTTTCAAATAATTTAGAGCATAATATTGCGTTTTAAAAAATAATGACTTTAGAGAGTTAAGAAAATATAGATTTTTAAAGTTTATAATGTTAGAGACGGACGACGAAATTAACTGCTTTAAAGCTAAGCCTCTCGACCATCAGGAAATAATATATTTTTTAAGATTGTATAATAATAAAATAAATAAAAGTTTTCTTAATGAATAAATAAAAGTTATTTTCTATGTCGGCAGCAGTATGGCACGCCGTTTGGACGCGGGCCGGCGAGGTTCTTCTGGAAGGGGTGGACGAACTTTGCCGTTGTCATCGCCTTATGTGCTTTCGAACGCGCCGCTGCCTGCGCGCGGACGTCCGCGACGCTTAAGAGTTGGAGTCGAAGGGGAGGGCATTTTTAATTATATCAGAAGATGTTACCCATAATTGTTTATTTTATCGCGTAAAGAGTTCGTTCTCTTTTCGGTTCTTCTATCCAAACAGTCCAGTTTTATAACGAAGGTACACTTTCCATTCTAAATTTTGTATTTTTTTTAATAATAAAGTTTATGCTTTCGAGGCATTATTTCGTTTTAAAAAACAATTAATGCATTTTAAAGCATTTTTAGTCATTTTTAAAATTTCCTTTTAAGCGTTGCCTAAACCACTGAACTTTATTACACAATTAGGAAAGGGGATAATTTTTAGCCCTATTTTTTTAAAACTGTCTAATCTAAATAATTTGAGTATTAAAAAATTGAGAAATTAGAAGAATTTTAAAGCATAAAAATCAAAAGTTTTGCCAATTGAGGATTCTGGGGAAGAAACAATAAGTTTATTCACCATACAGCAATTGAAATTCGACTTTCCAAAAATAAATGTTTAATTGTCTTTACTTTTATATTTTACAGCATGCATCAAATTAGACAAATGCAACTTCATAAATGCACCTGGGGCAATGTGTTTTTGAAAGACTAAAAGAAGCAACAGAAATTTAAAAAAAAGTCAATAAATAAATTTATAACTATTAAAAAATAAAGAAAAATGAGTCCTATAAAATATTAAATTAAAAAAAATTAAAAAAGCATCACATAAAATAATTATTTATATAAAAGAAATTTTATCTCTTGTACTAAATTCAAAAATTTATGCTACTATAAAAATACGCAAAATAAAACAATACTCATTATTTAATGCAAAAGAAGTTTTAAAGATTTTGTAAAAATTACATTTATTCAGTCTTGGCTTATTTAGAAAACCTTTCCTAAATAAAGAAATATTTAACACGTGTTCTGTTTTTTCTTGAGTAATAATGCGTCCCGGTCGGCAACTAGTATGTTAAAAACTTGAAAATATATTGCTAATTTATAATAATTAAAATGAGGCATAATTTGGGAAACGGATTATTAAAAGTTTGCAACCTTTTAATGGAGTATTAAATATGTATAATAAAGTATCTTTTTTTTAAATTCTATTTTTGTGGATTTATGTTAACTTTTTCCAATAAAATATTAATTAAATTTAGAGTTGTCATAATGGTGCTTTTGCAAGTTAAACAATTTCGGCAATTTCGACTATACTTATGATTAAAGTCAGACACAAATTTAAATAACAGCAATTATGTTTAAAAAATATTTAATTTACTTTTATATATATAAATTTAAATCAATATATGGTAATGACTTTTTTGTCTATATGACCCATATTATTTCATCATTTGTTGTATGCTAATTAATACATTGTTTTTTATACTACTTTTTTATTGGTTTTAATTAAAAATTATTTACTTTTGAAGATTATCTTTTTGTAATATTTCCGTTATTGAATCTTCAAGCGTTGATCGGCCGATTATCTTCACTGTTTTAAAAATATTACGGAATACCAGACAATATTTTGCTTATATTGATGAAAAATTTGTAAAAATTGTCGTAAGATTTGTTTTTTATTAATGCATTATTTTTTGGGTAATAATTCATTGAATATTTTAATTCACAACGTATGTTTATTATTAATTCAATTTTTTGGTTCAATTTTAAAACAATGTTTATTTATTCATACAAGTTTTACATTTTAATTTATATTTTTATTAAAAGGAACACAAAATTACTTAACAGCGTTGTTTAAATGTTACAAAACAGATACTAAGTTTTCGATAAAAGTTATTCTCTTCTTTAATTATTAATAATTTATAACTTTTTGCTTATTTATTCAAACATTTTTTAATATTGATAATAATCTTTAAGAGTAGATTATATTTTTATTATTTTTGATTTTACTGTACTTGTCTAACATTCTAAAATTTAAAGGTATTTTTTATAGTTATTTATTTGAAACTAGGAGGTTTTGTCGCAAATATACTCGTCGATGTGTTTTGAAAATAAAAATTGGTTTTGATCTATTTCAGCATCTTTTATGATTCAAAAAGTTTGTTTTAATTGCAAATGCAGGCGATTATCGTCACTCTTTCAACAGTGTCTGCCCCGGATAGATAATAAAACCTTTTTATCTTTCAACATTTTTTGATATTGGATTCAATTTTAAAAAAACAATTTTTTACTTACATTTTTTGCTCGTCTCTGTGTTGCACCACGTTTCCGCATTCGGAATTCTGTTGCGTGGACACGGGGCAACCCTTTTAATATATTAAAAACAATCTTAATGAAATTTTAAACAGTAATAAAAATGAACGGCCACCCCACATGGCCTCCGACGCCTCCGCCTCTCAACTTTATTCATTTTTTGAGTGTTTAACGCATTATTTTGCATTAAAAAACTTAAATAATTTATTAATTTTGAGTAGGTCGTTTTATTTAATTTTTTGAATTTTTATAAATATTTTTTTTGTCTACCAATTTAGGTCAGATATGAAAATATTATAATATCTTAATAACTATTTTTTAATTTTAAATATCCCATATGCAAACGCCTTGTAGAAATAATTATAATTTACATTATGTATGCCGGTATAAAAGTTATTTTTGTAAAAAAATTGTTACTATTTCGGGAGGTGCTGCGTTGCATTTATTGAGGTAGAACGTCCAAATAAATTGTCTAATTCTTAGTCTAAGGCCGTCAGCATCATACGGCAAAGAACTGAAATTGAGAAGTGTAGCTTTAAAACATTTTTTCGAACTTCAAATTAATATCAATTTTTTTTATCAAAAATTAATTTTTTTCCAAAAATTCAAAACTATTTTGACCAAGCCATTTCTGAATACCTCGGTATTTCGATACCTTCGCATTTTCCTCACCAGTTTTAAAATCCAAAAAATAACTTCCCATTTTTAAAATTTTTAAAACTAAGCAACTTATATCTTTCACAATTTAATCAATAAGTAATTGTTTATTCCTTAGATTTTTTTAAACTAAGCCTTTTATGTTTTGCACTCATTTAACCTTAATAAAGATTTAATTAAATGTTTTTTGTCAGTTCCGTAGATAAAGCATCACCTTTAATATGCATTTAAAACTATTCATTTTGTTAAATACATAAATTAATTAAGCGCTGATTCGTTTTCTTGAAACTGATTATTTAAATTTTAGAATTATTGGGTTACGACTATGTAAATTAAACCTTGCTTGTGTAATGTTTGGCATATTTGTGATTAATAATTTAAAAATTATTGCTAAGATATTCAAATTATTATACCAATAATTATTTGAATAATTTCTTCTACGTATTGGTAGTGGCGTACTGCCAAAGGTTGTGTACAAAGTTTCGACTGCCGGCGCAATTAATTTACTGTTTATCATTATATAGTTTCTGAATGAACCCGAACCGTTTTGATCTTATACGCTACGTCATTTTGTGTTTTTTAGTTCATATTTTGGAGTTTTAAGGTTTCGCCATCCTGAACCTTGCACATATCAGAAAATAAAGTGATTAAATTTTATGTTTAATATGCAATTGAATTTCGCCATTTAAAGAAAGTTAGTTATTATATCTAAAATTAATATCGATTTATAACTTAATTGTTTAGTTTTCTAAACACATAACTAAAAAAAGACTTTTTATTTTAAACATAAATTTTTTGACACACATTTTTTTTCATATTTATACGCAACCGTTTTAAGGCTCAAAGTAATAATTATTATTCCTTTAATATACTTCGCAATTTATTAATATTTTTTATTTCCTTTATTAATTTATAATAATCAGAGCAATTAGCAACATATTTGCTTTACCTTTTTGTTTGGAAATTTTGTAATTAATTTTTACGTTATAATTAAAATTTATTATTTTTTATTTGCTTATAAACAAAGTTGTAAAAGCGAATCACATGTGCAAGTTATTAAGGTTAAAACAACCTAATGAAAAATTATTCAAAATATCGTTGAGATTACATTTAAATAATCAACAACATTTTATTTGATCAATCTTCTATAAACCACAGGAGTATTATGGAAACTTTTAACCCTAAAAAATAATTCATAAACTAATAAAAATAAAAAGTGAATAATAAAGTAACTTTCTGGAGAAGAATAAGCTGACATAACATAAATTAACTAAATATAAACTAAGTCGGGACAAATAAAAATTAATAGCAATAAAGGAATAACCCCTTAAAAATTTAATTAATTTAAATATAAGTTAAATAATATTAAATACACATTACAAATTTATAAATATAATCTAAAACTAAAATAAGAACATATTTATGAGTTAATATTTCAACAAAATATGTTAATATAATTAAGAAACTAATTTTTTAATTAAAATGAGTTTTCGATGTTGCCTAAAATACGTGTGTTTGATATAACAAATAATATTATAAACAATAAAGATTATTTGCGGTTAATTTTCATAAAAGTGTAACATTTTTAAAAATATATCATTACAAAAAAAAAATCTACATAACTAAATCTAGGTTGGCAAACTATAACATGCAGAAAAAAGGGTGGTGTTCATAAATTGGCATATTAGTAGATTAAAATAATTGTGATTAAATTTGTTATGTCCGTATTAATGAAGGTAATTTTAATTACCCGTAAATAAATGCTTACTCTATCCTCTAGTTTTGCAATAATATGTTTAGTAAAAAATTATTAAAAAGTGCACCACCAACAGCGAACATGAAGTGCCATTATTCTACGTGAATTTTATGAAAGACCGTAAAAAGAAAAATATTAATAATCAGTTAAAATACGTGAAGAGACCGCACAATAAAATAAGTTAATAAACGCGAAATTAACATTACGTGAAAAGGAATTTTTTTTATTTCCAACCAAGGGCATCGTGTGAAACGTGGCGGTATGTGTGTTTCTTATGAAGAGATGTCACCATTTTGTTACGCGTTGTTGCAGGGGGCTTGACCAAATGTGAACGCTGCGCGACCGAACATGCGCCCGTGCGTGGCAAAAACCCGGTGTTGTACTGCTATTTATAAAGAATATACATAATAAATAGGTTATTAATTAAAAAATAATAAATGTTGAAATTCTATCTCTTGCAACTGTAAAATAATTTATGGCAGTCTTTAAAAAAATGATTCTAACATTAAAAATAAATTTATTTTATAGTATAATAGTGTTGGACGATCAAATAAATAGTTTAACTTAGAATCATGATTAAAATTATTAATATAGTTTCAATACAACAAATATTCGATTGACTCTTTTGTTTATTTATATTTTCTGTTTTAATCAATTGCTTATATATTTATGTGTTGTTGTGCAGCCATTAATGATGCGCCATCTAATAACGTCGGCTTTTCATATTTTTACAAACTTTCTTTTACCAAATGCATGTCAATTTTAATTAAGGTTTATTTTTAAATTGTTTGGTCTCTATGTTTTACTATAACATTAAACCTAAATTAGTAAAACTCGTTCACATCTATATGCTTAATTAAACTAAAATCTAAACTAAAATCAGAACACATTCTTAAGTAATGAGGGAAAAGGAGATATATGATAATTAAAATATCTAAATTAGCCAATAATAAAAATATTTAATTTTATCAAAAGGAAATTCTAAAGCGCATGAAAGACAATATATGTTAATTAATCCAATGCGTATAAATATTAATTTGTGAAGTAACATACAAATAAACATTAATTTAATAGTTTATATTATATCGTTAATTCTCGATTTTTCTAATGTGAATCTCTAGCAACATTTAAAAAAATCTTATTAAACCAAAAATTTTAAAAATATAACATTTTTATTTCTGACTGAGTAAGGTCGATTCGACTGTAAAGGACAATGTAAAAATGGATCATATGAAAAAAGGATGCTGTTGTTGAAGCATATGTAAGCCGTTTGCGTAAGATACCCAAGAATTTTTTTATTGCCTAGATAGTTCATCATTCTGGTTGAAATTGTGCGGCACTTGGATGATGACTATGCATAACTTACCCTATATCTGATTTATTAACAAATAAAACAACATAACATCAAGAAAATGTTTTAGTCAAAAATTGATTATTAATTTTACAAAAAAATAATTTAAAACAATTACAATTGTAGTCAAATATCTAGTAAAAATCAATAATAAAATATTGTTTATAATGGCTACCAATTTAAAATTTTTTTATTCAGTCGAGTACCCGTGCATCAGAAAAGCAATGGGACCATCACAACATTAATCTAGTCAGACAGCAAGCCGCCAAGTGCCGCAAGTGCGCCCTTGACGAGAACAACAAATAAAAGCATCGTTATTAAATATTTAAAAATATATATATCAAATAAATCGGCTTTGTTTTAACAAAAGAAAACTAATTGATAAATGATTTAAATAGTTTTTCAACAAAAAATAAAAAATTATTCGATCTAAGTGTCAAAAGTCTTTTAAAAATTATCTAAACGAAAGAGAAATACGATCAACGGAAATGAATATGAACCTATAATTATATAAATTATGTAATTTTTAATAAAAACAGGACCACAACAATTTTAATGGAGGATTATAAATAATATTAAAATTATTTACAATAAATAAGCTTAAAGTGGGCATATTCACAGGCCTTGAATCAATTTTATAAAAAAAAACGCTAAAATAAACAATGCGATCAGGAATCGACAACTTCGGTCGAGAGCAATTTGGACAGCTATCTTTTCATTTAATTTGTAAATGTTATCATTAAGGATGCGATTCACAATGCCTATGATATTGCGCGGGGCATTTCCGCAGAGAGCTTCGTAAGAAACAACTTCTCTCGCAAAAACAAAATCGTGATAAATTTTTTCCCAATAAAATTAGAAGTTAAGGATAAATATGTAAATAAATTAACATTTTAATTAATTTAGTGTTTTAAAATTTTAAATTAAAAATAATGTTAAATATAAAAGTTAAATTACAATCAAAAACGAATTTATAAAAACAATAATTTCTTAACTTAAAATTTCAATAGATTTAAAAATTAAAATTAATATTCCTCGACCTAGTAAGTTTAAAAATTCAGTAAACTCGCGTGCTACTTATGAAATCTTCGGTTGTAGGGCGAATAATTTAACCAGGGTTAATTTTTTTAAAATTAAATAAGATTTACTATTTTTTCTTATGCAATAAAAAATGTTTAAACTTATTATTTATATTATTTGTGCAATTTATCTGTTTCTTGATTATTCTTTTGAATATTATTATATTTGGTTTTATAAGTTTTAATTTTTTCTTTGTTATTTTCCTAACCATATGGTCGTAAAGTTGTACTCCAAGCTTTGTCTCGACACTCTACTTCGTTGCTGATGTTTGCGGTAGTCGCATATTTATTTATTTTTTATGCAGAATTATGATAGCCTGGATTAATTGTATTTAGTATTTTAAATATTAATGTATTTGCCAGAATTATTAGTTTCTATTTAATTACTGAGGGTATATTATTTGTACTTAATCAAATTTTTACCTTATGACATCAAAGTACTTTCAAACAAAGGGTGCTACATCTTGTTGTCTGGAAAATCTGTAGCAAAGCTAATAATTTTATAAGATATAATTGATTTTTTTAAAAATCTTAGTTCATTATTGTTTGAATAAATACTCTTTATGGATTTTAAGATGTAATCTATTTTTTTTAGCAAATGTCGTCTTAAGTAAGTTAAAAAATGTTTTTGTTGGGCGCTAACTTTATTTATATTTATCTTCTTTTAGCATGAATTATTTTATAGTTTTAATAATTTTTTATTTTATTTTTTAAACTAATTAACTTTTTTGATAAAAAAATTTTACTTTTTATTTTAAAATTATAAAATAGAGCACCCCCATAGTTTATAATATTATTCATTTTGCAACAAAGATATATTTTAATTTTATTCATCTGAAGGCAGCCAACTTTAGACCGTTCTTTCTTCTGACGATTTAAAAGTTATTTTTGCTCAAATTAATTTGTGACTTTACGAAACAAGCTTGTGTCCCATTTACGGTTTATAATTGATTATTAAGGTTAAAAAATTATTTTTATTTCGTAATCACGACTATTTTCGTAAAGGGTTTTATGGCGTCTATTTTGCCTAATTTAAATATAAAATTAAAATTTTTATTTCGTGTCTGTTTCTTATTGATTTTCAGACTTTTGGTTAAATTTATTTTTTCTTCATTTTAATACGACTACAAATGGCGCGAGGTTGTAGCTAACTTAATTGTTAAATTCTTTAATTTTTTAAACTTTTAATTCATAGTATTGACACGGAAGCCTTCCCCTTGGTCCGGCGGGGAGGATTCCATGCAAAGTGTGGTGGGGAGGGGAGTTCCTAACGGCACCACCGACTGTTGTTGCGGGGAGAAGTCGAAGCTTTTTTTAATACAAATAAAAATAGTCTGTTTAATTTTTATTTTTTATTACGAATTTTATTGTTCATTAAACCACCAAGGTCAATTAATTTGCAATATTGTAATATTGTTTATTATTGCTTGAAACAATAAACGAAATCGATACTCATCAAAAAGCAAAAGGCATTTAATTTTTTATTAAATACTTGAGTCTTTTAAATTGATTAAATATTTTAGATCTTTTTAATCGGATTTTTGAGACTTTTTTTATTAGCTTTTTTAAACTATATTATTTTATAATAGTTATGTTTTAAATTAAAATTAACTTTTTACATCCATCGTTGCTATGAGGCGTTGTAATTGACGGCGTCGTCCCGTGACTTTTGACGCTGCCCAATATGCAATTCGTTCGCGATCAAGGACTTGATTTGTAGATTTTGTATGGATTGCTTGGTGTGGTATTGCACCATGCTCGCGATCCAGACAGTGGAGAATGCGTGTTCATTCCAACGGCGCTGATGTTGTCGTCAAAAATCGAAAATCATTTTGCGTCAATGAACGACAGGTAACAATGTTCTTCTGCTTTATATCTGTCATTAGGATATTTTTTTAAATGAAATTTTGCAGACAACATTTTTTATACTACCCGTATTCTTTGAATACTTGAGCTCAATGTTGTTTAGTTTCACTAATTTTTTTAATAATTATACGATCTCAAATATATGTGTATTATTGTATTCGACATTATGGATAACTGCTTTTTTTGTTTTTAACATATGCCCCATTTTTTAATATAAATGTAGCTAAGTTATTGCGGGTAATCTGTTCATATTTTACAAACGGATGTGCCATTTTTAGTGCATGGGGCGTTGTAAATTTGCTATGTTGCTTTTTGTGAGGCTACGCTATTTCAGCGCGGCCGTTATTTGCCCTTTTTATCCATTTAGCTCATTAACAGGGCTTAAAGAATTTTTATAATTTTAAATCCTCGATTAATTTTCCTAACGTTTATACAAAAATTAGTCGCCGAAATTTTACCAACTCTAGTTTTAAACTATATTATTTTTTCTGAATCAGTTGTTTTAAAATTTAAATATTTTTTTTTCATTATCTTCATCTAAATCTTCTTAGATATTGAGTTTAGGTCGCTTTTTTCTTCATTTTTTTCCTCTTCATCCTGTCGTTTTCATAAAATCGCTTAGCAAGCTGATCAAATAGTATTCTATTAAATATTGGATTTTATTAAAAACTTTTTATAGCAATAAAGAACAATTACGAGAAACTTACAAGGTGCGTTTTCAAAGAACGTAACGAGGTGACCCGCAACAAAGTTTATCTTTTTAAATTATATAGTTACACTTAAAATTTCTGAAAATCAAATTAACTTAAAAATTCAGAATTGCATAATAAAAAAGCAAGTTTCCAAAAGAAATGAATCAATTCGTCAGTTCTACCGGATTTTTCGATGCCTTTTACAAGCATTGTCTTATGTATAGTATGGCCGTGTAACTAAAAAATAAATATTTATATTTTTATTTTAAGGCAACTTTTGGCATTTGAGAAAGACACCCTAAATTTATTACTGAATACACATTTGGTTAGAAGTGTGACGTAAATAGAAACTTAAATTTGGAATAAATATAATTAATAGGTTTTAATCACGAATAAAACTCAGTCCCTGACGCATTGTCCGGCGACTGTCCAGCATCGTTCAGTCTCTAAGGTTTTCCATAATTTGATTCCTGAAGTTGTAACTCAATTTTTTTTTACAAATGACATCTACCGCAAAGAGAGAAACAATTTGCAGTAATATATTTTTATATGCCACCAAGATAATCGACGGGCGCATGCTGTTTAGGTAATAGAAGCCTAAACGAAATCCCCATTTGATTGGCAAGCAACAAATCACATCGCAAAACGAAATCTCGAAATCTGTCAGAGCTCTCTCGGGAGCATTTGTCTTTTTTTATTTGTTGCATTAAATTATTTATGTTTATTTATTTAAATGATTTGTTACATTCTAAATTAACTTTTATTTGTAAATTTTTATTGGCATTACCTTTACAAATGCAAATTTATGATAGTTGTTTTAATGAGATTTATTAACTACCCTATTTTAACGAATATGTTTTTCTATGGATTAAAATGTATTTTAAAGACGCGTTTTAATTAAAAACTGGTTAAACGATTATAAATGGTATTCTTTAGTTTTAAGGAAAAATCCGACTTTTGTATAATATTTTTTTAGCCAAATGTATTTAGTTTTTTTATAAATTTTTTTTTTGTAAATGATGTTAGCAGCTCATTTAAAAATAAATAACATGATATTAGGAAGTTTAAAAAAAAATTTTACATATTAATATTTCTGGGCATTCAATCTATCAATCATTGCAATTAATGGTTGTTCGATTTTGCTTGACATACGGGTTTTATCTTTATTTGGTAAAATTATTTAATAATTTATAGCAAAATCAATTTGGGTGCAATTGTTTTTTAAATTATATATGGTCGTCTCTAATTCATTAGTTGGATTGTCAAAATTAGCAGTTTTTGGTCATATAACTATATTCAATTATTATTCTTTAATAAACAAAACATTAATCTAATAGGATATTAGTTTTTCTTTCATTAATTGGCGCGCTCTCGCAATTTTTTGTGAAAATGTTCATGTCTCCCTCTTGTTTGCTCCGTGCTTGTCGATGTTGAGCCAATTGTTTATATATAATTTATGCGATGGCCGACAATAGTTCTTAATTGTATTTTTTTGATTTGAATTAATGTTTCTTATAATCTTGCTTTACTTTTTGTTAGTTTTATTTTATTTTTATATTTTTTGGTTCAAGATAATTAGTGTTTTGCAATGTGTTTTAAAAAATATTAGAAATATTCTTTAAGCTAACCAGTATATTTGGCCAATCAGATAATAATACAATGGTTTGTTCCACAATTTTTAGTTAAGGGGTTGGAGTTGATACTTTATAACTTCGATGAAAACAAGAATTCTAATTTTATTCTTTTTTTTGTATTATCTAAATATTTAGTGACTTTTCATTACTTCTATAGAGTTTGATTATTGCATAAATATGATTAGTTTAATCTTCTTCATCGGGTAATAATCGCTTTAAGCATAAATGTGTATTTTCTTTTATTCAAATGGCTCGATTTTATAAACAGGCAGTGCCGAAGATACAATGTCGAGTTCAAATATTTATTTTAAAATTTTAGGATTTTTGTTTATAAATTCTCGCACTAAAAAAATTTCTATTTTCATCTACGTCTTTTTAACAAATATTTTTATAGGGTCTCTCATGCAACGTAACTACTTGGATGCATAACAAGAATGTAGCGGTTACTTTAGTATAAATTTTTTTTTGTTATTCAAAAAACCCATAAGCATTAACACTACATCTGCCTGATAATATCGGTGTAAAATTTGCATTTAATTTATTTAAATTAAAATTTAACGTTCGAAACAATTAATTTATTAAATTAACTTTGTCCTTGATTTGAATTGCATTTAAATTTAAATTTAATTATTATTTGGCCAGCAGAATTTATCGTTCCGGAATTGTTAGTGCCACATTTGCGTGCCAAATCCTTCAATGGCCGCGAGCAAAGCTCAGAAAATGAGCAATTCTGAAGAAAAATAAAAAACTTTTAATTTATAAATATTATTTCATAGCAAAAAATGCTACCAATTTCCACGCGTTGATAATCATCGAACAGAAATTAATTCATTCAACTTATGCTATTAAATTAAATTAGTTTAAAGTCTATGCTTCAATATTTTCTAACAAATCGTTAAGTCAAAAGGTTAAATGATATCGATCAAATAAAGGTTTTTTTTAAGTAATTAGGAGGAGGAAAACTAAGTTTTGCCATTAAATATTACGCATATGGGACCGGAAAAACACTGGCTGTGTCTTATTTTTTAAATTCTATGAGACGAATTTTTGTTTTGTTTTGTTTTGGTTGTAAAGTTTTTTTTGTTTGGCCTTTATTTACAAATTTATTTTTTATTCAAATCTTTAATATAGATTTTTTTTTAAATGATTTGTTTGATGCATTTTATTTTATTTTAATTTTAGTTTTTGATTTATTATTTTTTTGTGGCCTTTAAAACATAGGCCTTCGAAATAGTTGGAAAGTAAACAAAATGGCTAAAACCTTAATTAAAAAAGGATTAAACTTATAGTTTAAACTTAAAAATAACAGTCAATAACAATAAAAAAAAGGAAAACAATTCCAACAAACTACGCGCTATTCATTCAAATAAATTGTTCGACAAAAAATGGAAACAGATATGTGTTATTTCAAAAAGTTGCAAATTATATTAGATATTAAAATGCTTAATAACGGATCTGAAATTTGCAAAAATGGTACAAAAATTCAATTTTTTGAAAGTTGCCATTAAAAAGTTTATTTTTTTTTTCAATGAACATAATGAATAGCGGAAATAATTATACGGTTTATATTTTATAATTTAGAAAACATTTTACATTTAAGATGTATTATCAACTGTTTTTATTAATTTAATATGACTTTGTCTACTTTCTTCTATTTTCACAACTTTTTCAAAGTTTGCTTTTATTGTTCATGCATATAAGTTTTTTTTTAATTTTATAAAGATTAATTATAAACATATTAAAGTTTTATTGTTTAACATTTTTTGGTTAATATTTCTTTATTCACACGCTTCCGCGGTGATGTGATCGTAAGCTCCAGCTTCAGTTGATTGAAGATTTTATTTTAAATTACGAATTGAAACAAACAAAAAATATTTTTGATTTTAATTTTTGTTGTTAGCGTTTTGATTGTTTATCGATTGTGTTCAGTAATAGATTTAATTTTTTAGCCTTATCTTTTTATTTAATTAACAGTTAATGAATCTGAAATTTTACAAAGATCTGCTCTTTTGGTAAAATCACTTTACATTTTATTTGCGTCAAATGTTTTTTAATGAATTTAAATTTATCACCAGAGCTCGATCAATTAAGTGCGCGCACGAACATCCATCTGTATAAACTGAATATGATGAGACAATGCACTTTCGGCCGTAGCAAAATTTAATACTTTGTTTTTTTTGATAAGTGCACAGAGAATAAAACCAGATCCAAAAAATGTAGCGGCAGTTCAGCTATTTATTATATTAATAATTAACATTATGTTAAATTTTATCGCTTTTCTTTATCCAATTTTAGTATGTTCAGGAACTAATCAATATATCTGTATTTAATGTTTTTTTTACCTTTTTATTTCTAAGGGTAGTCGTTTTAGCTGAAATCTACTGAAAACTAAAATAATACGCAAAAAAGCTTTAAGCTAGACAATCTGCCCGTGTGAGCGGACCAGACAACAAATTTTATAAAACAAAATAAATTATCTTATCTACATAAAAACGGATAAAATTTTGATTTAAATTGTCACAACGATATTATTTTTAAAAAACCGATATCACGTGTGAGCGGAACAGCAACACAGATCCAGTAGAGGCCGTGGATCAGTCACCAAATTTTATTAAAATAAATTATTTTTACATAAAACACGGTTATAATTTTTGATTAAATTTTTCAAGAACAGCGATATTATAAAAATATTGGACAAAACTTTTAATTTTTTTTACAAATTATCAATAAATATTAATTTATGCCATATATAAACATCCAATTATAAATATTAATATTTTAACAATGAGCGTTTTCACCGCACTAAATTCATTTAAGAAAATAAATTAAAAATTGTGATCGTACTCGGATATGCGTTTTGGTTTAAGTTACGCCCACCAGCAGGAATGAATTCAGTTGGCCCCGAAAAAATTGCTTTGAATATATTAAATTAGCTTTTTTAATAATATTATTATATTTTTACCAACAAATAAAAAAAATTCGTAATATATACTTTGGGAAAACATCGCAAAAGTTTGATGAATTAGCTTTTGAAGTAAAAGACGGAATACTTATTTTTTAATAAATAAATTAAAAATTTTTAACGTATCTTGTAAAGATTTGCAAAAAAATAATTAAAGATAAATCGCCACTACAGAACAAAGCTGATTTAATTTAAAAGGCATTGTATTTTTTTTATAAATATGTATTTTTTAAGGTACCCATCTAAATTGTTTTCATACTAAAAAATAAATAAACTGTTAAAGATTTGATGTTTATTCTGCGTGTGCTTAATGAAAAGTACAAAATCAAATACAAATGACCTAAAGCGGTAGTAAAATCATTCGACCAATAGGGATTTAAATGTATTTTACTATGTGAAAAAGCGTTAGGTATATGGAATAAAATATGTAAAATTTTTAAACATTAAAGTACCTTAAAAAGATTACAAAACTCCCTAATGAAGCTAATCATAATACCAATGCAAATGCAAATTCCTAAAATTGGCTTAATATGATTAATACATTTTTATTACAAATTAATAAAAAATATAAATTCTTAATTATAAATAAAAAATTATTAAATTTTCTTTAACGAAGCGCTTTTTTACAAGATTAATAACTCGACATAAAAAATATTTACTATAAATGAACTGCAGCGATTCTGAGCAATAAAACCGCGCCCGCTCGAACGGCAGTTAAACAGTAATTTAAAAAAAATAATTTTACAACAACCTTTTAGCCCAGCCGATTTTGCTAATAGATTTGAATATTAATGCAAGAATCTAAATATAAATAATAAAATGCAAAAAAATAAATGTTGATTGTTACTTTTAATCAAAATAATCTATATTTATTAGATTAACCAACAAAAAACTAAATTACTAAAAGATTATTCTATTTTAATATACAAACATAGCAGGTGTTTCCCAAAAGCTACTTTTAGATTTAATTTAAAAAATGCAAACAAACTAAATTGCATACATCATTATTTTCAAATTGTTGATCGCCATCGGATTTGAAAAGTGAGAATATGCAAATTTATTAAACTAAAAATTAATAAATGTGCTCTTTATTTTAAAATTCTGGCATAACTAAATATAAGTGTAAAATATACAATAATTAATGTTAAAAAGATAGTTCAAAATTAGTAGCTAAACACCTCCGGATGCGTAGCGCCGGCCTAAACACACTTCGGATACCGTAACATAAAAAAGAATTAATAAGAAATTATATTTTTTATAAATGTACCTTGATGTTAAAATAAGTTACAATAAAATCGAAGGCATGTCTAGCTAAGATAGCGAACTAAAATGAAGATTTGCAATAGCTTGGAATCGTCTACATTCTTAACAAGTACTTATATATTGTTTTGCCTTGAGTCACAAAAACGCTTCCCCCATTAATAACAATTTTTTAATAAATTTTCGAATATTTTTTAATTAAAATGAGTGCAAAAAAAAGAATTTTTGAAAAAAATTTATCACAGCATAATTTTGGTTGAATCTCTTAACAAATTGATTCAAAATTTCAAAATTTTCTCGGCGGCGCCTAGCGGCACCGCCGACCCCCCCGCCCCGCCCCTGAAGTTCACAAAAAAAAATTTGCATTTTTGAAAAATTCACAAATCGGCAAATTCGAAATTTTTGATAAATTTTCTTAACAAAAATCCTAAAGTTTTTCCGACGGCGCCTGCTGGTACCGTCGGGCCTTCTTTCCCAGAAAAATTAAAGGTTTCTTGAAAAATGCACTACCCGTACCCGCAATTTCAATCTCATGCTGTAACAATGATGTCGAAGGTGAAAATCAACAATAACATATGTACTGAGAAAAAAAATTCGTAATTTTTGGTTTTAATAATTTATTGATTTTGCCCTTCATATATTATATAAATTAAGTTCAGCCCCAATGGCATAAATTTATTTGTTAAATTTTTTATACTTACCTTTTGATGTTTTATAACATTAATTATTTCCATAAACTGATAAAATTGTAAGTAAATAGAATTGGCTTTAATTTGATTTAAAGTTAATTTTTTGATGTATTTTATGCGACTTTTTCGCTCCGACATTTAAAATATTTATATGTAATAGTTTTGTTTACATTTACTTTAAATGGTTTGCAGGCAATATCGTTCTGCTGCAAAAAGTGACGGCGGAATCGAAAAATTTTTTTAAGTTGTTTTTAGTCTGTAAATAATAAATGTACAATTGTAATTTATTTAAAATCGGCGATTTGGCAAAATGATCATTGTTGAAATGTTAAACCGCGATTAATCGTTTGCTACACTTTTGTCGGAATAAATTATACAACCCAGAAAAAGTGAATAAACTAATAATAAACACAATATCATTTGTTTATTTAAATAGATTCACATTAAACACCAAACTTAAATAATCGTAAAAACAAAATACCTTAAAACAAATGTTACATATTTTTATCAGAAATCGCAAACTCTAATGTCATGCCAACCTTTAGCGTTTCTTTTATTAAATATTTTAATATATACAAAAAATCATTTGTGGTCTCTAATTAATACGTAGAAATTATTGTTTTAATGTGTGATCTTGAATTACATTTTACGTTTTTAAAAGACCAATTCGCAAACTGCAAAATCAAAGTGGAGGAAAATCTTATTTGTTGTTTATTTTGTAAAATAGTTAGACATTCTGTAAATTTAATTTAATTTGAATTTTTGTAATTAAATAATTAGAATTCATAAAAAAAAATATAAAAAGGCATGATCTTAATAAAAATGTACTTTTTTATGTGTTTGTACCCTAATAAGCTAATACAGCACCTGAATTCGGCACGACACAAATACCATCAAACTCAATAATGCTTTTGATTGCCTAACTTTAATTTCGAATCCCGAAAAGTTTGAATAAATATGCAACCCTTTTACATTTCTTATAATATGGATTTATATTTGAATAAAAATGTAAAAAAGATATTCCCTAATATAAAATCTTCTACAAAATTTTACTTGATTGAAATAATATATAATAAGTCTTTAAAAACAATGAATGAAATAAAAATTAATAAATATTCAAATAAAATTATCAAGTCAAAATTTCTAAATATCTTGGCATTAATAAATAAATAGCAATAGCATTGCAACTGATTTTACCACTATAAGGAAAACAAAATTCCGTTTTTAAAAAATAAATAAAAAATTCCAAGAAAATATTGATATAATATCCATAAATAAAAATTATCAAGAATATACACAACAAGTCAACAACAACATCTGAAAATAACTTAATTTGTCACTTTGATGGCGGAGTTTGCTCAATTAATGTTAGTTTTAATATTTATGATGATCAGGGCTTCCACTTTTAGGCAAATGCCTATTTTTTCTGCGAACTTGGCGCAGTGAGTTAAGCACGAAAAACATGTTTTTAGCTTTATTTGGAGCTTCTAGAGTGGACTTTATAATGCCTATTTATGCCTATTTTGGGGTTTTTGTGCCTAATGCCTATTTGTGCCTATTTCGACATTTTTGTGCCTATTTCATGCCTATTTCGACATTTTTGGCGACTTTTTTTCAGGATTTAGAGATATTTTGCAAAAAATGCCAAAAATAAGGCAAAAGCTACCTGGATTAACAAAATTAAATTTAGGGCCTCAAACTCTTCTACCCGAATCTCATACATCTCACGTGTTTATGACATGGTCTAAATCGTGTTTGTGAACAAATTCGGATACGCTTTACGCCGGAAGATATAACGAAAAATTTTTGATTTGTAACTGCAATAAGCAGAAATGATCGCTTATTTTTTCTGTTTTTTTTTGTTAAAACCTTCGGTATAAATTTTTATTTGCCTATTTTTGTGCCTATTTGAGGATTTTTGTGCCTATTTCATGCCTATTTTAGAACTTTTTTGTGCCTATTTAGGCGCCTATTTTGCAATTTTTAGTGCCTAAAAGTGGAAGCCCTGATGATGATGCTCTAATAAACTATAATTAAAGATTTGCTAAAAGATAAATTTATATTTATGCGCTTTTTTAAATGTAATTTTTGATTTAAAGAGAAAAGAATTTAATTTGAAGCAAATACTTTGTATGCATAATTAAAAATAAAAATATTACTATAATCTTACAGTCAATAAATAAAACAGAAAACTACAAGTATAACCTATTCAAGGAAATAAAAATAGTAATATTAAATCGTAAGCTGGTTGACATTAACTTGCAAATTCAAGTTAAAGTTCTTTTTTACAATTCATAATTAATTGTATTAATATCCTTACCTAATAAGCATCGGCAAAGTAAAAAATTATAATTTTATATAATTAATAACAAAAATAATAAGTATCTATTTAATTAAAATAAATTGTTATAAAAAGGGTTGTATGGAATTTGGCCTACGGCTAGCCAAAAGGCTGTTCGAGGAAGTGGGCTTCGGCGACTTCTTCGTCCACGACTGAATGTAAAATAAAAACCCTTACTACAACGTTAACTTTTATTTCTTTAAAACCTCATTTAAAGTTTTTACAATATTTTATTTATCAGAAAACAATTAAAAATTGGATCCTTGATTAATAGTTTTTAAATTGCTGATAACATGAAATTTGATGCTTAATATTCTTTAATAAATCATAATTCTTAAAAAATAATACCAAAAGGAAACCGACCTATGCCTCAATACCAATGACACATCCAACAAGAACTAATCACAGATTGAAAATACAAATTACGCAAAACGATGCAGGGCATGCAAGCGTATCTGCCGTTTTGTCATGGCCCAATTCCATTACAATATTTAAAAAAAGTATAATTAAAACTTGTTTTAGAATTTATTCAATAAAAAAGCAAAACCAGTAAAAACAACTATTTACCCAAATTATTAATTTAAAATTACAAATTTAACTGCTTATTAAATAAATATACTTACATAATATATTGTAAAAACTAAAAACCAAAATCGGAAGTCAAAACTTAAAAACAAAAAAAGCGATAAAAGCAACTATATTAAATGGCTGGATTACAAGTGTCGGTGGTTTATTCATAAAAGCGCGCAAATTGCTGGCCGATAAATAGAATAATGTAATTCACAAATCGCCATAATAACGGTTACAAATTCTATTTTATCTTGAACTTTTGGCAAATATTTAAAAATTAATCAAAAGGGTAAACCCTAATTAAACCTAAACTAAATTAAAAATATAATCAAACGCTGGATCCATTAATAATTGTTCTCACTAAGAATTGAATATTTGGAATAAAAATTTTAAAAAATACGGAATTACCCAAATAAAAAAATTTTAAAATTTTTTTCCCTTCACTTCTTTAATACAGATTTTACCAGAGCTCAGTATAATTTTTTAAATTCGCACTGGTGGTAACATTTCAAATGGATAAGTTTTTTTTTCTTTCGGTAATTTTTTAATTATCTTAGATAGATTTAAGTCGTATAAAGAATTTTTTTAATCTAAATTATGTTAAATCTTTTTTAACTGATTACTTATTTGAATTTGTCATTGATTTGTATTTATTAAAGGTTGCAAAAGACATAGCTTAAATAACTTCAGAAACAAATTGATTAGTACTTTGTTAAGAAAATGCACAATTTAGCAAATTTTTGCAATTTTCAAGTTTTTCAAAAATAGAATTGATTTTGTTGCCTTTCTGTCACGCATAATGGTTTTTGCAGAAACATTTTTCATACCCTCAAAGATTTTCCCGTAAATTTACACTGTTATCAATACATTTTGGGGTTTTCTGGTCTTTATTCTATATTTATGCAACACTCTATTTTCACAAAAAAAAGATTTATTAAAAAAATTTACTCAACCCTTTCAGTGTTTTCTATATGGATATAAATATTTATGTGAATGCCACATAGGTATCGTAAAAATTCAGCTCTGTTGGTTTGGTCTAAGTGGTCAAACAGTCAAAAAGCATAAAAATTTGCGTATGTTTGGTATTTAATAAAATGTTTATTTACCTCTATGGTTTAATAAGTTTTTTTATATTTAAAATTAAAGACTATTTGAAATAAAACGAAACCAACTAAAAACTAATTAAAAAAGACTAAACTTCTCCATAAAAGTTCAAATGAAAAAAAGTCAACAATGACAATACGATTGTTTTTATAATAAATAAATTTTGAGTAAAATTTTCTACATTTATAATACAATTCTCTAAAAAGCACTTAAATCCAAATATTCCATGATTTGACAAAAAAAAATTGCAAAATTCTTCATTTATTTGAATCCTAAAAACGTCGATTAATGGGGACCAGTTGACGCTACGTTGCGATTGCCGCTAAATAATATTCATCTACCGTGCACAGTGCTCACACTGCGACTCCAATGTTTCTATTTACCTAATTATTAAATTGGGTTTGATTTATTTTAGGGCTCGCAGATCATTCATATTTATGTATTTTTATTTTTTAAAATTTTATTATTGATTTTTAATCCGGTACTTTTCATTTATTTAGGATTGGAATTATAGACAGGAAATAACCTCTCGGGGTGTGAAAATACAGAAAGAATAAAATTATGAGATTGCCATTTGTGCGTATATGTTTTTCTTTTGCTGTACGCGTCCACCGTCTAAAGATTTAAAAATAATAATCATATTCAATTCTTAACACTGACTAATTTGATCAAATATTTTAAGCCTATTTTTGTAATATGCTTAAAGTGAGTATACGTAAATTTGAGTCCCGATGTATAGAGAATAAATTGTTGGAAGTTTCTTTTTTAGTTGTTTTAATTAGTAATTTTAACAAATACAAAGTATTATTATCTTTACCGAAATCTATATAAGATTTATTGATATGTAGCAATTTTGACTTAAAATTATTTGAGATAAAAATTAAGGAATAATTAATTAAGATTATTTAATACATATTTAAAAATATTAAAAAAAAATAAAATAATTAAGATTTTGTTTAAAGCAAACTAATATATTTAAATTTTTTTATTAATAATATCATTCTAAATGCAAATAAATTTAAATAGTATTGTGTATATTAGATTAAAAAATTGTTAATTGAAAAAAAAAATAGTTAAATTCCCAATTAGAATGCAAAGTTTTTAAAAAATGTTTATTATGATAATCATTATTTTCAAACAGTAAATTATTTAATAAAAATTGAAATAATTCATATTTTTTATTTAAAATTAATAATTATAGAATATTTAATATTTATTAAATAATTATTATTACAACGATTTGATAAAATGGACAATCATGTTATGATTTTAATTATAGACAACACTCTTGTAAAATATTATATACAAATCTCAAATTGAAAAGAGAAAGAATAATTAAAAAGAACAAATTTNAAATTCTTTAANAATTTAGTTTTTAACATTGAGTTCGAGAAGATTCGAAAAATATTTATAAAAGAGTCTGAATAATAAATTAAAAATTTTTCGGCTTTTTATTTTTTTTAAACCAAAATCTTTTGAATTATTTAATATTTATATCTANTNGTTTAAAAATTAAAGATTGATTATAAATTAAAGATAAAAATTAAGAAAAATAAATAAAATATTTATTTTTTAGTTTTTTTTACAAATTTGAAAAATCCAAATATTTTTGACATTTAAACAAAAAAATATTCAAAAAATTAGGGTTGAGTTCTATTTTATGGAAGAGTAATGATATAAAAAGCAATTCTAATTTTTAATATNNNNTTAAAAAATTGATTTCTAAGTTAAAGGATCGTTTTATTGCATTATATAAAATTTTGCAAAATTACTAAGCAAAAATTCAAGAAATATTTTGTTATTATTAATATAATTAAAATTAATTTTTATGTTACAATTAACTTTTTATAATCGATTTGCAGTGATGGCTTGTTTGAACGTAAATTTAAGATTGCGAATTTTTCTCCAATTTTAATANNTTTGTTTCGAAAAAATAAATTTTAAAAACTAATTTTCATCATTTTATTTAAATCTTCTTATGCAAATCTGTTTTTTTATTTAATAAATTTATATTTTGAATAACAATATAATATGGCTAATGTTATAATTTATTTTGTATTTTTAAAANTAAAAAATATTATATTAAAAATTTTTAAATTATTTTTGATCTATGTTTTAAAATGTAGAGCGATATTATTAATTCTTTGCGTATCAATTCAAATATTACAAAAATTAATTATTGATTTAAATAAGAACTTGTAATAATTTAAGAATCAAATTTTATAATGCTTAAAATAAATTTTTAATTTTTTTCTTTATAACCAGTGCAAAACAAGTTTCTTTGAAATTTTTTTTAAATATTATAAATTTATATTAAATATAGCATCTTTCTTATAAAAATATTTTAAAATAAAAAATAAAAGTAGATTTAAATTACAATTTAAACAAAATTATTTTATTTTGACGATTTTACATTTTAATTATCAATTTGGAATGTTTAGAGAATTAAATAAATATAATTTTTAGTTTATTTATTATAAAATCATAATTTNNAATAAACGTAATATTTTAAAATTAATTTTTTGGCCTTAACGTNCTCTAATAAAAAATTACAATTGTAATATAAATTCTATTTTTGGTTGGAAAACGTTTTAAATATATATTCAAATAAATAATATTTAAAACTTTTTGATTACAGTTAAAACGGTTTTTTTGATACTTTAAAATTATTTAAATTTATTTGAATTATAATTGAATATCTACAAGAATCGATCTAAGATTGAATCATTAATTATGAATAAACCTTACACATGCAGATCGCTTTTCTTTTATAATTTTATATGTATAGTTTAAATTTAATCATTTAAACTTAAACATATTATTTTACAACAAAATATATAATTATATATCAAAATTATGATATAAAATAAAAAAAATTTATGAAATAATTAATATTAATAAAAGTATTAAAAATTAATTTTACTGAATTCANATATATTTAAAACATTAAGAAAATCATAAATTATAAATAACTAATATAAATAAAAATATAAAACTATTATAGAATACAAATGATTAAAAATTCACAAAGTAAAAATTAAGAAAATAATAGAGTTGAAGAAAANNTCGATAACCGTTACAGTAATTATTATAATTTAAATTTTAAAAATATTAATACTAATGCATTAAACATAAAATCTGAAAGATAAATGAAAAAAAAGAAATCCAATACTAGACAATTTTTTATCTTACTAATCATAAATAATAAATGAAATGAAAAAAAAACAAAATTTTAAATAATTTATCAAAAATATTATACAATAAATATAAATTTAAAAAAAAAACAATTAAAAATTTATATGTAAATTATAAAAAAGCTTTTAATAATATGAAAAAAACTCATCAAAAGACAATTTTTATTTAAATTCAAGACTATTTTTTAAAATATTTTATGCAGCATCCAATGACATAAAATATTGGTATTAAGTCCTAGCAATTCACAATAAAAATCAGGAANCAAAATAAAAATAAAGAAAAGAATTTAAAATTTAAGGTTAGAATAAAATTCGTATTATTTTAAAAATTAATTTGAACCTTTTAATGAATAAATAGCAATTAAAATAATAGAAAAATAATA
>JAIXHY010000047.1:322810-346599 GCA_020449905.1 Globodera pallida
AAATTTCTTTATTTTATTTATAGGAATTAAATTTAAATTTTTTCATTATATTTTAGAAACTTTCAAGTTTGGTATCTTTGTAAAATAAAATGCACTGATGATTGCAATACTTTGGCGCATTTAAAAGTAGTACCGATTGCAATAAATTATCAAAAATTTGTATAATAACTTGCGTATTGTTGACCGCTGGCCTCGAAGTTAAGCTGGTTAATCTTAAATTTGATCCATCAAATTTTTAGAATTTTGCAAATTTAAATCAAAATTTCCGCCATGTCCAAGTTTTTTTTGATCAACCTAATTTACAGCGGACATCTACCAAAAACATGTTTTTTTACCGGTTTGGTAAATAATACCTAAAATTTTCATTGATATAATGTTTTTAAGCAAGGAGAGTTTTATTTTATTTTTGTAGATTTTGTGTCCCATGTTAAATAATTTACGCAAAACAAAACGCGCGTCATATCTCTTTAAATTTTATTGAGTCGTCCTCAGATTTCCATCCAAATATGCCGGTCTTCCTCAGCTGACAAATTGTCGATTTTAATATTTGAACATTTTTGTTTTTTTGTTAAACAAATTTGATTATTTATCGTTTTATTGACTTTTTATTGATTTGTGTAAATTTAATATATTTCTGATGTCCGTGATTAGTTAATTGTTTTTATTCAAAAATACACCATACTTTTAATAGGGGTTTTTTAAATAAATTTGTCTCATGCATTGGTCGTAAACTCCTCATTAGAACCCACTTGTGAGCATCATTAGTAAATTAATTTTTTAATACTTTGATTTAGAAATTTAGTTTTTTCAAAAGCTTTTATTTTTATATAATCGTTTTTATTTCCTCAATCCGTTTTCACTTGAGTGATTTCCAACTTCAATCATCGGGCATTTCACTGATGTAGTTTCAGTAATGGCCCTATAACGCGGAGTAATTTTTCAATTGATTTACGTCATAAATTTATAAATAATAATTTTAAGAAGGTTTTTTCATAACTTATAATTAGGGCTGATACTTTTAGATTCGAAAATCTCGAAAGAGGTACTTGAAATAGGTGAAAAAGTGCCTAAATAAGATAAAACCGGGTTTATAAGCAAAATAGGTGCAAAAAACGTGCGTATAATTATGGTTTAAAAAATTCAAATGTTATTGTATTTTTTGAAAATTTTTTAAAAAATGAAGTAACTTGGGAAACATTCGAATTTTATGTCATTTTTTCTAAAAAAAATTTTAAATAAAACGCTAAATAATGTCAAAAATAGGGGAAAAAAAGTCTTTTTTTGCTTGAAATAAGTGTTCCTCAATTTCAGGTGCAAAAATCCCAAAATAGGTTTTTTAGGTTCGGATAGGTGAGTTAAAACGACGCAAAAAAAATAAGTAAACCCTTAAAAGTATCAGCCCTACTTTTGTAATCATTTTTTTAATGTTCTCAAACACTGTTATTTATTCTTTTTATTTTATTATTTATTTTAAAATATATTTGTTAAATGGCATGACAATTTTGCTTTAAATCGTGTAAGTTGAGTTTTGAACAATACATAGCCCGCAGTAAGTTTCTTTCTAGACCAAATGCTGCTGTTTTATACTTTACTCATTTTATTTCTCTATTTTAATAATAAAATAATTATTTTATATTTAAACATTTATTAATTTTTTCGTTTACCTTTTTTAAAGCAATCTGTATTCTAGTTCTTTTGGGCGTAAATGAAGGTCCGACCTTCCTCCAAAGGCCCGGGCAGAGCGCGGCAATTTGAATAAAAGTATATTAAATTAATTTATTGAGCATTTCGCCCATTCATAATCGGCTTATGCGAATTATATAACAATTTAGGATTTTGTATTTTGTCTTTTAGTTTAATTGAACATTTATTTTTGCATAATAAAAGTTTTTGCCTTAGTCTTATTTTAATGCTTTAAAACCGAGATACTATTTTTCATAGCTCTCATCGTTCTCCGTCAAATGCCTTGACAATTTTTTAAATCTTTTAGTTGACTGGCGTAAGTTTCTTTCTAACCCAATGCCAATTTTTTTAAATATATATTTTTCATCATATTGTGTAAATTTCTATACTTGTTTAGCTATCATTAAATACTTTATTTAATTTTTTAAATTTCTTTATCGTCATATTATGTATTTTTAGTTATGCAATTTTATTTTAAGAATGTCTTTATTAATGTTCGCGCTTTACATTTACGTATTTTACTCAAGTTTGCAAATAAAATGTTTAAATTAATTATTGAATTAAAAAATTTTGTAACTTTTTTTATTTTAATCTAACATCAACAGTCAGTTTTAAATTTTATTATTTTTAGCTAAGTTGTAGCATATTAGACACGCGCTGCTGTGTATTTATATTTTTTATTTTGTTTGCACTTTTTGAAAAGACAACGCAAATTTTTTATTTTTTTATGAGAAATCCCGATTTATGGGCGCAAACTTGGGTAATTAAATCCGATAAATGGTGGACAATGTGAAAAATGGGTTTAAACTATTTTATAAATTCATTTTTTTATAATGTCAACTGGTTGAATATTTTTAAAAGAGCGGCCACCTAACTTTTTTCTACATAAACATTAATAATAGTAATATTTTTCACCCTTCAGAAAAGGTCTTTGATTAAATCATTTACTACAGCTAAATTTCAAATGATTAAAAATACATTGATTGGCTTATTTGTGCTGTTATTTGTTTATTCTTTAATATTAACTATACTTGTTTATAAAGCATTTTTTATTCATAATAAAAATGTAGATTAATAGTCAGAATTTGTCGATTACACTGCCGTCAGAGTCGTGATTTGTTGGTGGCTGAATCAGATTATTTCATGTTTTCATTTTTTTTTTGATGTGTTAATTTTTTTACTGACAAATGTTGTTAACCGAGGTCACTGAAAAAAGAGCAGCGATTGTTAACAAAACACGTCACACTTTCACTGTCCATTTCAGGGTTTTGTAAGCGTTTTAATTGACGTTTTGGTAATATGATCAAAATGAAACAATAAGTCGGTTTTGTTGCTGATTGAATCTGTTTTAAAAAAAATTATTGAGTATTTTTGATTACTAGATTGAGCTTTTTTAAATTTATTTTTTCTAACACTCACTCGTCAGAAGATTATGGTTAGAAATTATTATTTTGGTATATTTATTTATATCATTGACAAATTATAGTATTTAATTTTTAATAAGGCAGTCATTAGACAAAAACATTTTTAAATACCGATCGGGAATACACATTCTATAATTCACTATAATATTTTGTCTACGTTATATTTATTTATTTTTTTAATTAAATGGTTTTTAAAATTAAATGAAGGGTCCAAGGAATGGGCTCAATTTATCTTCGTATAGTTGGTCCGCCAATTCCCACTCTCAGTCGAATAGCACGTTTTAAAAAAAGAATTTTTTAAACATTATTTTTTTTACTCGTCTGATATGATAAACACTTGATACCTTTCAGTAAATTGATTAATTTAATGTTCTATACTAAAATTGATTATATTTGGTTTGAAATATATAATTTTAAATTATTTAATTGAGTCTATTTTTATTTTATATAAACGCAATATATTTGGGTTATAAATTATAACATGGTTCTAACGTTGTAAACTTAAAAATTGAATTTGAAGTTTACTCTTGGTTGTCTTCCTTCTTGTTTTAATTGCTGCGTCGGCTTGGTTTGTTGTTTTAGGTTAGCGTTTTAATACTCTGCGGAATGCTTTGGTCGGTTGCCATTGCCTTTTTATGCAGTCAGCTTTCAAAAACTTTTTTTTGCTGCTTTTTATCATAATTGCCTTGTATTAAAGTAAACTGCTATTAATTTTTTAATTTAAATTTCAATTTAAAAACGTATTTTGCCTTGGTTCGCACTTATAATTTGGTTTGCACTCTTGATTCCAAATAACATTTGTAAATTGGCGCTTTTATTTATTTCAGGATTTCAGTTTCGGATGAATCATTTTTTTCAAAATCTGCATAAATATTATTGGATTATTTGCATTATTGTTTGTGGTATTCCGCCTATCTTTTATTGGGCGAAAATTGTTGGTTTTTTGCGAAGGGTTTTCGTCACATTTATTTCGTTAATTTTATTGTTTATTTTACTAGTTAGATTATTTTATAAATGTTTTAAGTAATTCTTAATAAAATGTTCTTTGAATATATTTTAATTCCTTTTTTTAGTGGTTGTAATATTTCTTTTTCCTTTTTGCGATGGTCACGACAATTTTTATGGTTTTATAATTTTTCAATAACGCAAAAAAATTCCTAAAAAATTTATTTTTTAATCTTTAGGGCTAGCAATAGTCAGAATAGGTGAATTTGGAAGCTTATATAATTTATTTTATCAATTTCTCAACCCTTTAGTATCAGGTCTAAAGCTGGTAAAGCGGGAGTGACAAAATTTTGATGGAATATTTGTTGTAAAAAAAGTGGTTTTGGTAATTTGGAGTATGGGAGCTAAGGCGGTGCGGAAATTGAAATGTGGATTAAATAGAATATATTGTTAAAAAAATTAGTTGAAAAAA
Organism: Globodera pallida; assembly: GCA_020449905.1. Lineage (NCBI taxonomy): Eukaryota > Metazoa > Nematoda > Chromadorea > Rhabditida > Heteroderidae > Globodera > Globodera pallida. The sequence continues at coordinate 327,335 of JAIXHY010000047.1, forward strand.
TAATGAGAGAGACACATAAAACAAACGATTTTTGCTTGCTGTTGAGGATCATATAGGTAGTTTCTTCGCCTTGTATATTTTGAAACAAACTATTTAAGCAATATTTTTTGAGTATCCCCTCTTAGACGATAAAAGTATTGTAAATAATGAAATTTCCCAAGTTTATTACGTTTTATTTAAAAACTCTGTTTTTTTTTGTTTAGTGTACATAATTTTCGTGCAATTAAATTTTTGATACTTGTGCTGAACATTTTTATGGGGAGAATTTGTTTTAAAGCGGAATGATGATTCGTCTTTTTTTGATTATCCATTTTATGCACCCTTTTTTCAACTATTGTAAATTAACTACCCGTTGCGGCCCCTGTCTTCGGCCTCGGGTTGAACTTTTTTGTTGTACTTGTGTTTTTTTCATTAATATTTTTAATCTTTGCGTTAATTTAGTTGATATTAACATAGGATTTGCTTTTAAATATTTGTTTCAAATTAAGTAAAATATTTAAATTTTCAAACATATTTTTGTGTGGTCTCTTAAATTTTTATTGTGTTTTGTTTGTTTGTTTTTATGTTGGAATTTATAATTTTAGTTCATGTATATTTTTGATTTAACTTTATTAAATTAATTTATAATTTTATTTTTGATTCTTCATTCCTCAGACGTTTTAAAACAGTTTATGATTCAAAAAAGACAGTATATTTTAGTTTGGCATTTAGACAGATCAATAAATGATAAATTTTTAGTTTTTTAATTAATAAAAAACTTTTGCGTCATTTTTTGATACATTTAACATATTATGGCAACATTTTTTTCATAAAGTGAACTGGAAATTAATAATTTTTGATATTCAGCACTTGTCTTTAAACCGTTAGCTTAATAATTATTTATTTTATCTACATTTAATTTAAATTTTTAAAATTATATGTAATTAAATTCGTATGTTTAAACTAGGGTTGGCACCCCGACCCCGTCCCCGACCCCGACCCCGCAAATTTAGGCCATTTTTCGGGGTTTTCCCCGACCCCGACCCCGACACCTCCAACCCCGCAAACCCCGATCCCCGAACCCTAACCCCGAGTCGGGGTCGGGGTTAACATACACCCCTAAAGATGGCATCATCGAGTGACAAAAGTAATTTTTCCGAGGGCTTGGCTGTAGTCTTGCGTACTTTTTGACAAAAAATTTATTGAACTTTTACAAAAACGCATTATATAAAATTTGTGGCGTGGTGGTATGTCTGTCCGGAGAGTAAAGTGTTCGTTTGGGTTCGATCCCGCTTGAATGCAAGCACTTATTTATGTTTATTTGGCCTTATTCTCTCCCAAATAATGTTTTCAAATTTTTTTTAATTAAAATGTGTGCAAAAGATGCATTTTTGAATAATTCATCACTAGGGATGGGATTTTTAGGTATTTGCCTATTTTCTGCAGTTTTGTTTTTTACATAGAATAAAGGAAAATATTTTTTGATAAAATGCGCGCAAAAAAATGAAATTGAATACATCTTTCTGAATTTTTCTTTAAAAAATGAAATAAATTCGAATTTTTCTTGCCAAGACCACTAATTTTTTTTGAAAAATTTTCATTTCGATTTTTTTTTGTCAGGATCCTTCATAGAATTTCGTGCTTTTTTAGACGCGTATTTGCAGGTTTTTTGCCTAAAAGTACACTACTAAAAAGTTTCAAAAAATCACCGGATTTTTAAAATTTTGTTTGCAAATCCCTTAACAAATTGAGTCAAAAATTCAAAATTTTTCTCGGCGGCGCCTATCGGCACCGCCGACCCTCCCCCCACCCAAAACCTTTAAGCCTAAGGTGCACTGAAGCAAAAAATGACGATTTATCAAACAATATTTTATTAAAATAAATTATTTAAATAAAATAATTTTTAGTCACATAAAAAAAATTTCGATTTCGGCTTTCTTTTTAGTTTCGACAAAACCCTGCTTCCCTTCTCTTCAAAATTAGAACAAATTTAAAAATATCGGCTCTAAGTCAATAAATTTTGGAAATTATTCAAGAAAACAAAAATTTAACCTCTAAAATTTTGAAGAAAAATTTTAAAAAACCCCGCAACCCCGACCCCGACCCCGACCGATTTGGGTAACCCCGACCCCGACCCCGACAGTCCTGCCCCCGCAAAACCCCGACCCCGCAATTCTCATCCCCGCACGCGGGGTGCCAACCCTAGTTTAAACCCAAAATGTTCAAAGTTTCAAATTATTACTTCTTCTTGTTCACCAGCATTTTGATAAATGTATTTTGTCGTAAAGAAGAACATTTCATACCGCCTGCCGCAAGAAGAGTTACATCGTTGTCCGAGACCAGTTAAATTTTAGTAAATTACAAATAATATTTTATTTATAAATTTAGTTAAATCAATTAATGTTTATATTTAATTGCATAAATCGTTTAGTAGATACTTTTATTTTAAATATTATTTTACTTTTGTATTTCCTTGAAAATATACTTAATTTTATTCCGATCAAATTATGAGTAGTCAATATTAATTTATAAATATAGGTATTTGAATTTTAATAGGAATACATGGTGGCGAAATTATTGGGAAAAATATAAAGGTTATTTGCCGAACTAATTTTTAAAAATAACTATTAAAAAAATTTTGGGCATTTTGAGCTAGAATGCTTTTAATTTTATGTTCATTATTTAATTTTACAATTTCTCGGTTGTGTTTTATGAAATTTTATTTTTAATAATTAGGATAAGTATTGCCTCTCTAATATTTTTTTTTTGATTATTGCTTCTTGACAACATCTAAATACAAATCCTTAACCAATTTGACCTTTAGATGCTGTTTTATGTAAAAATATTAATTTTATTTTTAAATCACATATCGACGCGTGACTCTTCTTTTTCGTTTGCGCCAGGCGAACCCAGATCGAGACTACACGAAAACCATTTACTTTAAAAAATCCAAAGTTGGTGGAGCATTTCCACCAAAATGCGTATGTGGACCTTTTATTTTTTTATGGTTTAAAAAAACTTAGTTGTTTACGCCCTAATAATTAATATTTCGATTATTTTTATTTATTTTTTTATAACTCGTTTTACGATTTGTATTAGTTAGTTGCTTCCGTTATTCGGCCATAAAAATCCACGAGCGCATCATTATTTGTTCTTTTATACATTAGATTATTAATTTGTTGTTTCCTTTAAGTTTTTTGTTTTTAGCGTCAAGACAAAGAAGCACCATCTCCCAACGTCTAATTGTTTTCTAATATACCGTTTTTATTAGCAAACGGTTTTCATAAATGAGAAAACAAATTTATTTCTTCGCATTCTTGTTTTTTATATATATAAACTTAAGTTATATATTTTTTCTTTTAGTGGTTGATTACTTAATAGGAGATTATTAAGTTTTACAAAAATAAAGAAATATTTTGTAAATCTTTACGTACACATCAGTTTTCTGAGCTTGTTATAAATTTTAATGTAATTTTTATCGTGTTTTTTAAAACAAAGGCTTCTTTTTCTATAATTTTTTTTTTGGTTTATCATTTTGCGGAGTTATATCATTTTTTCTAAATAAAATTAGAAATTATTGTAATTTAGTTTATTAATCTTTTTTATGGCTCGGATTAAATAAATGAATGCAGCCTCATTGATGAACGAATAATGTTTTTTGGCAGCGATATAATGTTCTGTATTTCTTTTATTGTAGTTTTATTAATTTTTTTTGTATAATTCATAGCAATTGATTATCAGAGCTTTTATTAAAATATTAATGTTTTGCTTCTCTAACCTTTAGCGATTGTTATAGTCAATTTTATTTTTTTGTGAATTATAAATGCTTATTTTGTTGAAAAAAACACCGTTCGGTCGCATCACCCGTTCAGTGTAGACTGCGCCACTTTTTTTTTAATAATTATTGATAAATTATTTTAAAATGTAATACATTTTGATTAAGATCATATTTATTTTTGATGATCATAGCTGTTTAAAGAATAAGACTAATAATGATTTATTGACAAATTAAGGTGCCTAAATACATACACCATTCTGAAATTGACTAAAAGCTGAACAAATCTCGTTTAACTTTCTAAATTCGTCAATCTTTACAAGTTTACTCTCACTTTAAAATGCAATGCTTTGCTTTGTATTAAAATATCAAATATTAAAAAAAAAATACAATTTCTTAAAGAAAAAACATGGAAAAAGGTGATAGGAAAAATATTGCTCAAAAACATCAAAAAATGATTTGTATTGGATTAAATTAGTCTAAACGGAAAAATGCGTGAAAAGGCTATTACAAATACGCAAAAAAAATTACAAAAGAAAAATCCGGTCATGACCGTTGACTGAAATGTGTGCTAATTTTTAATTTTAAAATTGTGACTTTTTAACTTAACATTAACTAACGAAACAGGCTTTTTTATCCCAAAACCAGAAACCGAAAACCGGTGGTCGTAAAACCTGACTAACCGGTCGGTTGTAAAAACGAAAAAATACACCCCAAATAATGGGATTTGTAGGGAGTTTAATGAGAAAATTAAAAAATGTAATAAAAGTGTGTATATTAAAATGAGAGTTAATATTGTATTAATTTTTTTATACATATAGATTTAACGTTTTAACAGTCATATTATCAAAATTTGTCATTATTTTTTCATTTTATTACTTATAAATTTAGATGTATAAAAATTTTATTTAACTATGAATAATTTATTTTACCTCAAATCTCGCCATTTCATTTGCATAATCGCTCGGTGCAATTATGCACAGAAATTTTTTGTTCTGTTTAAATAATTATTTTTTTATTTTATGGTTTTTATTAATTTGATCAAATTGACTTTTAGAAAGATTTGTTAATTTTTTAAATTTTAGAATATGATTAAAAATTTTGTAACATGCCGATAGTGTGTGTAATAGTAGAATCATAGCCGTCATAAAGTGTGTATGTATTAGTTAATATTTTATTAATTTATTTTTTAATCACATAAAGATTTGTTGGCTGCTTAAAAATTAGACATTAAAAATCGCATCCCTGCTTATAATTGAACTTTTAAAATCTTTGTTTATAACACTCTCTGAATATTTTTTGATTTTTAATTTATTTTACAAGTGTGTTTTTTGAATTACATTAAATCTGTGATTTAAATAATAAAAAAAAATTTGCAATTCAATTTGTTATTGTGTTGTTTATGAAGAATGTGCCATCTAAAAATAATATCCGTCGATTTTGATTTAATCTTATTATAAATAAATTTTAATGTTCCAAAACTTTCACCGGGCAATAAAGGAGGCTATGTCAGTCTTATCCAATTTGTCATAAACAGTTCAATTGGCCCGGTGTTGCCGCCTAGCCACTTTTTTAAAATTTTATATCATTATTTTTTTAAGGATTATTATATTTATGTACACTTTTTATCATTTCCATCAAATGTAATCGTAGAATCATAGCCGTCATAAAGTGTGTATGTATTAGTTAATATTTTATTAATTTAGTTTTTTAAATCACATAAAGATTTGTTGTTTTGACATTAATACTATCTTAACTAGTGGAGACGCGGGCATGCATAACATGGCAAAGAGAGCTGAGTCTAGCGGTTTTGAGGGAACAAACAAATTTAAAAAAAAAAATTTTCCCAAAATTTAAATTTTTTTTTTCAGTGAACTCGCTCCGCGCGCTTCGCGCGCTCGCCCGCCCGCCAGTACCCCAGGGCGAGCCCCCTTCCCCTCTCTTCTCTGCCTTTTACACCGGCCAAGCCCCCTTCCCCTCTCTTCTCTGCCTTTTACACCGGCCAAGCCCCCTTCCCCTCTCTTCTCTGCCTTTTACACCGGCCAAGCCCCCTTCCCCTCTCTTCTCTGCCTTTTACACCGGCCAAGCCCCCTTCCCCTCTCTTCTCTGCCTTTTACACCGGCCAAGCCCCCTTCCCCACTCTTCTCTGCCTTTTACACCGGCCAAGCCCCCTTCCCCTCTCTTCTCTGCCTTTTACACCGGCCAAGCCCCCTTCCCCTCTCTTCTCTGCCTTTTACACCGGGCAAGCCCCTTTCCCCACTCTTCTCTGCCTTTTACACCGGCCAAGCCCCCTTCCCCTCTCTCCCCGGCCTTTTACACCGGCCAAGCCCCCTTCCCCTCTCTTCTCTGCCTTTTACACCGGGCAAGCCCCCTTCCCCTCTCTCCCCGGCCTTTTACACCGGCCAAGCCCCCTTCCCCTCTCTTCTCTGCCTTTTACACCGGCCAAGCCCCCTTCCCCTCTCTTTTCTGCCTTTTACACCGGGCAAGCCCCCTTCCCCTCTCTTCTCTGCCTTTTACACCGGCCAAGCCCCCTTCCCCTCTCTTTTCTGCCTTTTACACCGGGCAAGCCCCCTTACCCCCTCCATATTCCGTGAACTCGCTCCACGCGCTCGCCCGCCCGGCTTTACCCCCGCTCGTTCCGCGCGCTTCGCGCGCGCCGCCCGCCTGCACAACGGGCAAAGCCCCTTACCCCCTTCCACATCCCGTGAACTCGCTCCGCGCGCTCGCCCGCCCGGCTTTACCCCCGCTCGTTCCGCGCGCTTCGCGCGCGCCGCCCGCCGGCACAACGGGCGAAGTCCCTTACCCCCTTCCACCTTCCGCGAACTCGCTCCGCGCGCTCGCCCGTCCGCATTTTCCCCTTTTAGACACTTTGTCCACTTTTTCGACACTTTGTCTTACCACTGAAACGTCATATTCCAACTTCCCCCCAACTCTCCCCCACAATTCCCGGCCTCCCCCAGCCATTAGACACTTTGTCACAAAACTTGTCGACACTTTGTCCCAGAGCAAAAATTTTTTCTTTTCTGGAATCAGCATGTCAAACTACCCCCACTTAACCCATTTAGTCTTACTTTTTTCTCTTCAAAAAACATCCGGGGCTATATACTACTGTCGTTTTAGGCCAAACCGGTTTGAAGCTCGTACCGGCCTCAGCGCCCTGAACCCCTTCAACTTCACGCTAGAGCCACAATTTTTTTTTTGAAAGATGCAGCAGCGTTTGCTCCATCTTTTCGTAACAAACACTAAACAGCTGCACATGCAGCTTCCGGGTGCTCAAATCGAAAAACCGCAAAAAATCCACCACCTCAAAACTTCAAACCGGTTTAGCGCAAACAATTGGCCCGGTGTTGCCGCCTAGCCACTTTTTTAAAATTTTATATCATTATTTTTTTAAGGATTATTATATTTATGTACACTTTTTATCATTTCCATCAAATGTAATAGTAGAATCATAGCCGTCATAAATTGTGTATGTATTATTTAATATTTTATTAATTTAGTTTTTTAATCACATAAAGATTTGTTGTTTTGACATTATAATATCTTAATTTTTATTGTTTTTATTTGTATAATTTTTTTAAATATCAAGCTGCTTCTTCGTGGTTTTTTTTTAAATATCCAGCATCTTCTTCGCCGTATATTTTTTTAAGAAAATTCTTCGTCGTGTATTTTTTTTAAAAATATCCAGCCTCTTCGTCTGTATAATTTTTTTTAAAGTATAAAACAGGTTCTTTATACAAAAATATCAGTCGCTTCATGCCGATTTTTAAAAATTAGATTTATAAATTTTTTTTAATTTTAACAATTTTTTCATTAAATATAATTTTTTTTAACATCAACCGCTTCGTCGTTGTATCATTTGGTGAATTTTAATTCTACTTTTTATAGTTATTATCATTCTATACAAGTAATCAGTTCGTCACAATTAGGGGGCAGTTTAGCTACATTATTTAACGTCAACTTCATTTAATTCTTAATCTATAAATAATAATTTGAGATTAACATTCTTTACTTTATAATGTTGCTAGTTTTTTTTATAATCTTTTCATCTAACAATTGATAAGCCAAAATAATTTATTTAATGGTTTTTTATTTACATTTATTTATGTCTGTGCATTAGAATTCCGTTTAATACTTTTATTATGTCATCTTTATATGTTTTAACAATTTTATATAATTTTTATTTAAAATTTTATAAGTTTTGTATCATATTTTGGAATAGTTTACGTACTTAGTAAGTAACTTTTGTTATTTTTTAATCAGACACTCAATAATCTAATTAATAGGTTTCAGTCCAGCATTTAAAGAGTGACTTATTTATTATTTTCATGACTATAATATAACAAATATTCTGCTCCAAAATTAAAAAAAATAATATTTCCAATTTGAAATTAAATAATCTTTTTGAATTGCATTTATAAAGTTATCGATAGTTATAAGATTTATATGAGCTAAAAAAATGCCGAAATATGTGATAAAAAATGGCAAAATATGTGCTAAAAAATTGGAGATTTAGGGGTAACGTGGTCAAAAAAATTTTTAATTCAAATAATAATCAATCTGATCAAATTTTACTACTAAACTTTCAAAATATTCATAATTTCAATGAAAAAATTATTTAGTCAAAAATGTAAATTTTAATATAAAATTTTTTAAAAATTCCTTTTTTATTGTTTTTATATTTTTCATGAAAAAGAGAATTTCAGATTCTAGTTTAAAAAAATCCAATTTTTTGTGAACATATTCAAATAATACGAACTTCTCGTATTATTTGAATAGTTTCAACTAATCATCAAATAATAATCGGCATATATGTACATCAATCCAATATGCATTTTAAAATTTAATCAAAAACAAATTCTAATTGAAGTAAAAATGGATGGACCAACGCTCACAAATGCACCAAAAAATGGACGAATAATGAACGAATGCAAGGCGAATGCAACTAAAAATGACGCCCAGCATCCTCCCATTTTATTGAGTGCCAGGAAAACGCAGACTGCGCAACAGAGAAAGAAGAGAAGAGAGTGGGAAATAGAGAAACAGGCGTGGAGAGCGCAGCCTGCGCAACAGAGAAAGAAGAGAAAAGAGTGGGAAATAGAGAAACAGGCGTGGAGAGCGCAGACTGCGCAACAGAGAAAGAAGAGAAAAGAGTGGGAAATAGAGAAACAGGCGTGGAGAGCGCAGACTGCGCAACAGAGAAAGAAGAGAAAAGAGTGGGAAATAGAGAAGCAGGCATTTCCTCTCTCTCTCTCTCTCTCTCTCTCTCTCTCTCTCTCTCTCTTTTTTCTCTCTCCACATTCTATATACTTTTTGTTCGATGATCCAAATGGACGCGACCGCGGCGGAGAAGGGGGAGGGAGGGGGGGGGGGTGGGGGGGAGAACTGTTAGGTAATTGCACAATTATATACTAAGCCCACACCCACAATCAGTCATCGAAAATGATTATTTTAATTGCGGAATGAAATTAAAAAATACCTAATAAAAAAAAGCGCAACTTGGTCGTAAAAACTGTTCGGCTTATTTTTCTCGAATTAAAATTATCAAAAAATGTTAAGTGCATCAACAGCTGATCATCATATTTATCCCAACCGGCAATTTTTTTGAGCAAAACGGTTAAACCAACTTTTTTGATAAGACAAATCGCTTACAAATTAGCTTTCGTTTGATCAAAGTTCAACAAATAAAGAGCTTCTGAATGTTTGATTATGAGTTTCAAATATGGTTTAGTGCCAAATTAGTTTTCATTATTTATTTGGAAGGCCTTTAATAATTGAAAATAACGGTTAACTGGTACCCTCAAAGCGTAAATTCGATTTCATCAGAATTTAAAACATTGAGTGCAAAAAGGAACAAGTCCATTCCGAGCATTCAATTTGGGAACTATGAATAAATAGAGTAAAGCACGGCACAGATTATGGAGGGCAGCCGATAGCTGTAGAAAGAGTCCTACACGCCCAACCAATCCTTAGCCAAACGATGGTGACAATTTGGGCAATATAAAGTGCCATTGACGGAACGGTTATACAACTGGTTATGTAGATGATTGGATTTGAACCAAGAGAGAAAAATTGACAAAATCCATTATTAGTTATAATAGTATATGAATTATTCGAAAACATAGTTAAATCTTACGCAAATTTTACTTTTATCTTTAGGAAACACAAGACAAGAAATCTCACATTCATTTCGCTCAACATTCGAATAAAACTAATGAGCAATTAGTAACCAACATTGCTCATTATTTTCTCGTGCAACACGGCACTTTAATTAACCTATCAACATTGGATTTGCGTTTTGGATGTACAAAAATGTACTAATAATGACAAAAAGTTGCTGTAATTCATTAAAAAAAAAGCTTTAGATTTTTCCTGTTCATCTGAACGCTTCCGATACCTGCCGGGTTACATGTATTTCAAATAGTTTCCCCGTTATTTTCATGGTTTGTTGGCGCGCTTCGCCGTAACCAGGGGCTGCTCACACGTCCATGAATAGCAAGGACGGTCCTTGAAACCGCCCTTGGAATTATCTTCTTTTGCCACCACATGCCCTTCTTTACAATTAAATTAGGAGTGTTTATCAAACGGACAACAATTAGCGTTGAGTTATTTTTATGAAAAAAATAGTAATTTATCAAAAGAATTAAAATCTTACATTAAAAAATGTAAATGAAAATTTTTTAATTTGTTCCACAATTGCTGAAGCGTTTTAAAATGTTCCGTCGTTTCATTCATCTCATCTTTGCGATTGTTAGCTAATTGTGCGGCATGTGGCGCAACGTTTATTTGGTTGCTGCACGTCAAACGGAAAAACCTTTTTAAAAGTCGGGCAACGCGTCTTTTCAGCAACGGATGGTGTATAAAAATGTTGTTTTTTTAGAATCTCATATTTATAATAGAAAAATGAATAAATCTTTATGTAATCGCAGCGGTTTCAATTGCTCCAGCAAGAATTGTGCCGAAAAAAGAAGAATGCATAAATCAAACTGCGATGTTCTTTCTTGGCCACATTTTTTTTTAATATTAACTTGATCCATGATCTTTCGGACCATTGTTGGGGGACATTTCATCAAAGATTAGTCGCTTTTAAAAAAAATTTGAAAAGTATTTTGACGGATTGAAACTTTTTGATAAAATAAAATTAAAGTTTGTAACTCTTATTATTGAAATTAATGTTGTGTGACGTGGCGAGCGGAGACGGATCAATTGGGGGCCAGGTTATAAACATTTCTATCAAAAATGTTAATTATATAGATAATAAGTTTACATTTATCTTTAAGGACACCTTTCGACGAAAGCTGGACGATGTTTAAGCACAACAACAGGAGGAGCAGCGGCAACTCAGCGAACATGAACGGCTGGCAAAGGATTATGAAGCGCAAGTGTTCGAGTTGCAAGCGCGATTTTTAGGTTTATTAAATTTTTAATTTCCAGAGGATTTTCGGCTTCGAGGCTCAATATAGATCAGGATGTTGACGCTTATAATTCGGATTCGACTGTCCAGAAATCGAATATTTTTAGGCGTTCACAAATTGGACGAGTTTTCTTAACATAAGTCGTTTTTCGCTCATAGGCGCCTACCGGCACCGCCGAACTCCCACACCCTACCAAAAATTGTTTCAGGAAACTAATACGCAAAAAAAGAAAATATTAAAAAATCAATAAAAAAATTCATAAAGAAATAAAAGGAATTTTGGGCTTTCCAGAGAACCTTGCCTCTAGAAAAAATATCTAAAACCAATCTATTATTTTACAAAATGACCGAATTAGAAAAAAGTTTCTCATTTTTTAATGTTAATTGCACATCACTAGGGATGGGATTTATAAATTACATTTTTGTTGTAATTCGAAAGTTCGTGATAAAAAGAAGATAGGTAATATGGAAAAGGTTGAAAAACATAAATCCGTGATGTTTACACACGGTTTCTTTTTTTCGAGGTGGGGGGGGGAGGGTTGTAGCCCCGCCTTACCTTAAAAAAATAAGCATTCAATAACATGCCATTTGTGTTTCTTACTACATTCATACACATCATTTATCGATAATGAAAATATTGTGTAAAAAATGTAAAAAATCAATTTATGCAATATTTACATTATATGAATTAAATATTTTATTAGTTTTCAATTCTCCAATTAATTTATTTTAAACAGAATTAGGGTTTTGAAATTGCTCTGAATGCTTAAAAAAATTTTACTCCAATAATTCTTTAGAGCCAATTAATCAACAAAATGAATTTATTGCTTATATTATTTCTATTAATAAATGCGTCACATTTAATTTGCATAGTTTTGTCGGTCAACGAACCAAAAGATGGGAAAATTCGACCAACTTTTGATGAAATATATGGGAAAGGATGGGACGAAGATGACCATCAACAAATAAAAGTGGAAACATCGCCGTTAAACTCGGGAGAAAATGCACTAAATGAACAAGCTGATCATGATGACAATATAGATCAGGATGTTGAAGCTTATAATTCGGATTCGACTGATCAGAATCTTACACAGGAAGACCCCCCGGAGAACATTGATCAAAGCGACGATCAAACAATTGAAGGAATAAATGATAAAAATAAATTCTCTGAGCAGGAAAAACGAGAAATTATTTGCAAGTTTCACGCGTTGAAAGAAGAATATAAGAAAAAGGGAAAAGTTACAAAAAAAGAAAAAGCTAAAATTGAGCGTAAAATTGGAATAGATTTGAGAGTCAATCGCGCCAAAATTTATAAATGGAAAAAAGAATTAGGGATGGCTGACAAAAAGTCGTATTCTGATCAACAAAAATATAAAATAATTTCTAAATTCAACTCGATGAAAGAAGAATATAAGCAACAAAAAATATTTCCAACTGCAGAAAGGGTTAAAATTGAAGAGAAAATTGGAAATAAGTTGGGAGTCAATCGCAAAAAAATTTATAAATGGAAAAAAGAATTTGGCTTCAATAAAAAAAGCTTTTATAAAAAGAAAAAGCTTAAATTTATTGAAAGAATAGAAGAAATCAAAATGTGCCAACCGGGAGAACAGATTAAACTTATCAAAGATTTGGGCATTTCTGAAGGGGCATTTAATTCTTGGAAAAAAGAATTTGGGCTTCCTATCAATTGTAAAATTTTAATATTAACTGAAAACATTTTAAATTAAATTTAGCAAATGTTATATATTCTGATAGCGAAAAAATGGAATTGATGGGAAAATATTACGAAATTAAACAAAGAAATCCTAAACTTAATGTCACTGATATTGCCAAAAGGCTGAATGTTGCCAGGGCAACCTTATACAAATTGAAAAAACAGTTTGATTCAATTTTAAATAAAAATTCCGTTGATGAAGAACATTCTTTGGCGGAGAATCGACTAACTTTATCGAATAACGAGTATTCAAATTAAAAAATATTTAATTTTGTTAACAATTTTAGGTTAATTTTAATGTTAACATGTTTTCATTGCAGCACTTCTGAACATTCGATGCCCTCGTCGGATGATAATTTGTGGGCCTGGAATTTCGCAAAGAAAAAAAGAACAGAAGTGGAACACTCCGTGAAGAAATAAAATAGTTACAACCCTATTTAGTTTTTGTCATATAAATCTTAATACCAATTTATTATTATTTATCACTAAAAAATCAAACAAAGGCATTAAAATACAATTTAAAAATTCATTGCCGGTATTCGCATTACAGTCCACAAGTCACTGTTATTTAGAGATTCTGAAAATTAACAATTAACCCCGAGGAAAAGCCTTTCTGGGCACATATAGCCGGCCACAGGGATTGTTTTGAAAATGTTAATTTCATTTAAAAAATATTATTTAACGCACCGAGGACTCAAAATCAAACTGGGATATTATCGATAACGACTTTTTCGGTTTGGCTCTATTACCTATTCAAATGTTGGTTTCATTGTTTTGCAGCTCCAAATGCGCGATGCATCAATGTTTGTTTTGTATCAATCAGATCGGATTCCCTTTGGACTGACCGAGATTCTCGATTTTTCTTCTTTTAGTCTTAAATTGAATAATTTACAGCTTTTACACCAGCAGGGTGAAGAAATAATAGTTCTTTCTTCTGCATATGGAACAGGGATGGGAACCGCGCCGGAAAAAAAAGCGGTGGCGGTATGCGGTATGCGATAACCCGATTTTCAAATGCGGTAGCGATATGCCCAAAAAAGGCGATAAATGCGGTAATTACCGCGCGGTTGCGGTAATTTTTAAAATCCAGCAAAAAAATTTTTTTTTAAACTGTTTGAATTCCAAAAAGCCGCAAAAAAATCGGTACAATTCTAGTGCGGTGTTTGGAATCCGGGTAGTCCGGAAAATTGGGTTTTTTTCTTTTGAAAATTTTTTGCCGAAGTAGAACTAAAAATTCAAAAATTTTGGACTTCTTCTAAGCTTTAAGCGCTTCAAAAATCACCATAATTTATAAATAAAATTCTGCTAATTTGGTAGTACAGGCGAGTAGAATTTTTTGCAAAATTACAATCTGCCAATTACATCGAGCAACTCTGTCAACGGAAAGTGTAAAATATTTCCAAATTGTTTGCCATTTATGTATCTGATAAAACAAAAAAACTGATATATTTCAGAAAATTGCTAATCTCTAATGATTGACCGGCAAGAAAAATGCTATGTATGAGAAATCAAACTATTTTCGCTAATGGAATGGGCCAGTTTTTCAAAAAAATTGTACGAAATTTCCACTTTTTATGGCATTCAGACATTATTTTTAAATTAAAAATCCAATCGTTAGGGGTGTAATATCGCGCGGTATTGCATGAAATGCGGTAGTGATATGCGGTATGCGATAAACCAATTTTAAATGCGGTAGCGATATGCGGTATGCGATATTCCCAAAAAAGGCGATAAATGCGGTAAATACCGCGCGGTTGCGGTAGCGGTTCCCATCCCTGATATGGAACGTCAAAAACGACCCCTATTTATGTTTTTGTCAAATAAATATTTCAATGAAAATATTAAAACCAATTTATATTATTTAAACAAAATAAAAAATTCTAACCGGGAGTTTTATAAAATTTAATCACAAAAAAATCAAACAAAAAGCATAACAATACAATTCAAAATTCATAAAAACAATTATTTTAATTAGACGATAACGACAAAAAACATTTTGTTAAAAGTTATTGTGCTCCAAATTTTATCAATTTTGTTAAAACACGACTTTGACTGTTTTACCGGCTGAAAGATGGGCTTTAGAGTTCAAAATATTTTTTGCTTTGATGGCTTTTTTAATAAATTAATAAATAAAAATATAATTATAGAAAATAGTGCAAAAGATAACAATGAAAAACGTATCATTGCGTCCTGTTTGCATTTAATGAATTTTTGCAATCATCCAGTTATCACCACCACATTTGCAGCTGAATATAGCTTTCTCAATCTAAAAAAATTAAATTTAAAATAATTTTTTTTAATTTTGCACCTCTTTACTGTAAGATACTGTTTTAGCTGCAAAATCTCGCATTTCCCCACAGTCGCCGGTTACATTGTCGTAAAAAATTTTTAGAGCAAAATTCCCACCTTCATTTCTTAAAAATGATTAAGTAATTAAATAAAATATATTTTAGTCTAAATACATAGGCAATATAGCGCATTCGCCGAATGATGCAAGTTTAACGCGAAGAAATGTTTCAAGTATGTTGAGCTAAAATTAACTATTCTCAATAATGGATTAATTAATAAAAGTGTTACTTTTGTCATCAAATTCAGATAATCGGCTTGAAGGGTTTGCTCATTGTAAGATTGGGTGGTCACCGCAACAACATAAGCCGTGTTGCATGAAATTTTTGGCGGAGCAAAAGATGAAGGTGCCAATGTTGTTGTGGAAGTTGATGCTGCAATCATTTCCTTTTGATTAAGTCATTAATAAATTTAATTGTCATACACACAATTATATAAGTCACTAATTAGCGTTTAAACAAACATTATTAAAAAATAAATATATGTTGTTGATTAACAAATAAGCATAATATTTAAAATCAAAAAATTAAAATTAAACCATTGAATTGTTGGCAAACTGTTCTTCTTCTTTGTCTCTCTTTTCAGGTTGGGCTTTAACCGATGCGCTAAGTATTGTTTAAATTAATAATTAATTTAAAAATATCACAATAATTTTTCGCCATAAAGAGGAAGTTGGGGGTCTTGCATCGGCAGAACCGGTATTGGTGGTTGTAACTGTGATGATTGGCAAGCAAAAATCGACATCTATTTAAATATTTCATTATATTTAACTACTTTTTTAAAAATTTTACGTACATTTTGCATTACAAAAGTTGTAATAAGAAGTGGTAAATCAATAATTTTAGACATTTAATAAAAATAAATATATAAAATCATTTGAAGGTCAGTGGTTTAAAATAAATATAAATTTTAACCATTAAGTGAATTATATTATAGTAGAAACTTAGGTTTTTAATCATTTTTGAATTTGCTTAACTGAAATGTATTTGTTTTGGTTTAAATAGTATTGTAAAGGTTCGTGGTTATTTTTATGTGGATGAAGTGAGCAGCCAAAAATAGAAGAAAAAGTCCCTTATTTCGCGAAAAATAACTTTTCCATTCAAGAGACGATGTGTCAGAAAAATATGATTGGTCAGCATTATTACTATTACGTTTTATAGTTTTTACAAAAAAAATAAATTTATTATATTCTATTTGTAACCTTTTATTTATTTAAATTTGTCACAATATTTTTATCTATAATTTATGAAAAAAATACAAAGTATTATTATCTTTACCGAAATCTATATAAGATTTATTGATATGTAGCAATTTTGACTTAAAATTATTTGAGATAAAAATTAAGGAATAATTAATTAAGATTATTTAATACATATTTAAAAATATTAAAAAAAAATAAAATAATTAAGATTTTGTTTAAAGCAAACTAATATATTTAAATTTTTTTATTAATAATATCATTCTAAATGCAAATAAATTTAAATAGTATTGTGTATATTAGATTAAAAAATTGTTAATTGAAAAAAAAAATAGTTAAATTCCCAATTAGAATGCAAAGTTTTTAAAAAATGTTTATTATGATAATCATTATTTTCAAACAGTAAATTATTTAATAAAAATTGAAATAATTCATATTTTTTATTTAAAATTAATAATTATAGAATATTTAATATTTATTAAATAATTATTATTACAACGATTTGATAAAATGGACAATCATGTTATGATTTTAATTATAGACAACACTCTTGTAAAATATTATATACAAATCTCAAATTGAAAAGAGAAAGAATAATTAAAAAGAACAAATTTNAAATTCTTTAANAATTTAGTTTTTAACATTGAGTTCGAGAAGATTCGAAAAATATTTATAAAAGAGTCTGAATAATAAATTAAAAATTTTTCGGCTTTTTATTTTTTTTAAACCAAAATCTTTTGAATTATTTAATATTTATATCTANTNGTTTAAAAATTAAAGATTGATTATAAATTAAAGATAAAAATTAAGAAAAATAAATAAAATATTTATTTTTTAGTTTTTTTTACAAATTTGAAAAATCCAAATATTTTTGACATTTAAACAAAAAAATATTCAAAAAATTAGGGTTGAGTTCTATTTTATGGAAGAGTAATGATATAAAAAGCAATTCTAATTTTTAATATNNNNTTAAAAAATTGATTTCTAAGTTAAAGGATCGTTTTATTGCATTATATAAAATTTTGCAAAATTACTAAGCAAAAATTCAAGAAATATTTTGTTATTATTAATATAATTAAAATTAATTTTTATGTTACAATTAACTTTTTATAATCGATTTGCAGTGATGGCTTGTTTGAACGTAAATTTAAGATTGCGAATTTTTCTCCAATTTTAATANNTTTGTTTCGAAAAAATAAATTTTAAAAACTAATTTTCATCATTTTATTTAAATCTTCTTATGCAAATCTGTTTTTTTATTTAATAAATTTATATTTTGAATAACAATATAATATGGCTAATGTTATAATTTATTTTGTATTTTTAAAANTAAAAAATATTATATTAAAAATTTTTAAATTATTTTTGATCTATGTTTTAAAATGTAGAGCGATATTATTAATTCTTTGCGTATCAATTCAAATATTACAAAAATTAATTATTGATTTAAATAAGAACTTGTAATAATTTAAGAATCAAATTTTATAATGCTTAAAATAAATTTTTAATTTTTTTCTTTATAACCAGTGCAAAACAAGTTTCTTTGAAATTTTTTTTAAATATTATAAATTTATATTAAATATAGCATCTTTCTTATAAAAATATTTTAAAATAAAAAATAAAAGTAGATTTAAATTACAATTTAAACAAAATTATTTTATTTTGACGATTTTACATTTTAATTATCAATTTGGAATGTTTAGAGAATTAAATAAATATAATTTTTAGTTTATTTATTATAAAATCATAATTTNNAATAAACGTAATATTTTAAAATTAATTTTTTGGCCTTAACGTNCTCTAATAAAAAATTACAATTGTAATATAAATTCTATTTTTGGTTGGAAAACGTTTTAAATATATATTCAAATAAATAATATTTAAAACTTTTTGATTACAGTTAAAACGGTTTTTTTGATACTTTAAAATTATTTAAATTTATTTGAATTATAATTGAATATCTACAAGAATCGATCTAAGATTGAATCATTAATTATGAATAAACCTTACACATGCAGATCGCTTTTCTTTTATAATTTTATATGTATAGTTTAAATTTAATCATTTAAACTTAAACATATTATTTTACAACAAAATATATAATTATATATCAAAATTATGATATAAAATAAAAAAAATTTATGAAATAATTAATATTAATAAAAGTATTAAAAATTAATTTTACTGAATTCANATATATTTAAAACATTAAGAAAATCATAAATTATAAATAACTAATATAAATAAAAATATAAAACTATTATAGAATACAAATGATTAAAAATTCACAAAGTAAAAATTAAGAAAATAATAGAGTTGAAGAAAANNTCGATAACCGTTACAGTAATTATTATAATTTAAATTTTAAAAATATTAATACTAATGCATTAAACATAAAATCTGA
The DNA here is from genome assembly GCA_020449905.1 of Globodera pallida. NCBI lineage: Eukaryota > Metazoa > Nematoda > Chromadorea > Rhabditida > Heteroderidae > Globodera > Globodera pallida. The sequence goes on from JAIXHY010000047.1 coordinate 346,165, forward strand.
AAGATAAATGAAAAAAAAGAAATCCAATACTAGACAATTTTTTATCTTACTAATCATAAATAATAAATGAAATGAAAAAAAAACAAAATTTTAAATAATTTATCAAAAATATTATACAATAAATATAAATTTAAAAAAAAAACAATTAAAAATTTATATGTAAATTATAAAAAAGCTTTTAATAATATGAAAAAAACTCATCAAAAGACAATTTTTATTTAAATTCAAGACTATTTTTTAAAATATTTTATGCAGCATCCAATGACATAAAATATTGGTATTAAGTCCTAGCAATTCACAATAAAAATCAGGAANCAAAATAAAAATAAAGAAAAGAATTTAAAATTTAAGGTTAGAATAAAATTCGTATTATTTTAAAAATTAATTTGAACCTTTTAATGAATAAATAGCAATTAAAATAATAGAAAAATAATA
>JAIXHY010000047.1:360402-482503 GCA_020449905.1 Globodera pallida
AGATTTTTGGTATTTTTTTAGAATTTTTAACATTTTTGTTTATAAAAAGATAATTTTTTTGAAAATTCTGCTTTACTGCTGGGGGGGCGGGGTCGGCGGTGCCGATAGGCGCCGCCGAGAAAAAAATTGAATCTTTAAAGACGTATGCTAAGAAAAATCGTCCAATTTTTAGGTAATTGAGTTCTAAAATGAACTAATTATTTATGTAAATGCTTAAAATTTTATTTTTTATGTCTGATTTTTTTTCAAAAAGTTGTAAGAATACTAAAAAGGAAGAGTTAAAATATAAAAACAAAAAATAAAGATGATATCGCGAGAGGGTATAGAACCATCGACCCAAAGTAGACTCACCGTAAAACCTTAACCACTAGGCCATCTTCGAACTTGAATATATCCTTGAAAACCTCTTTAAGAAAATCGTCTTAAAAATTTTCCTTAGCAGTCAAAATCAACGGATGCGACGGATATCCGCGGATATTAGGGTCATATCCGTTATCCGTCCGTATCCGTGACATTCCGAAAAACCATATCCGTTATCCGTCCGTATCCGGATATATCCGCGGATATCCGGATATCCGGATGTCCGTGCACACGCCTGGTTTTAGCTACTTTTTTGAACCTTTTATTTTTTGAAGAATAGTGCGCTAAAAAGAGAGAGACAGACGGTTAGAGTAATTTAGGCATCAACGCACCCCATCTAAAAATTGTTTTAGCTACTTTTTTGAACCTTTTATTTTTTGAAGAAATAGTGTGCTAAAAAGAGAGAGACAGACGGTTAGAGTAATTTGGGCATCAACGCACCCCATCTAAAAATTTATTTTAGCTACTTTTTTGAACATTTTATTTTTTGAAGAAATAGTGTGCTAAAAAGAGAGAGACAGACGGTTAGAGTAATTTGGGCATCAACGCACCCCATCTAAAAATTGTTTTAGCTACTTTTTTGAACATTTTATTTTTTGAAGAAATAGTGTGCTAAAAAGAGAGAGACAGACGGTTAGAGTAGTTTGGTCACCCCATCTAAAATTGTTTTAGCTACTTTTTTGAACATTTTATTTTTTGAAGAAATAGTGTGCTAAAAAGAGAGAGACAGACGGTTAGAGTAATTTGGGCATCAACGCACCCCATCTAAAAATTGTTTTAGCTACTTTTTTGAACATTTTATTTTTTGAAGAAATAGTGTGCTAAAAAGAGAGGCAGACGGTTAGAGTAATTTGGGCATCAACGCACCCCATCTAAAAATTGTTTTAGCTACTTTTTTGAACATTTTATTTTTTGAAGAAAAAGTGCTAAAAAGAGAGAGAAGGCGGCGAGAGTAATTTGGTCACCCCATCAAAATTGTTTTAGCTACTTTTTTGAACATTTTATTTTTTGAAGAAATAGTGTGCTAAAAAGAGAGAGACAGACCGTTAGAGTAATTTGGGCATCAACGCACCCCATCTAAAAATTGTTTTAGCTACTTTTTTGAACATTTTATTTTTTGAAGAAATAGTGTGCTAAAAAGAGAGAGACAGACGGTTAGAGTAATTTGGGCATCAACGCACCCCATCTAAAAATTGTTTTAGCTACTTTTTTGAACCTTTTATTTTTTGAAGAAATAGTGTGCTAAAAAGAGAGAGACAGACGGTTAGAGTAATTTGGGCATCAACGCACCCCATCTAAAAATTGTTTTAGCTACTTTTTTGAACATTTTATTTTTTGAAGAAATAGTGTGCTAAAAAGAGAGAGACAGACGGTTAGAGTAATTTGGGCATCAACGCACCCCATCTAAAAATTGTTTTAGCTACTTTTTTGAACATTTTATTTTTTGAAGAAATAGTGTGCTAAAAAGAGAGAGAAGGCGGCGAGAGTAATTTGGGTATCAACGCACCCCATCTAAAAATTGTTTTAGCTACTTTTTTGAACATTTTATTTTTTGAAGAAATAGTGTGCTAAAAAGAGAGAGACAGACGGTTAGAGTAATTTGGGCATCAACGCACCCCATCTAAAAATTGTTTTAGCTACTTTTTTGAACATTTTATTTTTTGAAGAAAAAGTGCTAAAAAGAGAGAGAAGGCGGCGAGAGTAATTTGGTCACCCCATCTAAAATTGTTTTAGCTACTTTTTTGAACATTTTATTTTTTGAAGAAATAGTGTGCTAAAAAGAGAGAGACAGACGGTTAGAGTAATTTGGGCATCAACGCACCCCATCTAAAAATTGTTTTAGCTACTTTTTTGAACATTTTATTTTTTGAAGAAATAGTGTGCTAAAAAGAGAGAGTCCACATTTACTAAAACACGGAACATCTGTCTCAAAATTAACAGCAACAATTCATTAACAGCTGTCAAGCTCTGGTATTCATTTGATAAATATGCCACCGTCTGGTCCGCTGTTCTCCTTTTGATGATTTTTGGCGCCCTTTGAAATGAGTTAATGAGAAATTATTAAATTTATCGGTCGAACAAGAAAAATTTTTAGAAATGATCATTCAGTTATGGCTGAAAATCGTAGTCTTCCAAATGCCCGATCATTATTGCTTCGGGGCTCCTCCATTGGGCCGACACGAATATTTCTAATACGAACGATCGTTAAATCCTTGATCAGCTGTTGACGGAATGTGCTGCTGGCCCACAACAGTAACCAACTGGAAAGCACTACAGTACCTGTTTGTGATGTAACCGTTTAAATTTCAGTCTTCAAATTTGAAGTGTTTTATATGTACAAGATTTGTATCGGAAACCCAAGTTTTCTTCCTTTCCTATCACCTATGTCCGTAATTAGTGGATAGTAGACGATCATCATAGCAATTGTTTTTGGATCCATGTTAGAAATAATTTGAATCTGTAATGTTAAAAGAGCTTGTCAATGTTTATTATAACTTTAATAAAATTAATATTAACGTTGTTCATTTACCAAAAGCAGGCTTGTGACCAGCATGTGACCCAAAAAAGTTGATAATGCATAAACCAACAATTTCTTCTCAATTTCAACGCCGTTATTGTTTCCATTCATGCTAACTTTTTTTACATGTAATTTGTATGCCACAAAAGTGCAAATGTTTAGCAAAACGCAAACAATCGTAAAAATGACAGAGAAGATGCCATCAATATATATGATATAGTTAAGGTATGGGGCCTTAATGAGATTTTAGTGCGATTAATTTCAATAAATTCATTTTTGATATAAATATGAATACCACTAATTTGTATACAATATAATACAATAAGGAATATTCTTACATCTCCAGCTTCAGCCATGATTAAATTGCGGTCTGTGGTTGAATTTGGATCGTTCAATTGAATGATTCCATTCGCTTTGAATGCCGGCCAACACGTGAGTATTGGCACACAGAAAACAAAAATTGTTAAAAGTGGAAGAAATTTGCGCCACATCTTAAAAATAACAATTTTATATTATTTAATTTAAAAACAGAAAAATAACCTTTTCATGTTTTATTGGCATTATGATTGCGGTCAATCGATTCAACAATATTAAAATAGTGACTAAATTATTCGCTTGGAATGTGTGCCCGGCAAGGAACAAGTCCATTGCGATCATCCAATTTGGGAACTGCGAATAAATAGGGTAAAGCAGTGAGCCAATTATGGCGGGCAATCGTTGGGCGTAGAAAGAGTTCAATACGCACAACCAATCCTTAAACGTTTTTTAGCCAAAAAGCTGAACAAAATTTGAAAGCTTAGCAAATTCAAATTACCCACAACAAATCTTTTTGATCATTTTGAATTTGTTACCGGAATTGCCCGCATAACAAAAAGGGCGTAGAAGGAGTTGTGAAACTTTTTGTGCCGAACGATGGTGACAATTTCGGCGATATAAAGTGCCATTGACGGAATGTTTACACAAATGGCTAAGTAGATGATTAGATTGTGAACTGAGCTGGACCAATCGACAAAGTTCATTGTCAGTTAATAGTATTTGAATTATGCTAAATATTTTATATTAAAAATATAAACATTTCGCTGAATTGAATTGATTGATTTTCACATATTTTTTTTGCCGTTCTGTCTTCGTCTTTATTTTTCTAAGGGCTTAACAATAAGCATTACGATCAAAAAATGATTAGTAAAATTTTATATTTTAAAATAAAACGGCAATAAAAAAATGGTAAATAATTCGTATTCGTCAAATACAAATTACTCCAGCAAGTAGCACAAATGAGACTAAATGCCACAATTGCACATGTGATAATTTTATGATTTATTTAATTTGATATTAAAATAAAATAATATTTAATTTTTTAAGGTGCCATTTTTGTGCATATGTCGGCATTATTTGAAAATTAAGATTATTGAAAAGTATTTGAAAATTTTCAAATAATACGGCGAGTTATTATTATTTGAATGCCTTCACAAAATGAAGTTTAGTAAAATCGAATTTTACTAGTAAAATTTTATTTGTTTCAAACGAAATATAGAAAAAAACGGAAGTTTCAAATTTTACTAGTATTGAGTTTTGGTTTACATTCTTTTTTTATTTAATGCCCTGCTGCACTCCGTGTTGTATTATTAAAACAATTTTGTGACTTTTTGAGAGCACCGAACACAAAATTATTTAAAATTTGATTATAAAAAAATAACATCATTTCTTGCACTTTGCCAAATTTGTGCTGGACCGTGGCGGGTTGCCGGTTTTTGAAGTTGCCTGGATTTTGATTTTTTTTTAATATTATTGTGACAATTTTGTCAAATTGGAAGATTTTACATTACAAACGGGCGTAATTTTTTGGCAACCGCATTGCGTCCACATGTGATTTGTGGATTAATTCTAAGGTTTATATAAAAAAAGGGGTGGCTTCTAAGGGCCATAAAACCACTTTAATAGCATAATTATGAGTGCATAATGAAAAGTCTCTCAACATTGACTAAAACTCGGAACATCTGTCTCAAAATTAACAGCAACAATTCAATTAACAGCTGTCAAGCTCTGGTATTCATTTGACAAATAATGTCACCGTCTGGTCCCCTGTCCTCCTTTTAATGATTTGTGGCGCCTTCTAAAATGATTTAATGAGAAATAATTAAAATTATCGGTCGAACAAGAAAAAATTTTAGAAATTGATCATTCAATTATGGCTGAAATTCGTAGTGGTTTAATTGTTATATGTCAACAGAAAATTATATCAATGAACCATAATTTGATTTTTTATTAAAGTTGGCACTTAAAAATTTGTTCATTAATGCATACAATTAAATTATCCATTTTGTAGTTTAAGACTCTCAATTTTATTGCATCATTCAAGCAACTTTTGCCAGTCTCATTTGTACATTCAAATTATAAATTTTGAAAGAACTTTTGTTTCATTTTTAAATATTTCTGTTATATTAATGCATTGGTCAGCAATAAATAGGTAGAGAGTTTTTAATGAGTAAAGGCCACAATTTTAGGCAATAATTGAACCTCCTATTTTGAATAGTTATGGGCACTTCCGTTGTTCGAATAATAATGAATTCATTCAATTGGTTTGGATTTGGATTTGGCGTTATTTTGAATAGCATAATGGTTTATTTAATTGTTCGGCACACACCCAAGTCAATGCGAATGTACAGCAAGGTAATTAAGATAAGAAAGATTAACAAAAATTAAAAAATATATTATAACTCTCCTTCCATTATATCATAAAAAGGTAATAAATATGATTCAATTTAAGATATTATTGCAAACATGCGCAACCGACTTTGCATTGCTTACAATTATTTTGCTTTTTAATAAGGTTATAATAAAATATAACAAATACAAAAATTTGAACATAAAAACTCTAATTTTTGCCATGTGATTTTTGCAACGTCGGAAAATGCGACCATTTTCCGGTGTCGCATTTTCCGGCCACGATGGGTGATGACTAGGGCTGGGATTTATATGTGCTAAAAAACCCAAAATATGTATGTTTTTATGTGCTAAAAAATGCCAAAATATGTGCTAAAAATATGTGCTAAAATATATGCCAAAAATGGCCAAAATCTAGTCAGTTTATGCATAAAAAAACTTCAAAATTCATCTATCTTTATTAGTTTTGCTCCTACAGTTGTAAATATACTATTTTTCACATGTTTTTGAAAATTTTATAAAAAATATCAAAAGTAAAAAATTTTAGGGAAAATGTCGATCTTTGAGGGTGGATTTTTGGTCCAAGATAAAGTCATTTTTTAGGGCTGCATTTTTGAAAATTTTTAAAAAGTCGATCCTTAGGTGTGTGTTTTTCGTTTTTATTGCATTTTTGTTTAGGAATTTTTGAAAAAATGGCGAAATATGTGCTAAAACTCTGAAAAAGCTTAAAATATATCAGTAAATATGTGCTAAAAAATACCCCCAAAATTGTTTTTATATGTGCTAAAAAGTCGCTCTAATTCAAAAATTTTTCAAAACAAATACTATTTTTGGGCTTCTCTCGTGGTAAGGAATCCACGAAAAAAAAAAATGTTATAACATAAAAATCCCAGCCCTAGTGATGACTAAGGCTGTCGGTTTCAAACCGAAAAATTCTCTGGGAAATGGAGTTTTCAACCATTGGGTCCGGAAAACCGAAAATTTCGGTTCGGTTACCGGTTTCTGTTAACCGAAAATTTTTTTGAAACCGATAGCCTTAGTGATGACGATAAAAGTGATAATATGTTCGCTTGTCATGAACTTTTGAAGTTTTAAGTATATGTTCACAACGGACAAAGGTGAATCAGAAGTGATTACGGGCGGTCTGATCACCTTCAATGGAACACAAAATCGGGGTTGGAATCTGTTGGCTTGGGTTTGCTGCATTTTTCTAGTTTATGTCTCGCTGTTTGGATATGTGGCACAATTTATTTATCGCTACCTATTGCTGAACTGGTTTAAAAGCTTTTTTAAATTAATTTTAGAAATATAAAATATGTTAAATTATTTTTAAATGAATATTATTGATATTGAAATATACAACTAATAATATTAAAATAATATTTAGGGACAAAGAATTATCGGCTTTTAAATATTTTATTCTGTTCGGGGCAATGCTTTTCTTTCCATTTGTATATTGTGTGGATTTATTCATTTGCTATTATCCACCAACGGATCACTTATATTTGGAAGATCAATCAGTAGCCGACATTCTTGCTTTAAATATCACTGATCATATTGCACTGACCGGACACTCGTTTAATGTAGATTAATTAAAATTATTATAATTAATTTAGTAATAAATATATTTAATATATTTCAAAATAATTAAAAATTGCATTTAAGGATTGGAAGCAGACAATGGGGTTTTATTACATCATTATTGCTTGCACAATTGCGTACATAATTATGATCACATTGGCATTTCTAATGGACAAATTCTTGAAGGGGCGTTTAAAATTGGGGTATTATTGTGTTAAAAATTTAATTTTTAACAAATATTTAGGGCATCCTCAGCGCAAACCGTTAAAATGGTTGAAATGAATAAGCAAATTTCGCGAAATCTTATCATTCAGGTAAAATTTCTTAATCATTAAAAGGTTTTATGACAAAAAAAGTTTGCAAAAATGTAAAATCGTTTAGCATCTTTGGTAATAATGGAGATTGTGCATGTCAACATTTTTTTTGTTAACATTTCAAACGAATTTCTAACCTCAAATTTTTGTATTTGTTTTAACAAAATTCAAACAATTTAAGGCATCGATGCCCTTCTTTATATACATGTCAATGCTGTCTCTTCTTTGCATCATTTTGTTCAAAATTGATGTAAGCAAATGGAAATGGCTTCAGTATTACAATATGCTTTCGAGTATTCCGATGTTTTTACCGGCTGCTTTCAATCCAATTGTGTCAATCTGTATGATACAGTATTATCGCAAAGCTTTTGTAAATGGCTTTAAGCGCATAGGTAAGAGTTAAATAAATTTAAAAAAAACGAATCACAAAATCATCGATCTTTTGCGGGTCGTGCGCGCGGTCTTTAACCACCGATCATGCAATCATTTGCTTAATTGCTTATCAATATTATATACAATTTTTTTAGTCAAATGCTTCAAATTATGCGGACAATCTGTACAATAAATCTTCAACAACAAAAAAAATGGGCCGTATATGCGGGAGAACTTGAAACGCAAAATGAATCTGACAAAATCAAAAGCATGCTGTTATTGATCCACCCGGATTTAGGCCCGTTAACGCGGGATTAGCACTTAACCCGAAGACGAGCACTAGGCCCCAGGGTTGTGCAAATTGGAAGTACGAAATTTGAGAAAATCCTTTCGCTACAATCGTTAAATTTCATTTTACGAAACCAAACACGAAACGCCCGAAAAGTAACGAAACACGAAAAAACAAAACCAAATAAAAATTTTTTTTTTTGAAGTCTTGTTTTTTTGCCAACAATGTTTAATTAAGATAAAATTGAAAATAAGCATCTTTTAAATTTCTTGCGTAAATAAATCCTTGAAAAAACATTGATTCATTTCTTCGAATTCTTTCTCAACATTCGGGATTTGAAATAGCTTCTCCCGAAAAAAAACGAAACGAAACGAAATTTCGCCCAGCTTTGATTGGGATTAACCGTGATTGCCAATGGGGTAATTTTATAATGGTCAAGAGGGTGAACCAAAATTTTCAAAAATATCTTCCTCATTGTCTTCAACTTCGATTGCCTCAGCATCAAATTTTTTTGAGAATTACAACTAAATATAAAAATTAATATAATTATTAGTAAAGATAGGAACAGGATTTTCAGCCCGGCTTCTTTTGAAACAAAAAATTAAAGCGTAAATAACTATAAGCTTATAAAATGCTAGTTAATAAAATTTAATTAAAAACCAGAAAAGTTTAAAAGGAAATAATAAATATGATTAATAATATCTTTGCAAATTATTAATAACTCAAAAGCAATATAAAATAGATATGGGGTTTATTATTTAATTTTGTTTTAATTGAATCAAATTAATTATAATTGGTTTTTTGGTATTTAAAAATAGTTGTAGTTTTTTCATATTATTTAAACTATTTAGACTATTATAAAATGCGTGTATTTGTTCCTTTCGTTTTTTAAAATTTATTATATAACCATTATTTTTGTGTAAATTTATATTTTTTATATATAATTTTTCCATTATTTTTTTTCGTCTGCTTTGCCACATGTGCGACGAATCACACCGCGCCATCATCTGCGGTTCGTTCCACGCAGAAGCCCAGGCAGAATGACGGTTATCCTCCATTGGAAAAGGCAGCGGTGTCAAATATAAATAACAAAATAAAAAGAACATTTCTTCGTTTCTTTAAATATTTTTTTTTATGGATGTTTCGTTTATTTATTTAATAATAACAAATTTATTTCATCCATTTGTTCTTGTAAAGTGTATTGTTTAAATTTTTTTAACTTTATTTTTGAAAAATAATTAAATTATATAAAATTTTTAACCCGTTGCAATATCATACATTTTCAATTTTTCGCTTCACGCAGCAACATTACGTGGTTGTGCCAATCATGTTTTGCCTGTAATAAAAATTAGCGTTTAATTTTTTATATTTTGGTAACATACATTTATTAGAGCTGGAACAAAAATTCCATGCAGAAATACCTACGCTATGTTATATTATTTTTTCATCAAAAATAGTAAATAATTTCTTTTAATACGATATGAAATTATTAAATTTAAAAAATGTTTTGCTTATTTCTACGCAAGATTAAAAAATTAGATTTCTTCCATTCAACATGTCAATGGAAACATTCATTACTCTTTCAATTCAATTTTTATTTAATTTGATTTAAGAGATTAATAAATTTTTACATAAAAAAATTCATGTGCATTTATTTATTGCCATGTGAACGTTGCCGCATTTTTCCGTCTCATTACAACCCTGGATTCTGCATGAGATTTAATTTTAAAGCCTTTTGTCAGTAATAATTTGAATAAATTTAAAGATTTTATTATTTTTTGATATGCTGTTTCAATCCTTTGATGAATATTTATTAAGGCCTTTTGAATATTTTATTTATTATAAAGTTTAAAACAAAAAGTTTAAACGTTTTACCATCGGTAGTGGTATTTAGTAAGTAAATGTACTTTAGGCTTGTGTCATATTATTCTTAATTTTGCTTTTATGACTATTTTGTTTCATTTCAAAATCTTATTCATACTTTAATTATATTATTTTACTTTTGGCTGTCAGATTATAGGCGGAAAAAAGTGTTAGGACAAAATGAAGGGCCAAAAATCCAAAAAAAAGTCATTCAGCATAACTTTTGATACTGATCAAAAAAGATAAGTGCCCCAAGTTGATCTCATCCGAACTTTTGAGTTAAAAAATTTTTTTGAGAGCAAAATTGATGTTCATTTGTATTTAATTTAATCTTGCTCTTTTAAGCGATATTATGCCATAGTCGGTTTGCCCACTCCTCATTGTTGTATTCAACATAATCAGTATTGTAGTCTCTTATATAAATAATATACAAAATCTTATTGTTTATGAGATTCACATGGCAACAACGTCCTCATTTAGGAGACTCGCGATTGGAACCGGCAAAAGCTACAATTAAATGCGCATTTTTTGAAAATTTTTCTTTTTATTTAATATTAAAAACAGCTATAAATTTTTTTATAAAAGTAAATTAAGAATTTAAGTTTCATTTTTAAATAGCGTTTGTTTATAATCGTTGGCCATTAACATTTAAATAATTGAAACACTCTTAATCAATTTATTTCCTTTTTTAAAAAGGTTGTGTATGGACTTACCAGGGCTGTAAACGAAGCTCCGGGGTAGAGGAAAAAAAGAGTCAACTCGCAATATTTAATTATAACACATTGTAATAATAAATGGCTCGCGCGATACACGTTTACCAGCGAGCGCTGTTGAAGATGTTTTTTGCTTAATACATATTTAATTTATTTAGTCATATATCACAGTTCAATGAGGCAAAAGCGCAGGCTAAAAATGCGATTAAAAGGTTTTATAATTAAATGCTTTTAATTAATTTAACTATTTTATTCTTTAAGTTATATTTTAAAATGATTTCTTTTATTTATTTTGCATATGTGTTTAGTTATTAATAAATTATTTTTAGTTACAAATTTTTTTTAATCGCTTTTATCAATTTTAAAGGTTTTTAAAACTTTAATTATATACATGAAATATTATATGCCGAAATACAAAGATCGGTCAAAATTGGTGAATAAGACATGTTCAGGTAAAAAAAAAACTTGTAAAACATTAAAATATTTGTATCCAAAATTTATTTTTACCACACGTTTAATTTATAATTCCTTTTGTTGATCTTATTTTTGGATGTTTTAAAAATTTTTTGAATTAGGGCTACTTTTAGCACATATGAAAACGAGATAGCACATATTTACTGACATATTTTAAGCTTTCAGAGATTTAGCACATATTTTGACATTTTTCAAAAAATTCCTTAAGAAAAATGCAAAAAAAACGAAAATGCACCAAAATCAACTTTTCCAAATTCTTAAAAAATGCACCCCTAAAAATGGACCTTTTTTCGAGACCAAAAAATCTGCAAAAAATAGAAATTAAGAATTCTGACTGAATTGCTTTTGATTTGCAATTGACCACAAAAATGATTATTTTTTTACAACAAACTTTAGCCCCTGATATAACTGTAGAAATTAATACAACAATTTAAATTTATAAATTTTTATCTTTGTTTTATATTAATAATGTTGATTTGTAATCAAGCTCATTTTCTTATCCATAAGTTATAATTAATTTTTATCATATTTGTTTAAAGCTTTACTTTATATTTAGTCCCGGTCCCGGTTTTTCCCAAAAGTCCCGGTCCCGCCCGCTCAACCCTAATTTAAAACAATAAACTTGTTCTTTCCTACGCATTTAAATTAAAACGAGAATCAATATTTTTTAGTAATGTATATGCTGTGGGAATTTGTAAGTACAAATGGAACAATCAAACTGCATCAAAAAATGGACGAATGTGTAAATGAATGAATGAATGAATGAATGGCAAACGGCGACGACTAAAAATGACGCCCGGCATCATAGGCTATTGATTGGCGTAGAGACCGCAGACTCAAAAGCGTATCAGAGAAAGACCAAGAACGAGAGGGTAATAGAGAAGCAGAGATTTTCCTCTCTCTCTCTCCCTTTTCTCTCTCGGTTCACCATACATACTTTGGTAAATATGGATCTTAGGCCCTGGCTCAAAATCACTCAAAACCACTTTAATAGGTTTTCTTAGGGGTGGGGGGGGGGCTGATAGAACAATCAAAAATTTTATTGGGTCGAGCATTTAAACCGGGTTTTGGACCGGTTCAATTTTTGAATGTATAACCTTCAAAAGAAATGCTCCGAAACAAAGTTGTTTGCATTCTCCCGCACCAATGATAGTGTTGTGCTTATGCAGTACATTCGATTGGGTTTTCCGTTCCTCATTAAATTATTTTAAAATACATGAAAACTTTTATATATTTAAACTTACAAATTAGATTTACTGATTATGTTTTGTTTTTTAGATTATTTTTGCCTTTTTTAGTCACGATAGTCAAATATTTTCTCAAAAACAAACCAATTCGTGTCAATTATGAAGTAGGTATATAAATATCGAGTCCTGGTTAAATTTATATTAATATTATTAGCCTTCTTAACAGAACTGCAGAATTAATTTTTTGCTTTTTATAAGTTTTGATTTTTCTTTTTACTTGCATCAATTAATAGATTTATTTCAAAAATAATTTCACGTTTTAAAATTATTTATTTTTAAACTTATCAAAAAATAAATTAGGGTTTTGTTGAGATTTGTTAGAAAATTGTAGCATCGTTGAGCACAAAGTGACAGCCGGGTACAAGACACCCGTTGGCCGGAACACACTGGTCACGATAGTCTAATATTTTCTCAAAAAAAACAAACCAATTCGTGTCAATTATGAAGTTAGGTATATTAATATCGAATTCTGGTTCAAATTTATATTAATATTATTAGCCTTCTTTACAACACAACTGCAGAATATTTTTATTTTTGGTGTTTAATTTTTTGCTTTTTATACGTTTTGATTTTTCTTTTTACTTGCATTAATTAATATATTTATTTCATCCACGCAATATATAATTTTATGTGTCTTACACAAGTGGTAAAATCGCTCTTCATCTTTTAAATTTATTTATTTTTAAACTTATCAAAAAAAATATTAGGGTTTTGTTGAGCTTTTTTAGAAATTGTAGCATCTAAATGAGCATATATTGGTTTTTAGGTTTTTTTAAAATGAAGTATATTAATATTATTCTTGCTACGACAATTCAATCCAAGACGTATAAGTCAATGATTTAGATGATAAAATTAAAAATATTGAATTTACTATTTATTTTTTATTTTAAGTTGTTAAGCTGTAAAATATTAGAATTATGTTAATTAATATATAATATATATCGTTTTTAAATGAAATAAAATTTTCACATGGATTTTTTACTGTATTAATTCGTTTTATATTTGTTTTATTGTATATGTGTCTATGCTATTTTATTTGTAACTGGTTGTCAAATATTAATATTTTTAAACTATTTTTTTTTTCAACCATTTAGAGGTAATTAAGTAAAACTTTTGCTTTTTATATATGAAAAAGTTTTAATTCGGTCTTATGATGCCATATTATTAAATGTTCCAGGGCTTCTGTCGCATGCCCTCGTACCATGACTTGTGTTTAGCTGATTTAATAAATATGCAAGCTGTAATTAAGCCGTTATTGCCTTTATTTATTACTTTCATTGTCTTTAAGATTAAATTTAGTTTTGCTGCATTGTATAATGCAAAATTTAAATAAAGGCTTTTAATTTTGTTTTAATAGTTTTTTATAATTTAACTTTTTTTAATTTGAATTAAGCAAATATTGTTTAATACAAAGAATTAATTTTTTATGAATCAATTTGTAAATTAAGTATATTTTTATTTGAAATATTCACACTTTTAATTGTTTTAGGAATTTTGTTATTTTTGTAGATTTTATTATATAGTAAATAACAAATTTACAATGATATTTATGCTAAGCAGTTATCAATAAGCATTATTACTAATAATTATTTATTTTTTGATAACTATGGGCGCGACAATCGGTAAAGTACAAATAATAAATTGCTATTTTTAATTTAGTTTATTTTATAATAGATTTTTTTTGAAATAACTATTATCTTTTAAGTTAAGTTAGTTGGAAAATTTTCTAATTTAACGAGAGCGAAAATTATTTTTATCTTACCATAAAGTGGGTAATGCCCCATTTTTAATAGAATTAACATAGGCTTAATCACTAAAAAAGTTTAGATGTTGTTTTTGTTTTAATTGTAAAATAACTTTATTTTAATGTTTAGTTTTGATAATATACATTTTTTATTTTTTTGTAATGTGTTGATATAATTTTATAAAAGTGTGTAAAATGAAAAAAATTATTCCATCACCAGGCCGATTAACCGTTCGCACACAACGAATCCCGCTCTGGCGCACAACCTCCGGGGGCCGTAGTAAAAGAAGGTGGTTATTTAACCCGGTCATTTAACCATGGTCGTTTGACGTGGTCAAACAACCGCAATCTATGCGAAATATAGTAGTAAAAGAAGCTGGTCAAATAACGGAGGGGGCAACCATCAACCACCGTCATTTAACCACAAACTATGTTCTTTTACTACAAGGTTAAATAACCACCAGCATTATTATTTATTGCAAAGTTCATTATGGACCAAAGAGCTAACAAAGTTTCATAACAACCAAAATGTTTGCAAACAACAATTGAGAGCTCAACATAGCAATATTCTTAATGTTAAATAAATATGTTTTTGTTGATGTAAAAAAAAATATTCACTTTAGACATTCTCCTACAAATAAGAACATCAAAATCATTTTATTACCATTTTTTGTTTTGATTGATAGAAAAAGCGCTAAATTGATTGAGAAGTGGCCGAAAAAAGTCAGTATTATCGGAATTTAAGTAACAATTTTCAAAATAAAATTAAAAATATTTATACTTCAAATTCGACACAAAATTTTATATGGGTTTGTAGAGGAGACTTTCTTCTATTTAATAAAGTTTCTTAGGTATTTTTAGCTTCTTTATTGAATTTTCAACAAAATTTTAAACTATTTGCAACCATGGGTCGGGTCAGGGTTGCATTTTAACCATGATCTCTGGTTAGATAACCATCAACCTGCTTCTTTTACTATCTGTTGCCAAACCACCAACCATGATGGTTGTATATCGAGGTTAAGTGACCATGAGCTCATGGTTTCTCATTTACTACCGGTTAACCATCATGGTTGTGGTTATTTAACCATTACCACCTTCTTTTACTACGGCCCCGGCTCGAGCAAAACGGGCACCATCCGGATTAGTGGTAAACTCCCGCATAAAAAAGGTTGACGTCAAACTTCTTTTTGTAAACCTGTTCAATTTTAATACTTTGTTCGTCAATAAATCAATTTAGAATTAAAACTGCCACCGCGTAATTTGTAATGTTTATACAAAACTTTAGCGAATGAAATTATTTAAAAACTTGGCAGTTGTCGCAATATTCTCTTTCTTCCATATCATCATGATGGTCGATTAAAAGAAGGTCACAATGTAAATTGTTATTTAAATTATTTTACATAAAATTTTATTATAGAATTATATTAATCATAAAATATGAATAATTAATAGTTAATATTATGAACAATAAGTTAGGTTATAAATTATTATTTTATTCCATTTATAACTGCCAACCAACATTGGGTCTATCCCACAGGTTTGCATGATATTACTTTTAGAAAAAATATTTCTCACCCGTGAAATTATTCAAATTTTAAATTTTTATTAATATTTTCTTTGTGCCACTTTGTGTTGACTGTTTAGATAAATTAATTTGTTCTTATGAAGAAATATATAATTTTAATTATAAATGAACTTACTATTTATAATAGATTTGTTTTTCGTAATTTTTTTTCTCTTACACTATTCAAATTAGCATTATTACGTATTGTTAGTTTAATTTTAATATCTATTGCGAACAATGTTTTTCGCGCTATATCATATTGGCCAATCAATTTTTAGGTGTATAAAACATTTTTAATAAATATATTTAATTTCTTTCTTTTGATTTATAATTATTAAAATAACTCAAGAGGAAGTAGTCCTGAAGAAATATATAATTTTATTATGAATGAACCTATAATTTAATTTTTTTTTAATTATTTAAATTAGCATTATTACGTATTGTTAGTTTAAAATTTAATTTTTTAAGATCTATAAAGAACAAATTTTTCGTGCTATACTCATAATAAGTGATAATATATTTTTACATTTTTAATAATTGTATCTTTTTTTTGATTTAGTAAAGTTAATTTATCAAATTATGAAAAAAGTCGGTTAATTTTTATCACTTTTTTGGCGTTGCGCCATGTTGTTGTTCCATTGTTTGGTCTTTATATAGGCCGTAATTTTGTTATATTCACTATGCCGTTGGTTTTATTATATACTGAGCTATTTTTATCATAAAATTTAATTTTAATTATAAGTTTTTATTTCAAAAATTTTTTTTGTTCTTTTGCCATTAATTATCATATGAATTTTATTTAGCTCTTCTTTGTATTGTTGCAATGTCTAATCAACACTAAATGTCGTTTCAGTTTTAGTGCTTTTTCTCTTAAATGTATTTAAATCGCAAATTTAGTTCAATAATTAGTTTTACTGTGAAAATGCCGCAAAAACAAAAATACAACAAAGAACGTAAAAAATATTAATATAAAATATAAATTAAGATTTATAAATATACTTTTTTTATAGTCAATTTTACGCATAAAATTTTTTATGCATAGGTTATAAAAGTTGTTAATTTTCAAACGTTTTATGTTTTTTTATTAAACACAATTAGGTACTTAGTTCTTTTTTATTATATTTAATTGCCTTAATCACACTAACATTTTATACCGTTGATGCTGTAGAGAAAGCGTGGCAAATTTTAATTACGATTTAACTAAGAATTAGTCGAGATTGCTGCTGACTAGTTCCAATGAATCTTTTTTTATTTATATTGATCAAACATTTATGAGTTTTTATTAAAATTATTTTTATTTAACTAGCAATTAATAAGGGCAGATATAAAAGTATTCTATTATTTTAATAAGCATTTAATTTGTTGTCATAAATTCATCGATTAATTGCCTTTCGCAATGATGCCATTTTTTGATGATAGGAGTGCTTTTCTTTTTCTGGCAATTGTTATAAATATTTTGTTATAGTCAAATAATCTTTTTTGTCATTTTACTTCTAATTATCATGGCTGGCTATTGCAAAAAAACAACAAAAAAAAGTGGAAAGTTGGAAGCCGGCGAGATGTCGCTGTATTGGGGCGACGGCACATTCTCAATGTTTAATAAAAATTTTCCAATTTAACGCTCTCTTTTCTTATTGTTTTTTGTTTATATAATTTTATTATGAATGAACCTATAATTAATTTGTTTTTTCTCTTAAATTATGTAAATTAGCATTATTACGTATTGTTAGTTTAAAATTTATAATTTCATTTTTTAAGATCTATTAAGAACAAATTTCGTGATATACTCATAATAAGTGATAATATATTTTTACATTTTTAATAATTGTATCTGTCTTTTGATTTAGTAAAGTTAATTATCAAAATGAAAAAAGTCGGAAATTTAATTTTTATCACTTTTTTGGCGTTGCGCCATGTTGTTGTTCCATTGTTTGGTCTTTATATAGGCCGTAATTTTGTTATATTCACTATGCCGTTGGTTTTATTATATACTGAGCATCATTTAATTCATTTTTTTACTGTGTGACCATATTGTGAGTAAAATAGCCTTTTTAATCAATTAATATTTTTATAATTGTGTTTTTAAATATAATAAAGGTTATGTATTATGCTATCTAAGTAATTGATAAAATTTTGTTATCTGAATTATAGCAGGCAAATCGGTCTTCAATAAGCATCATTCATTTGCTACATATTTTCTTGACAATAATGACAAATCAAATTTTTAAACTGATAACAAGAGGCATCATTATAATTATGATTTAAGTTTTTAGTTTAAACGAAAGTTATAAGCAGAAATTCCACAAAGTTGATTTAGTTCAAATTTTTTATTTCATATGCATTCTGAAACATTTTCATTTCACTTAATAAAAATTAATATTACATTTTACTTTTTAATGTTTGATGAACACCGAAATGTTCGAGCGCTCCGACTCCCTGGAGCAAACACTTCAGGTTGGCCGATAGTAACGACATAGATTGGGTTCATTGAGAGTAGATGTGGGCAATTATGCTCGGTTGCGGAGATTTTAATGCATACAGTGATGTCGCTGAGTAATAATAATGGTGTTGGTAAGTTGTTATTTTTTCTTTGTTATTTTCTTTTATTTAAACAAAAGATATTTTTATAAATCTAGTATTACACAAAAAATCGGTTTTTACAATCTGGGCCGATTTCCACATCAATTACATCATTCATAAAGCCTCGTTCCGGTCTATTTCATAGGTTATCATGCACAAATAAAACTGGATCGCAATCAAGTTTGCTGTTTATCATTATTATTGCAACATTTTATTTTGTTTTCCTACTTTATACAAATTATTATCAAATGGGTTTATTCTTTTTATAATGCTCATCTGTGTGGTCGTTTCTCCTTTAAAAACTCGCCAAAACAGCGTCTGGCCACGAGGTCTGAAAATCCGTTTTTTTAATGTATTGCCGTTAATTGGTTGATTATCAGTTAAATATTTAATAGCCCAGATTTTTTTTATTATTCAAAACTGTTTACATTTTTTGAATGTATTTATCAAATGCTTTTAATAATTCATATGTACACATTTCCATAATATATTGCCTTTACTCCGATCATCATTTCTGGACTCATCTTTTTTGTAAGGACATACTGCTCATTATTTTATTATTTTGGTTAACCAAATATTTTTATTATCAAAAAGTAAATTTCGATAATAAACAATGCCCGATAAATAAATGAAAAGACAAAACGATGCTTTTGCTAAATTGATTTTATGAAATGTTGCATTGATTTTGGGAATTCCATCGACCAGCGGCAGCAATCGGTCATTTGCATTTGGGAGTAAAATTTATTATTTGAAAACTTACATATTTTAAATTAAATTATTTATAAATATATTTTTTTGTAATTTTTTGGCTAATTGAATGTTTGTTTCAGCGCTGGCTGGTAGATATATCACATCATTTCCTTTATTATTCATATTTATTACAATTTTATTAGATAAACATTTATGCAGAATTTTTGTTAAAATAAACGTGAAATTCTTGCGAAGAAGCGGCATTTTCGTTCCAATAAATATATTCATGTTTTAAGGAAAAGCCGAAGGTGAAAAAATGTCTATGATTTTCGCAGTTTATTTTTGATGTTTCTTATAGTATTTATTTTTTGTATTACACAAAATGACATTTAAATTCATTTTGTAATGGAAATCAGGTGTTTTGTAATCCATTTTCTAATTTATCCGGCCAATTTTAATTATTATTTTATTTTACATTTAAAAACTGAGCAGTTGCTTTAACCTTTAAAAATTTTTTTTAACACTTTTTGCAGTCATGTCGAAGAGGCACGGTTGTGGCGAGTAGCGGAGGCAGAATAGTAAATGTCTGTAGTCATTTTCCGGGCCATACATGCATTTGACCATGCCTCATGTGCCCTATGGGTTATAGCAGCTTTTGTTCCCCGCCTTGTGTTGGTTATTTTTGAGATTAAAATATTTATATTTAATTATTTTTATGCAATTTAAATTAGTTTAGAATTTAATTAGCATATGTTTTTAAAACTTTTAGTTTGTTTGATTTTAAAGTGTTGAGACTTTGGACGAAAAAATCTCCAACTTTTATTATTTTTTTCATTCTGCAAACCCACAAAAAGATATCAACAAAATTGTTAAATTATGATGTTTAATAAATTTTTCGCGGATATGTGAAGATAAACGGGAATATTTGTGCCACGAGCTGTCGCTTCTTAGACTTTATAAATTTTAATTTTTGGCTTTCAATTATTATACTAACTTTTCATAAGAATTTAATGATGGCCAATGAATTATAAAACCATTATAGGGGAAATAAGTTTAAAATTAAAAAGTATTAATTATGTCCTTAATCAGGTTTTAATTCCATCATAATTCATATATTTTTTTGTTATTCACTATACTAAATTGATGTGAAAGAGAAGGAGAGACGCGAGGGGCAGATTATGTAGAGTTGTTGCTTTGTAAAAACAAACACAAAGACAATAACATTATTTTGAAATATGTAAATCGATTTTAAATCCATTATTTGTTTTTAAAAAATATTTTTGTATGTAAATATTTCCTTCTGGCCATTTAGTTTTGTTTTTTTAGTTTTTTCAATGATAAACTAAAAAGATCAACTGTTTCACAGTTGATCATTATTTATTACTATTAATTTAAATTATTAAGTTAAAATGTTTATTTTTATTAAGAATTGGGCTTATTTTCGTGAAGATTTTTAAAATATTATCAAAAATACCAAAAAGGCGAGTCCTTTAGATCCAGGTCCTTCTTCCTTTTTTGACAAATCTTGCCGTAAAATTAATATTTAAACAAACTTTAACAAGCACAAAAATTGTTGTTCCATAGTTTTGTCTTTATATAGGCCGTAATCAAAATTTTAAGTATAAGGTTTAATCGTTGTTGTGATTCTCGGATTGCCTCAATAAGAATATTTAAGATACTATTATACAAATTTCCTTTTAGTTTGTTTGATTTTAAAGTGTTGAGTCCTTGGCCCAAAAATTCTCCAACTTTTATTATTTTTTCATTCTGCAAAGCCACAAAAAGATATCAACAAAATTGTTAAATTATGTTGTTTAATTTATGTTTCGCGGATAGGTGAAGATAAACGGGAATATTTGTGCCACGAGCTGTCGTTTCTTGTACTTTTAAATTTTAATTTTTGGGCTTTCAATTATCTATAAAACAAATTTGTCTGAAGAATTTAATGATGTGCAGAGAAATTTTTATATTTTAATTATTATTTTTATTCTTGCCATTGTTAGAAATTGAACGGAGCATAAATAATCAGGTTTAACATTATTATAGTTGTTGTATATACAGTTCTTATTTAATTTTATTTTATTCGTTTTTGAAAATTTTTATTGTTTTGTAGTTTTGTTTTACTTATGACGGTGAAGTCTTCATTTCCAGCGATTGTGCCGGTTCAATCATTTGAATTGCTTGGAGAACATTGGCAAGTCCTGCGCAAACCGCCTCACCGATGAGCGGTTTTTAGCATTCGGCTCATGGTTCCGATGGTCGGCCGGTAGGTGTTGCATTATAACACGCACACGCAGCTAGTTACCGGCGTTTATTTTGTCGAACACCGTCTAAAATTTTTTCAATGATACCCCAGCCTCATCGGAGTAAATAATTTGATAATTCTTGGGGGAATTTTTTTTGCAATGCAAAATGAATGTTTCAGTAAATAAAACGACGTAAATTCACAAACAATGTATGCATAGATAAATATCATAATTTAAGGTTTGCACTTTGTAGTTTTTTATATTTTAAAATAATTATTTTTGCTTCAAAATGTTTCTGATTTAATAAATGTGTCATTTTTATTTAATTAATGAATTCTATATAATTGTAATTGTTTGTTTTTGATTTAACATAAAAAAATTTTATACGTTTTTTAATATTGCATTCTAAATCTGAATATTTACGGCTTATTTGCTCACTTAACGAACGCATTCTCAAAAAGTTGGTAAAGAAACGTTAGTAAATTAACGACTAATTAAATAATATTTAATATCCTTTCGCCAGTGAAACCGCTTTTCTTTTTATCCAACTGATTTATTTTTTGATGTTTCTTATATTGTTTTTAATGATCTTTTATTTATTTTTGTATAATTTTTGGAACTTGCATGATAACTTTATTAATTTTTTTGTTCCTTGGTCTTTTTTCAAAACTTACCAAAAATTTATCTTTTTATTTGCCCTTTTTTAATCTTTGTTATATTTAATTCAAATAAAACAAACTTTAATTTATTAATTTTGGAACGGAGCATAAATAATCAGGTTTAACATTTTTATAGTTATTGTATATACAGCACAGATATATTTTTTATTTTTATTTAATTTATTTTTATTCAATTTGAAAATTTTTATTGGTTTGTAGTTTTGTTTTACTTATGACGGTGAAGTATTTATTGCCAATTAAGCGATTGTGCCGGTTCAATTCATTTGAATTAACACGCACACGCAGCTAGTTACCGGCGTTTATTTTGGCGAACACCGTCTAAAATTTTTTCAATGATACCCCAGCCTCATTGGAGTAAATAATTTGATAATTTTTAGTGATTTTTGTGTTGCAAAATGAATTTCGTAATGTTTAAACACAAAATTTTTCCAAGTTTCAAATTATTACTTTTTCTTGTGCACCACCAATTTGACACATCTTTCGTAATGTTGTCCGAGGCCGTTTAGATTTTAGTAAATTACAAATAATATTATATTTTTAAATTTAGTTTTTTTAAAATCAATTAATGTTTATATTTAAACGTATAATCGTTTAGTGGATACTTTTATTTTGAATATTAAACTTTTGTATTTTCCTTTACTATTTTCAGCAAATTGCCAAACGCGTTGGAGTTGGTTGCTTAATAAATACGACGGCTCACAACTGGCGTTGGTTAATAGATTTCTCTGCATATTTCGATAATATATTTTTATCAGTTGTTTTTATGAACGTTTATCAAATTGTTGATAACGATTGATACGAATTTAAGGCCTTTATTTAGCAGCAAACGATAAATAATCTTCTTTTAATATTAAAATTACGATGACTTTGCTCCTTGCACAGATCTCGCGTCTGTATTTAATCACAACAAAATTGTGCTTAATATTATTTATTTTCAATTATCAATTTATTTATTATGTTAAGCCTGAGAAGTTCTAACGAAGTCCATTATTAGTTGTTAGTTTGTTTATTTGGAAAAAGACAAGATAAATTAATCGGACAAATTTTTATTTTTATGAATAAAACTGCACCAGAACAAATTTTATCAAGTCATTTGAAACATTTAGTCATTTTTTCGAAGAACGATTGCTGAAGTTTAAGTATTAAAACAAATATTTATTTAAAAAATAACATTAAATAAATTCTTTTAGTTATTTTATTAAAATAATAAGCTTAACTGCTGAAAGATGCTTAAATTTCGTATTTTACACTTGTTTAAATTTTATATTTTTTGTAATATGTCATTTCAATACAAAACATTTAGGGTTTTCCACCGTTTTACTTGAATTTACGGTCTAATGCGCAAAATTTTAAATTTTTTTGTTTTGATTTTGAATAAATTTTAATATGTTTTTCTTAATAAAATGAAAAGGATTCGGTTTCGTGTATAAGCCTGGTATTAATGGAAAGAAGACGGGTTTCTGACGAACACTTTTTTCTCATCCATCGGATTTTTTGTTTCCTTTGGTTTCATGTTTTTTGCAATTTAAGAATTGAAAAACCGTCAATTTTATTGGTAGAAAATTAAGGGTTTGAAGTTTGTTTTTTTTTAATTATTATTTTTTTGTTTTTAAAGTTCGTTTTCATCTTTAGTAAATTTTTCTTCAATTTTTTTAATGATTTTTTTATCTCCTTTATAATGTATTTTTTTATAAATTTTAAGTTATAAATGCATGCATCAGTAAACAATCTAAACAATCTGCCTTTTCACGCTCATACATCTCCTATTTACACACCGATTGTTGTAGAAAATTAAAGGGTTTTAATTGTTATATTTATTTTAATGTTATTTCCAAAACAATTTTATTTACATATTTTCAGCTTTTATATAAATTACAGTTAAAAGTTTAAATTTGACTGACTTTTACACTAAATAGTTCCTTGTTAAATAAAAAATGTGCTTATGGGATTTGAAGAATTAAGGATGTTACAAAAACGTTATGGAAATATAAAAACAAATAATTAAGTTTAATAGTTTTTTTACAACCTCCATAGTTCATAAAAAAATTATTTTTTGAATAAAGGCTTATCATTGATTTGTTTAGCTATGTTCTATTTTTTAACTATATTAGTTATCATTTATTTGTTTATTTTTCTAAAGATTTGTTAAATAAGTATTTTATTATTCATCGATTTTGTAGTCTAAGTTAACTGGATTGTTTTATTTAATTAATGATTCTTGTGTGTAAGCATTCAAACCTGGTTTGCCTTGGAAATCCGGCTGGTAAAACATACTGTTGCAAACCAAGACCATGAGCGGCCGCTTAATTCGCGCATGCTAAGCTGTGTAACCATTCATTGTTAAATTTAATAATACATTTAAATTTATATATAAAGTCAATATGGTATAAGTTCCCAAATTTTTCTTTGTTTTAAGCACAATTTTAAATAAATTTGGCGTATAATGTTTGTGAATTTTAAACTAATTAGAAGGCCATTTTTACAGTTAAAAATTTATATTAGTTAACATTTTTGATAAAATCGCATATTTATAACCTTTTAATATTCTGGCCTTGTTTTTATCCATCGTATTCAGCATTTAACTTTTTTAACTAAATTAAATGTACACCTTTCTTAGATTATTTGTTTTTGTAAGCAGATTTTTTAGTTTATTTTCGCATTTTTTTGTCTTTATTTTGGGTTTAATAATTTTTCGTTTTTTAAAATGAATATTTAGAACAGTAAGAATATTTTTTTAATTCTAAAATGATTTAAATGCCGTATTTCCTGTAATAGAAGACCCGGGTCTTCTATTTTTCAACCCCTCTCCAAAGGGATCTTCTATTAGAGGTGGGTCTTCTAATTCAGGGGAGTCTTCTATTTTTCAACCCTTTTTTTTTAAAGGGCTCTACTATTTCAGGGGGGGGGGGTTTACTATTTGTGGGGGGGGGGGGGGGTCTTCTATTGTTTATTCAAAGAACTTGTGAAACTTTGGCTTTTATTCACAAAAATTAAGCAATTTCACAAAAGTTTTCTTGTTGGTTAGCATTTTTTATAATTTTGCTAAATATATTCTCAACAACAGCAAAATTTTAACAAGCAAAATGTTGGTGATCATCATTTAAATTGGCATCAATCGAAACATCGCTTTGATCATCCTCTCCCAAATCAATTTTTTCCACACCTCTTAAAACGGCGTCAAAAATTCTTCTTCATCTGAAACAGTCGACGGTCAAAGCGTATCCAGGAATTTTTTGGTGATTCAAAAAAAATATATTCAATTTTAGGTGTTTTTTTGAAAATTTTCTTATCTGAATTATAGCAGTCGAATCGACCTTCACTAAGCATCATTCATTTGCTACATATTTTCTTGAAAATAATAACCAATCAAATTTTTATTTATTAAAAATATTTACTGATAACAAGAGGCATCATTATAATTTATGATTTAAGTTGTTTAGTTTAAACGAAAGTTTATATGCAGAAATTCACAAAGTTATTTAGTTCAAATTTTTTATTTCATATGCATTCTGAAACATTTTCACTTCACTTAATAAAAATAATATTACATTTTACTTGTTAATGTTTGACGAACACAGAAAGGTTTTCCGGTACAAATGCTTTTAATAATTACAGATTACACCTTTCCATAATATACTTCCTTGCCTTTACTCCGATCATCATTTCTGGAACGAGCCGACGCTCACTCTTCCTTTTTATTGAATTAATTTTTAAATGTCTATCATTAATTATTATTTTTTTATTATACAAAAATCTCATAAAAGTAATTATTAGTTGCTTTGTTTTACAATAAATGGAAATTTTTTGTTTATGTATTCTGTATAAATAGGCAGCAAGGACATACTACATTGTCGGCCAAAAAAGCGAAACATTTGTCTCATTTTTTAAAGGAAAAGACGAAAATAAAAAAATGTCGACGATTTCGCAGTGTTGATCGGAAATCGGGTTTTCTTGAACCATGGATTGTAACGCTAAATTTAGCCTTTTATTTTATGTTTAACTATTATTATTTTGCTTAAATTTTAAAGTAGATATTTAAATAATCTATTAAACATTAATAATCTAATTGTAAAAAAAAATTGTAGAAATTACAAAAATATTAATTAAATTGAAATTGGTTAAAACGCCTTATAAAAGAGATTTTAGTCTTAATAATTGAGCAATATGTAAAAGAAATTTTAAACTAACGTTTCTTATACATTAAATATTTTGTCATTCTTTGTTTAAATACTTTACTTTAATTTTTGTTATGTTGGTAATGTAAATAACTTTCTGAAAATTTCATTTTTTGTTTTGCATTCACAATACATACAGTGAATGACCATTGAATTAATAATTAACAGTTGTAGATTTTATATTAGTGGAATGATGAGCCTGATGTCGTCATCGATCGTGGGCATTTAATTTTAGATATAAGCTTGGATTAAAACATGAAAATCTCTAAAACACAAAATGACCTTTAAATTTATTTTGTAATGGAAATCAGGTGTTTTGTAATCCATTTTTTAACTTATCTGACGAAATCGACACTTTTTTTATTTTAATATGTTAGAGCATGCCTCTAAAAAAACCTTTTGATAATTTGACTTTTTCATTAGTTACATATATCAAAGAACACTGGAACTGCCACTGGGGATGGGCCATTATTGTTGAAAATGTGTATTTCTTTATTTTTTTCAGTCCTTTAAACATTCTTGCTTTATCCGATAATAAATTTATATTTGTTTTAATTGTTTTGAAATTTATACCTACTTAATGTGCGCTCATTTTAATAAATCAAAGATTATAAATAATTTTGTTTAAAAATTGATTACTTTATTTACATTCAAAAATTAACTGAGAGTCGCTTTAACCTTTAAAAATTTGATTTCTACACTTTTCTCGTGATCGAAGAGGCGCGCGTTGTGGCCAAATGGCCCTTAAGTTGAGATGCGAGTTATCATTTTTTAATATTTTGATTTAATTAAATTTATAAATATTTACTTTTATGCGTATTTTTATCCTTTTTTAATATTTTAGTTTTTTGTAAACTCATTATTTTTTTAGACAATATTAGATGTAGCCAGGGGCTGAATAGTAAATGTTTGTAGACATTTTCCGGGCCGTACAGGCATTTCACCAGACTTCATATTCCCCAGGGGCGATAGCAATATGTTTAGTAAATGTTTTTGCGAATAGGTTAAACGGGAATATTTGTGCCAAGAGCTGTCGCTTCTTGGACTTTATAAATTTTAATATTTGGGCTTTCAATTGTTTATAATTAATGTTCGGTCGGTACGGGAAAGTACCGACGCTTTTCGGTACTTTACCGAATAGTACCGACCGAAGCTTTTCGAAAAATACCGAAACTTTTTTGTAACGGTACTTCTTCGGTATTTTACCGAAAAGAACCAATCAAAACTTTTTGAGAACTAAAGGTACCGACCGAAGAATGTTGAGTATCGAAAATAAGTACCAAACGGAAAAATGTGGTAATATATTCGAATTTGTAAATAGTTTTTTCTGTTTTCAATTAACTTCATGGTAAAGAAAACAATTTCTAAAAATTTTAAAATATTAAGGTAACCTAGAAATTTTTTATTTTTTGCTTCAGCGAATTTACTTAACATAAAATCCACCAAATTAATGCTGGTATCAAAATAGAGAAAAATAAGGAGCATTTATGTAATTAAATTAATTTTTTGAAAAGACTCGGCCCGAAAAAAGTAGATTTATTTATTTTTTATTTTTTTGCTCTTCCGTGATGCATTTTTTGACCAATTTCTTAACAAATTCCATCAAAAATTAAAAATTTTCTCGGCGGCGCCTATCTGCACCGCCGACCTAAGCAAAAATTTCCAAAATAAACGAGTTTTGTTAAAAATTACTCTAAAAAATTTAGGTACCGAAAACCGAAAAAGTACCGACAATTTTTTTTCGGTACTTTTTGGTGCCGATACTTTTTTGGTACTTTACCGAATAGTACCGACCGAACCTTCTGGCCGATCACTATTTATAAATATTAACTTTTCAGAAGAATTTAATGATGGACAATGAATTAAAAACCATTATGGGGGAAATATATTAAAAAGAATTATTTAATTTTGTCCTTAATTAGGTTTTATTTCCATCATAATTCATATTTTTTTGTTATTTATTAAATTTTTATATTTACGTTTTTTTTCATTTTAACGGTCTTAAATATTATTCTAAAATAATTAATCTTCTGGCACCTTAGTGTCAAATTTCGTTTTGTTGGAAAAGAATAAAGAGCCATGGCTTTAGTAAAGTAAATTATTTTTTAGTATTTTATTTTTGAGTTTTCCATAATAAAAACATATTATTAAATCGGTTGTACTTTTCAATTAAAAGATTTATATTTATTATGTTTTAATGCTATGTCTATTATTATATTTGTTCAGATTTAATTAGCATATATTTTAAAATTTTGTTGAGATATGTTACGCTCCAGATTTCAAAATCCTCAAAAAATTGCAATGACAAAAGCCATTTTTTGTTTTGATATTTATTTTGCAAACAAATAAATGTCATGCTCATCGCCAGGGCATGCAATCGTTCCCTAATCGTGTGGTTCTCCTTGATTTTTCATGTATTACATAGTGTTCATTGCAACTTAGTCAAAAATAGTATTTATTTTTTGTATTTTCAAGGTTTTTAAATTAGGAATGAATTTTACGGTGTTTTTAATTTTAAAGGCAATCATATGGGTATAATATTAATTTTAACAAATAAATTGATTTAAAATCACTAAGTTGGTAGCTACTTATATTTTAACGCAAATATTATCATTTACTAATTTATTATTCTCAGGTTTTATGAGGATTTAAAACGAGAAATTTTATATTTTAATTGATTATTTTGTTCTTGCCATTAATAGAAATTGAACGGAGCATAAATAATCAAGTTTAACATTTTTATAGTTATTTTATATACAGCAGCAAAGATATATTTTTTATTTCTTATTTAATTTAATTTTATTCGTTTTTGAAAATTTGTATTGGTTTGTAGTTTTGTTTTACTTATGATAGTGAAGTCTTTATTTCCAATTAAGCGATTGTGCCGGTTCAATCATTTGAATTGCTTGGAGCACATTGGCAAGGCCTGCGCAATTCGCCTCCCCGATGAGCGGTTTTTAGCATTCGGCTCATGGTTCCGAAGTGTAGTCGGGCTGTGTGGGTTGACCGGTAGGTGCTGCTTATAACACGCACACACAGCCAGTTACTGACGTTTATTTTGGCTAACACCGTCTAAAATTTTTTAATGATACCCTGCCTCATCGAATAAATAAGATTTTATGCCCAGAAAGATGTTTTTTTCCAAAGGCATTTTTCAGAGAAATTCAATAAGAATAAATCCTTTACGCTTATGATTTTTTGAAAGTTAGCTTAAAATTAGATAAAAACTCAGTGTAATTTCTAGAAATTTTCTTAAGGAAAATTATCGAAAAATGGTCAAAAACGTCTTCGCTCTAAACCGGTCTAAAACCAAAAAATCGTTTTCGGCACTTTTGCCCAACAATTCGAGATTTTCTCGAAAATGAGAACAGCTAAAGTAACGGTCCCAGCTGCAAATATGCTCTACTCATATA
This sequence comes from Globodera pallida, assembly GCA_020449905.1. Taxonomy (NCBI): domain Eukaryota; kingdom Metazoa; phylum Nematoda; class Chromadorea; order Rhabditida; family Heteroderidae; genus Globodera; species Globodera pallida. The sequence goes on from JAIXHY010000047.1 coordinate 389,890, forward strand.
GTATGTAGAATTACCAAAAAAATAATAATAGGATTGTTTCAAGCACTCTTTATGGTTTTTCAAATATAATATTTCTTCTGGGGCATGAACTTATACAACACCGCAATAAAATAAAATTTGTTTTATTAAATCTCTGAATGCTGATAAGGTCATATCGTTTTTGGATTTATTAAAGTATGCACTTACTAGATTTGAGTATCGAATGTAGCCTAATCCAGCTGTACAATGCATCTCTTAGAGTCAAATTTGCGGACCGCAACTGTTCCAGCTTTTGTTCATACTCTGGTAGTTATTGCAGGTTGATTTTTTTTTTTGCAAAATGAATGTTTCAGTAAATAAAACTACTAATTCACAAACAATGTATGCATAAATAAATATCATAAAGGTTTGCACTTTGTAGTTTTTTATATTTCTAAAATGATTATTTGGTTCAAAATATTTATGATTTAATTAATGTGCCATTATTTTTCAATTTAATGAATTCTATATAATTGTAATTGTTTGTGTTTTTGATTTAACATTAAAAAAAATTTTATTTGTTTAATATTGCTTCTTAAATCCGAATATTTACATTTTTATCTTTTTATTTGCCTTTTTTTAAATCTTTGTTGTATTTAATTCAAATAAAACAAACTTTAATTTATTAATTTTGTTAATTTAAGAAATATGCATCACCAATTTGACACATCTTTCGTAATGTTGTCCGAGGCCGTTTAAATTTTAGTAAATTACAAATAATATTATATTTTTAAATTTAGTTTTTTTAAATCAATTAATGTTTATATTTAAACGTATAAATCGTTTAGTGGATACTTTTTTTTGAATTTATCTACTTTTGTATTTTCCTTTATTATTTTTCCGCAAATTGCCAAACGCTTTGGAGTTGGTTGCTTAATAAATGTGACGGCTCACAAATGGCGTTGGTTAATAGATTTCTCTGCATATTTCGATAATATATTTTTATCAGTTGTTTTTATGAACGTTTATCAAATTGACGTTTGATACGAATTTAAGGCCTTTATTTATGTAGCAGCAAACGAATGTATTTTAAATAATCTTCTTTTTAATATTAAAATTACGATGACTTTGCTCCTTGCACAGATCTCGCGTCTGTATTTAATCACGACAAAATTGTGCTTAATATTATTTATTTTCAATTATCAATTTATTTATTATGTTAAGCCTGAGAAGTTCTAACGAAGTTCATTATTAGTTGTTGTTTATTATTTGGAAAAAGACAAGATAAATTAATCGGACAAATTTTTATTTTTGGTTTAATAAACTTAATTATGAATAAAACTGCACCAGAACAAATTTTATCAAGTCATTTGAAACATTTAGTCATTTTTTCGAAGAACGATTGCTGAAGTTTAAGTATTAAAACAAATATTTATTTAAAAAATAACATTAAATAAATTCTTTTAGTTATTTTATTAAAATAATAAGCTTAACTGCTGAAAGATGCTTAAATTTCGTATTTTACACTTGTTTAAATTTTATATTTTTTGTAATATGTCGTTTAATACAAAACATTTAGGGTTTTCCACCGTTTTACTTGAATTTACGGTCTAATGCGCAAAATTTTAAATTTTTTGTTTTGATTTTGAATAAATTTTAATATGTTTTTCTTAATAAAATGAAAAGGATTCGGTTTCGTGTATAAGCCTGGTATTAATGGAAAGAAGACGGGTTTCTGACGAACACTTTTTTCTCATCCATCGGATTTTTTGTTTCCATTTTGTTTTAATTGTTTTTAATGCCGTCAATTTTATTGGCAGAAAATTAAGGGTTTGAAGTTTGTTTTTTTTAATTTATTATTTTTTTGTTTTAAGTTCTGACTTTCATCTTTAGTAAATTTTTCTTTAATTTTTTTAATGATTTTTCTTATCTCCTTTATAATGTATTTTTTTATAAATTTTAAGTTATAAATGCATGCATCAGTAAACAATCTGCCTTTTCACGCTCATACATCTCTTATTTAAACACTGATTGTTGTAAAAAATTAAAGGGTTTTAATTGTTATAATTTTAATGTTATTTCCAAAACAATTTTATTTACATATTTTCAGCTTTTATATAAATTACAGTTAAAAGTTTAAATTTGACTGACTTTTACACTAAATAGTTCCTTGTTAAATAAAAAATGTGCTTATGAGATTTGAAGAATTAAAGATGTTACAAAAACGTTATGGAAATATAAAAACAAATATTTAAGTTTAAATAGTTTTTTTACAACCTCCATAGTTCATAAAAAAATTATTTTTGAATAAAGGCTTATCATTGATTTGTTTAGCTATGTTCTATTTTTTAACTATATTAGTTATCATTTATTTATTTATTTTTCTAAAGATTTGTTAAATAAGTATTTTATTATTCATCGATTTTGTAGTCTAGGTTAACTGGGTTGTCTTATTGTATTACTGATTGTTGTTTGCAAGCAGCTCATCTCCCCTGTTTGCCTTGGAAATCCGGCTGGTAGAACATACAGTTGCGAACCACGACCATGGGCGGCTGCTTAATTGCGCATGCTAAGCTGTGTAACCATTCATTGTTAAATTTAATAATACATTTAAATTTATATATAAAGTCAATATGGTATAAGTTTCCCAAATTTTTCTTTGTTTTAAGCACAATTTTAATCTAACATTTTTGATAAAATCGCATATTTATAAACTTTTAATATTCTGGCCTTGTTTTTATCCATCGTATTCAGCATTTAACTTTTTTAACTAAATTAAATGTACACCTTTGTTAAATTAGTTGTTTTTGTAAGCAGATTTTTTAGTTTATTTTCGCATTTTTTTGTCTTTATTTTGGGTTTAATAATTTTTCGTTTTGCGTTTTTTAAAACGTACAGGTATTGCAAACAACTTTTGTTGTTAACATAATAAATTTTTAATTTTAAAATGAATATTTTAGAACAGTAAGGATATTTTTTAAATTCTAAAATGATTTGAATATTAGAGGTGGGTCTTCTGATTCAGGGGGTCTTCTATTTTTCAACCCTTTCTTTTAAAGGGGTCTACTATTTCAGGGGGGGGGGGTCTGCTATTTGAGGGGGGTCTTCTATTGTTTATTCAGCGAAAGTGTGAAACTTTGGCTTTTATTCACAAAAATTAAGCAATTCCCCAAAAGTTTTCTTGTTGGTCAGCATTTTTTATAAATTTGCTCAATATATTCTCAACAACAGCAAAATTTTAACAAGCAAAATGTTGGTGATCATCATTTAAATTGGCATCAATCGAAACATCGCTTTGATCATCCTCTCCCAAATCAATTTCTTCCACACCTCTTAAAACGGCGGCTTCTTCTCGACGTTGCTGCAATATGGTAAGCCCATTTGGAATGGCACCATGCGGTTTTAAAACCAATTTTAAAAGATCAGTTAAATTTTCTTCAAGCTTGATTAAATCGCTGGTTTTTATCTGATTAATAATGTTGTTCACTAATGAATTAATATTTTGTTTACGTTTTGTAACTAAAAAAAAATATGGTTGATCCATTAATCTAGTTATCCTTCTTTTCATTTATTTCTGGTAAAGTTTTAATACTGAATTCGAGTATAATTGTTTTTTATAAATGAATTGCTTTATGCATTAAAGGATTTTTTTCAAATTGTAATTGCCATAATTATCAAAACAAACATTGAACGTTTTCTAAACAACCAAGACATTTTTATGTTAAGATCCGTTTATTTATTTCATCCAGGTTATTATTATTTAAAAGGATGTCAGAAAGATATCATCTAGATTAAGTAAACAAATATTTTGAATTAAAATCTTTATAATTATTTTATTTCAGTAACTTTTTAAAGTTTAATTTTTATTTTTTGAATTATATTTATTTTATATAACTGAAAAGAATCCGAATTTTAAATACGCTATTTAAATTTTGGAACCTTTTAATTGTTTCGACCCCTGATTGTTGGATTTGATTTGATTATTTTTGATTTTTGTTTTTTGTTTTGATTTAATTTTATTGTATTTGGGCGACTGGCCATGGTCTAGCCGTAGCATTGCACCTGGCAATCCGGGACAATACTGCGGTTGGGCGCCATGGCCAGCCGCCCCTGCACCACATTGGGGCGGATTAAGTTAAATTTGATATTCAAATAGATGTGGGTAATATAGCCTTGGCAAAGAACGAACGGGTTTTTCGTTTTTAACTGTGTTTGTTTAATAATTAAATTATTTTATCGCGAAACTGTTTGTAAATTTTCTTGTTTGTAAGCTTTGTTTGTAGTAGTTTATTTCATTGCGTTTTTTTAATCTATACATAAAGATGAATGCCAAATTAAATAGAGCTGGAAGGTGGACGCGCAATTGCTGTCTATCTCCGTGATCAGCACCTTTTATCATTTTATTTTTGTCATATGAATTTTATTTTATTATTAGTTAATGAATATGCATTATATCCAGGTAAGTGTATATGTTATAGCTTTATATCTTCTAATTTTAATTTATATTATTTTTTTTATAGGCTTTCGTTACTGTTGTTATTCCGTGTTGTTTTCCCGTTCCATTTTTAACGATTTCATTTTTTAAGTATCAGCTTAAGATCATCAAAAAACAACATTCCATTATTACAATTCAGTTGAATAATATATAAGAAATTTTATAGTTTATCAAAACACGAATTTCCGGGTAATTTTACAATTCAGTTGAATAATATATAAGAAATTGTAGTCTATCAAAGAACGACTTTCCGGGTAATTTATCATTCTAATTTTTTATTGAGGTTTGTGTTAAGTTGAATTAAGAAATATTAGAACCTGTTCTTTCGTTTTATTATTTTTGTATATATTAGGCACACGACAGTGGAAGCGCTTCACTATGCCACAACTCCCTTTTATCGGGCGGACGATGGCACACATATTAACATGTGCGCATGCTTTACGCCCAAACATTACCTCCTCCATTCTGCAGTATTAGCAAAACTCTGTACAGACCGGAGTAACGTCCGTGCTCACAGAAGTTTTTGCTTGGTGTGCCAAAAGGCCATATGTCATTGATGGGATTTATTACGGTATGATAATATTTATGTTAATATTTATTTTTATAAAATAATATTTATATTAACAACATTTTTACACCCATCCTTATTGATAGTGTGATTTAATAATCGATTTTCGTTATTATTCAATTTCTGAATACGTGATTTGAATTTATTCGACCCATTCTCATGTGTTACAAATAGCATTTTATATAAATTTTGAAGTTTGCACCTTTTGTGCTTTTAGTAATTGAATTTTATATATGTTTATTATATTCTTGTATTTTCTGTAATTTTAGGATGAGGGCAAAACTCGGCACTTGTATTTTAGTGAATAAAAATATTGTTTTGATTCCACTTTTGAATTCTACCTTGAACGAAATAAAATTAATTTTTTTACTTTTTAATAATATTAAAAAAGTTTTAATTTTTTAATAAAGCTTTTATCATTTATCAATTTATCATATAATGAAACTTTAGCAAATAATTAATATTTATATACTGCTTTATGTTTTGTCGAGCTTATCGGACAGATTTTTATAGCTTTATAGTTTATTGTAAAATTTTTATTGATTGGATAAAGAATTAAAATTTTATTAGTGTATAATTAATAATTTAATCAAGCTCTACATTTTAAGTTTATTGTTCTATATAGATTAAAGGTACTTGATTTGCATTATTTTATTATCAACATATTTTTCACGCCCGTTTTCGTTTCTTGCTTTGATCCCGTAATTCCCGTAATGCAATTCGTCGTTCGGCATTTGACATAGTAGGATTTATAGGCATCCAAAAGTGTCAGTTGTAAGTAATTATTTGCTTTCTAATTCGCCTTCCGTTACTTAAAGAAAATTAACAAATAAAATTTTGTTGAATTATTTTAAAAACTACTGTATAAGTAAAAAAAGATAAAAAATTGGAATGAAAGAAGAATATCATTATGAAACAATAAATAAATTTATGAAAAATTGATTTTTCTTATATTCTACTGCAATTTATTTTAATGCTGTATTATTTTAATTTGTGTCTGTTTTTGAAGAGCCTCGCCCTGTTATTTTTGTGCTAAAAATGCGCTTTTACGCCCTTTTAAATAACTGACTGAATTGTATGCAAGAAGCAACTGATCGGTACTGAATTTAAAAATAAGAGTTTGAACGAAAAATTGACAACCATTTTGGAAAATCAAAACTACATTTATAAGTAGAGACTAGGGTTGTACGGGACCGGGACTTTTTGGAAAAACCGGGACCGGGACTAAATTTGGTCCCGGTCAAAAAAAACCGGGACTACTGGACTAGCAATCTACTAATTTAATTTATTAGAATTTTGGGTTAATTTAAACATTTATTTAGCTCCATGATTTTGTTGAATTAAATTATAGGTGAACTGACAAATGAGCGTTTCTAAATTTAAAAGCTAAAATTGTTGCTGGGTTTTTTTTTTAATTTTTTTGTTAAAGGTTTGAAACATAAGTTTTATTGAAATAATTTTACCTTTTGTTGATTTTTTTTATAGTCAAATTCTTTTCAACCTTTGCATTACATAATGAGAAATTACTGCAAAATATAAGAATAAAAGTAGCATTAGTTATAAAAATATTCGTATAATTTTTATTATTTTTATTGATCTCCCCGTCATAATAGGTATTAACCGTTGATGTTTATAAATTGTCTTTACTATTATCATTAAATTACAAATAAATCGTCATTTAAATTCAATGAATATGTCATTCTATATTTTATTTAAAGTTTTTAATATTTTGTGCTTAAAAAATAATCAAACATGATGGAATTTTGATGATTTAAGGTTCATTTCATCTTATATATTAAGTTTATTTTAAATTGAGATCAAAACGCATACATCCGCGAGATTCTTACAGATACATTTTTTGACTTCAACCTATTTTATGTCTGGGGACTAATATTTTTAAATTTTTGAGTGACTTGGCACTTCTTCAAGCCAATTGGCACTTTTTTACATCAAGATTATAATTTAATGCTTTTTGAATTAATATTATTGCAAAATTGTGGTTTAATAATTGCAGTTATATTTGTGTATTATCGTTTTATTTAGTTTATAATTTGATGTTTTTGTTTTACTAGAATATATTTCATAAATTTTGATTAACTTGTTTATTTATTTTTTGTTTTCAGCCATGGAAGAGCGTCGGAACACTGCTTTTCACGAAGCAGGGCACGCTGTGGTTTCGTTGCAGCTCGCATCTGCAGATCAGCCGTGTATGCTTTGCATCATACGGTCATAAATTTACCGTAGTTTATTCGAACTTTTTATTAGTTTATATTATTGAATGTATTAATAAAGGCAAATTATATTAACATCAAATGAATTAATTTATCTAATATTTGAGAAAATGCTTTATTTAGACAATCATCTGTAGAATCGTTTTTGGTGAATTTAATTTTACTTTTTAGCTCAATTCAGCGTATCTGATTAGTTCATTTAAAATAATTTATCAAAATTTGGTTTATCCTCAAAAACCACCGCTTCACTTGGTTCATCTTTCAGAAATTCTGCAGTGTTTTTAATTTTTAAAATTTGTTTATTCAACTTCTTTTTAGTATTTATTAACAAATTCGTATTTTCGTGTTATTAAACCTAATTAATTAGTTTAATATTAGGTAAATTTTGCTGAAGAGTCACTTAATTTTGCTGTTCAATTCAAGATTTTCTAACTTTGCAATTTTTTATTAATTTTTTTTCACTATTTATAACCTTTTGCAGTGTGTTGTTTATTTATTTTTTAAGTTATAATTGCAATAAAACTGCTGTGTTAACCGATAAAACCAGTATTGCACTCCAAAGTGCGTTTTAATACCTATATAAATAAATAACCGTGAGGTCAATTAATTTAGTTTGTTTTGACTAGCTTGTTTTTGTATTTTAATTTTATACTTAATCACAAATCATCGATGATCTTTCATTTTACTTATCTTGATTTTTTGTTGAGAAATCGTATAAAATTACAATAGTTTTCTTTGGTTATTAATTCAAAATATGCAAAAATACCAAAATACACACCGATATGCAAAAAATATATACAAACCCCAAAATTTATATCGTTTAAAAAATGAATTGCTAAATCTAACCATTTTATCCTGTTTTGTTCCTGTGATGTTTTTTGTATTTGTTTGGTTTGATTGTGTTGTAAAATTCAAATTGAAGCCTGTGTTATCTGTTAACGTTTCGCAAATTATGAGTCACAAAAGTATTTAAGCTTCCGAAATCATTGAAAATATAACGCTTTCAATTTAAAATTGAATAATTAAAAGTTTAATTATAAGCTGAAACAAAGTAAACAGAAACAAATGGCCGATGAAACAACAGTTTTCGAATAGCAGTAAATCTATCTTAATACGGGTTCCTCGCTCGAGACCAATTTGCAGATGATCACTAACTAAAAACGTAATTGATCGCAGAGAAAATTACTTAATAATTTTTAATTGGTGTTTATTTATAATATTAATATTTTTTTGCTAAAATTGGTAAAATTTTAAGATAAAAATCAATTTGTTATTTTTATACAAATATAAGTATATTAACCTCTACAATTGGTAGTTAAATTATTATTTTAAAGATTTGCATTATTTGATTATTATTTAACGTGACAGTGGCACAAACAATTCGTTATTTAATTCTGGACCACCCAGCATTCCGGGATTCGGTGACAGTGCATATGACATACGAGGCAGCGTTGTTCAAATTATAGATTTCTGGAGTTTCTGGAGCCAATGCAATCCGCTGTTTAATAATTAAATATTGTGCATCGTGTCCTGGTAGCGTTTTGTATTATTTTTAGTTTTTTGATTAAAAGAAAATAACACGTATGTACACATCGTGTTAAATTCTAGAGTTTAAACTCGTTTTCGCATTTAATCATTTTTCCAGGTTCCGATATTTGATGCAAGTTTTTTGTTGTTGTTTATTTTACATGTTATTAAGAATGAATATTATTATTTTTTATTTTTTGACAAGCTGCTTGCGCCTTAATCTTGAGTTTGCAGCACCCAAGATTTCCATATGCAAACCAAAATCAGAACATTTATTACAAATACGACATTTTAAATTTATAAGCAATCATTTTTCAATATATTGATTTTATGAATTCAACACCGACCCACTTCATTTTATATTGTTGTACATATTTCAGTGGTTACAATCAATAAAATTTAATGAAATGATTTGTTTTGGATTTTTTAATTTTGTTGTATATATTTTAGAATAATTTTTTTATTATTTATTGCCGTAACTTGACGTTGAACCGTTTTAGTTCATTTAATTGGCGAAATGTGCATGTATATTTTTTTGGCAAACGTTCAATTGGTGGACAAATGGCACATTAATTTTCTAGTACATTTTATTATTTTGATGGTTAAATTTTTTTTAAAACCTATTTAATTAATTTAAACTATGAAATTTTTGATTACATGGAGTATTTCAGTCCAATAAGTAATTTGATTCTGCTAAATAATGCAATATTAATTTAATTTTATACTTCTTTATGAAAATTTTCGGCATTCAAATTTTAAGAGTGTAAACAATTAATGTATTGTGATTTTTTAATATGTCGTCGATAAATTTTTTTTTTTTACAATTTTTTAAAACTTTTCTTCAGCTTTTTAGCCAAATGAGTTTAAAATTTGTCACATGCTCCCGATCCAAATTTTTGGTTTTCATTCACATGGCTTTCAACTTCTTCAAATATTTTTCGTAAATACTTTATCACATCATTTCCATAATTATTCATATTTATTACAATTTTATTAGATAAACGAAGTTTTTTAAATAATTTACTTTTTAATATTAAAATTACGGTGTGTTGCGTCCCTGCTCGCCATTTTGTGACCTTAATCACGATACAATTTGCTTAATATTATTTAATTCCAATTGATTTGAATGTGAGAATTTTAAATTTTTTAACAATTCATTTATTTTTTGTTTCTATTTTTTTTTGAATTTTCGTAGGACTTTTATTAAATTATTTCTTTTAAGTTAAAACGTTTCTATTATTTTTGTTTATTAGGTAAAATATTAAATATTTCTTTGTAGCGTTTGTCATAAAATCATAAGAGCCAAATATTGCAGAAAGATTTATAACAAAGTCAACTCCTGTCTGAAGCGATAGACTTAGCCCATTTTATTGGAATCAATGCAATAACATATTATCAGCACATTCATTTTTATAAATCTTAACTGTGTATCTAATTTCGTTTTAATAATTTTTGGGTTATGAATATTAAAGAATTCAATTCAACAATTTAATTGTTTTTCTTTATTTCCATATTTATTTTCTCTACTCTTAATATGTTTAGGAGTATTTCAGTCCAATAAGTAATTTGATTCTGCTAAATAATGCAATTATTAATTTAATTTTATACTTCTTTATGAAAATTTTATTTAGATTTTAAGAGTGTACACAATTATTTTATTGTGATTTTAATGTGTCGTGGATAAAATTTTCTTCAGCTTTTTCGCCAGGTGGGTTTAAATTTTGCCACGTGTTCCGAAATTCCAAATTTTTGGTTTTCATTCACATGGCTTTCAATTGCGCCATTTCTGCTTTCTGCAAAGTTTTTTATTTGATTTAAAAATCTTGCATATTTAATTTTAGTGCCTTTATTTAACACTTTTAGTTTCGCTGAATTGTCTGATGCACAATTTAATAATGTTCACAATCAAATTTTGTTTTTTATTTTTATGATGAAGACTTACTTTTATAATAAAACAGTTATAATTGGTATATTTAATATTTATCACCTTCAATTTTTGAAATTGGTCCACCCAAAACTGCACGATTTAACACCTATGTGAGTCAGTTTATAAACTCTTTTAATGTTTCTTTTTTGTAGTTTACAATAATTCTGAGATCTTTTTAAACGATTTAATATAGTGATTATTACGTTCATCAAATCAAAATTTGCATGTTTACATAAAATATTCGTTCTTGCCAATTTTATGGTCAGGTTTCATTTAGAACTAAATAATATTTTGATGGATACATTTTAATTTATTATAGTTTACGTTTTGTAATTAGAAAGAAAAATTCTCGATAAATAGTTTTGTCATGTCCAACGTTCAAAACCATATTATATTTGCTATAAGGTTTTTTGTCTTTTCTAACACAAAGTTTATTTTTGCAAAATTTCACAGGTTATGAAATAATGTGTTTATTTTATATTTGTAGCGTGAATAGAATTTCGACGTTTTTCTAGGTTTGTTTCGCTTTGGATTTTTGTGTACGAGCATCTGTTTTTGAAATGCCACTGCTATGAGTCGAACAACACGCTTGTCATTTGATGGCGTACATCCACCTTGGCTAGCCCTGGAGCGAAGAACAATGAAAAATACGTAAAATAACAATATTTTTCAATATAAATAAAATAGTTATTTTAATTAAGAATTTTATTTTCCAATCAAATTTACAATGTAACAATGTTACCTATTAAGTTTTTTTTTAAACGCAAAAGGCATTTAGGCAACGATCTATTCTGGAAATTTCTCAAGAAAAAACCAATGACAGGATATTTTTTATTCATTTTTGATAAAATATTTTGGATCTCCTTAGTAGGATTTTGAGACTTTTTTTTATATGCATTTTAAATAATTTTATTTTATAATAACCTCTATAAAGCACGGTAGACTTTTTTTATTTGCATTTTAAATAATTTTTTTTATAATAACCTCTATAAAGCACGGTAATGAGGTTAAAACTCTCTCATAAATCTGCTTCATAAATTAAGTTTGTCTATTTTTATTTTTTATTTGCTTTTGTTAGGCAAGTTTGAAAAATACATTTTGATATCAATTATCTATAAGAATTATATTAATCAAAGGGAATATAATTATTTTGTTTGTTGTTGAGCTTATTTAGCTCTGTTTGCTGTTCAGCTTTTGCTTCTGCATTTTTTTTTCGAGTTTGGTCCAAATATTAATTTAAATGTTAATTTAATGAATTTAGTTGTCTATTTTGTAATTCCGTATTCCGTTTTTAAGGTCTTTAATAAGTTTTGAGAGACTCATTAGAATAACACAATACCTTTCTTTCTAAAGCGTGAATTTACTCAAAAACACTCAAATACACAAAAAATTGAACTTCAATTATTTATTGAAAATTGCAAAGGTTAAATCATAATTGTTGTTATAAACCTTTTTTTAATGTTATTATTTTCTAAACATTTATAATTAATAATTTTAGTACACTCCGCAAAATTTTTATATGTAGCAGATCATTAAGTTTTGCAAAACTGTTAATTATTGCTTTATTCCCGATATTTTTTCCAATTTCTTCTCTTTTTACTTTTTCGGGATCACGACTTAATTTTTTAAAATCTTTACTCCTTTCTTTTTTTTAATCTTTCATTCAAAAATTCCTATACTTTTTATCCAAGCGGCCCCTCGACCATCGCTTGGCCAGAGCATTTGTCTTCGGTTGCGATTTTTCTATTTGTTTTGTTTTGTGATCATTTATCAACATTTTATTTACTAACACGATTTTTTGAAATAGATTTAATATTATAAAGAAACAATTGTATTTTAATTTTGTTTTTTGTTTTGCATATTTTCCTCTATGCATATTTGAACGTTATTTTATATTATCGAGGATTTTATGATTGTTATCATACTGACATGAACCGCATGAGTTTATATAAAAAATTCAACATTTAAAATGCTTTTGTGTACTTTACAATCGGACAAATTTCCTTTCTCGGACGAAAACCATTTTATTAAAAGTAAAGTTTTTTAAGAATATCAATTAATTCTTTGTTATGCTAATTTATTGATAAAAGACTTAATTTACTTTAAGTTGCACATCTTTTATAAATTTCAAGGTTTTCTTTATCGTTGATCTTTTTGCAAAGAACAGACCAGTTTTGCATAAAGACATGTCTGCATTCATTGGCTTAATAGAATGCATTTTTAGCAATGGATTAGCTATCGAGAAACGCCTTTTTTACATTTTCACTTGGTTTTGTAAATGTTATTAAATTTAATCATTAAAATTTTAAATAAATTTATTTGTTTTAGGTACTATCGAACAACAATGTGAGCAGCAGCATAAACCCCCGTTTGGCACCGACGTGAAGCAGCATTATTAACGATTGTACAGAGAAATAATTCTGAGTTAACATTAGTTGAAATAAGTGATAACTTTAATTTAATTATTTATATTCAATGACATTTTATGAGCCTATACTTATTCATCGTTTGCAATAGGTACCAAAACCCAGGTTTGGTACTAATAGGTGATCATAAATTTTCTAAGACGGCATGCAAAGCCAAGAGAAGCATGATCAATCAGTTTTTTATTTGTATTCAGTTAGGTAAATTTAAATGCTAAACATTAAATACACTAAAAGTGTTTTATCACCATATTTTAATTAATGGTTAGGCTCAAAAAATCTCAAAATTTACTAATATCAAGAACCTATACAAGCCGTTGAATGGTTGCGAGCTCTGCACTTGTGCATAGTCTGCTCTCAGGGACTTCCTTCCTTGAAGATTCTTTGCTGTTTTTTTTGAAGTTAATTTTTTAATTCAGTTATTTTTACTAACAATTATTAGTAAATATTAATTCAAAATTGAAGTTGAATAAGTTTTAAAGAGCCCTTTTTTTATCAGGAAATAGGTTTAAGTACGTAATGCTAAAATGCAACGACTATTTATAAATTCAAATTTCAATAATGTGTGTTTGCCGTTTTAAGTTGGTTTGCGCTCTTGTTTCCATATAACATTTATAGATATTCTTTTAAAATCTTTATTTTATTCATATATTTCAAATTTTTCTGAAATAAAAGCTCTTGCACGAATTCCAGCAATATTTTGGACAGAGACAATACAGCTAAACGCGCGCTTGGCCCGTCTGGCTAGCATTGCCGACTTTTTTAAATTAATTTTTTCATAATTTGACGTTGAACCTATTTTAATGAAATGCAAAGCATACTTTTAGAAATTAAAACAAATGTCAGCAAGCTTTAAGCACTTTTTATATTGAGTATGCATACCTTTTCTTCTACATATCATAATTAAATTATCAAGTTGCGTGACCTTTAAAAATTTTATATTAATTAAATAAATTTAACATAAATTATCAAGTAAAAATACAAGAAACCTAACTTTTTCTATATTTATGTTAATGTAAGAGAATTGATATATTGCATTAATATATTGTCTATTATTTGTTTTTGTTTTTAAATTAAATTGATAAATTTTTAACGCAGTATGGGAGTGAGGAGGGCGACGAGACTATTTAAGCATGCTGTAAAATATACCATTTATTGATTAAAATTCTAATTTATATGTCGTTATTCTGTCTTCATAAATTCCCAACAGCCATTAAAATCTCATTTTAAAAATAGCTCATTGGCGTATCAAAAAGCCACCCAATCTACATGCTTTTTTGCCATTGAAAAATCTAAATTATGATCTTATTTTAGTGTCATAAATGCTGAAAAATTATTTATTAATATTAAGAAGTTTTGAAAATCAAAAGTTATAGTCAATTTATCGAAAATTTGGAAATTTTCACTGAAAACTCCCAAAATGTATTAAGTGTTTGCCAAATTTCGTTTTAAAGAAAGAATAAATAGACACATTAAATTCACCTTTTCGATTATGGTTTTAGTTTTCTATTTTCTGAGCCAAGAATTTTGAAAGATTTGTTACATTTTTATTTGTATTCAAATAATTTTTTCAAACTTGACAATAATCATTCTTTATATTTGGCGCTTCTCTATTTGTTCGCATTAAAAATCTTAAAGTTTTATTTGGTAATAATCAAATAGATAGGTAAAATGATTTCAGTATGTTTTTTACATTGCTGTTTTTTTATTTATTATTATGTTACAAAGTTTAATTTACAGTGTTTGCTAATTTTGTGTAATCTTTTTATCTTTTTATCCTTTAATTTTTTATTTTTTAGTGTTTACTAACAATACAATTTAAAAAAACTGTTGGTTCGCCTTCCGTTACTTGTAATTTACAGGTGCTTTTTGGCATTTATGCTTGTGAACTTTTTTCCGTATTTTACACAACAAAAAGAATAGTTTCTCTTTGGCTCAAAAACCGAAACCCTCCAAAACCCTTTGGCTCAAAAACCAGTTCAATAGGCTCGCGATGAAATGGGAATAGGACCTTCAATAGGTCAGCGATGGGACGGGACTCAATGGGACGGGACTCAATGAGACGGGGTTCCCGCGAGGGGGGGGGGGGGGGGCTTTAACTACTTAAGAGACCATAATAATTCTGTTGTAACTTGTAATGAACTTTTAATGCAGCTAATAAGTAGGGCTGCGATTTATATGGACAAAAAATCTCGAAATATGGCCATAAAATATGGATGAAAAATTGCAAAATATGGACCAAATATGGGCAAAAATTGCAAAATATGGACGAAATATGTATAAAAAAATTTTCAAATATAGCAAAAATGGGCAAGATTTCCTAATAGAAGTAATAAGAGCAATAAAAATTTTTATATGCAAATTAAAGGCATTTTAGAGAAAATTTTTGAAAATGTGCGGAATTTTAAAAATTTTTATTTTTTTGGTGGTAGAATTTTTAGTCGCGAAAGTCAATTTTTAGGGGTGCATTTTTTGAAAATTTTTGAAAAAGTCAATCAGCCCTACTAATAAGTGATAAACCTCTGTATAATTTAGAGCTGATAAACAAATATTAATACAAATAAAAAAAATTACATACTTTTGCAAATACAATACATCAGATGATTACGAAATATTAAAATTTCAAATGAAATCCGTTTTTCGCGATTTAAAAAAATAAAAGGTGAATAAAAAACGCCGATATTTTAATAATACGTGCAAAATAATATAATTGTTTAGCAATTTAAAGAATAGCTAGAATCTTGGTTCACGTTTCGAAAGACGGAGATCACGAACAAATCGTATTTAATTATCAAACAAGAGAAAATTGCATTTAATCAAAACTAAAAAAATGTTAACCCCTTGAAATACTGGTTTTAATTGCATTAAAATATAAAATTTTATTTTTTTGGTTTTATATTATTTTTACAAAAAGTTTGCAAATAATTATATATATAGTGTGGTGTTGTGATTCGCTGTAATTTTAAAATTTGAAATATCTCGCCCTTTAAAATATATATTATATTTTTTACCATAAAGATTTTGATTTTAAATCCAGCAAGCTGTCGATAGCGGTTTCAACTTCAAATAAATGGAATGGGCAATTGATGAGGCCGTTGGCTCTAATGGGGGGGGGGGGGGGAGGGGTGTTCACTTTCACATAGAAAATCGATGAATGGATTCGTTGGGCTAAGAAAAGAACATTACCCACATAATTATGTATGTGCTGTCGTTAGTTTCTGTCAACGTGAGCATTTTCATTGAATTTTATACATATTTATAACTGAAAACCTTAAAAAGTCGGACTTGAATTTTTTTTTAAACTGTGGATGTTTACAATTTTGAATGCATGTTTTTCTTGGGAAGAACAAGTGTATAACACGACTCCGAGCTTGGATTTTGCAACGGTCAAAACTCAAACCTTAATTGGAACATTTTTCGAATTTTTAAATACAACCTTTTTTTAGGTTTGACTAATTTTTACATTTCGGCAAGTTTTTTTTTCCAGACCCAAATTGAGATTTTTACAAATCTTTTTAAAGTTCATCCTGATCCTAGCCATTATGCAAAAATGATTAAACAAAATATTTAAAATTATTTAAAAATTGTATATTTAATTCCAAAACAGTCAAATCAAAAGAAATGAAAAGGATTCATCTACTCAAACAGAAGTTATTAGAATAAGAATAATTTTAATTTCCCTCAAAAATTTAAATGGCAAACTAATAAAAATCCATTTAATAATAAATAAGTTTATTTAGTAAAAGGAAAAAATTAAATATATATTATCGTGAGATTATCACAACGCTACTAATGTATAAAGAAATTCTTATTAAACCCTGAAATAATATAAAAACATTTGTTTTTCTCTATGATAGAGCATTTTTTGATCAAACTTCGCTTTTTATTAATGATAGACAACAGAATAAGAAGCTTTCAATACTAAACATGAATTAATTGAACACAAAGATTTTTTTATACAAACAAAATTTTATCAAATGATAATGCACTTAAAGTTAACTTAACCAAAATGAAATTAATAAATCTGTTTAAATTAAAAATTTTTAAATAGGATGCACCATTAAGCAGAAGAGATTAAGCACAAGAATTATTTTAAAATTAAAAAATGGCATTAAATAAAATTCTAATGAAACATGTTACTACAAAAAAAATTTAAATACAAAAGTAAACAAAATTAACAAAGGATAATAAAACTTATGGGGCCGCTTCTCTCTTCGGAACTTTGGTCTTTAAAAGACCGCAATCACTGACGACCCTTCAGCTCTGGACAACAGGAAAATTGAAAATTTGATCGAACTGACCCCCTTTTTTCTCCATCTTTACAATTTAATGTTAAATAAATCCGTTAGAACGGTTTCAACAAGATAACTAAACAAAAAAGACTCATCGTCAATCTAACAAATAAATCACAAAAAAAATTAATTTCTAAAACAAAAAGAAAATTAAATAATGTACGATTTTTTAAAGATTTTTGAAATATTCATTCGTATGCTGAAGAGGCCTTTTTGTGATGTTTTTTTGAGGGTGTACGATTATGAAGAATAACTAATAATACATTTAAATAATTACAATTTTTAAACGAAATAAGTTACAAAAAAATTTTTAAACATCAATTAAACAGATGTAAACTTTTAAAAGACTTTCTAAAAACTGGATTAAAATATTTGCTCCAAACCCAGCTTATATGATTAAAAATAAACAATTTTGGGCCTAGAATAATGGATGCCCAGGCTTCAAAAGCTTATTTAATATCCGAATGTTTTTTCCTAAATAAAAACATCATTAAAAATAATACAATGTAACAAAAAGTTTATAAGAATTATAAAAACAATTTACTGCAATTTGGTTTCGAGATGAAATGTAAAGTCAAATTGATAAAATGAAAATGACAAGGAATTAAAATGAAATATTAAATGTAACAAAATTCTTATAAAGGAAAAAAATTAATGTGTCAGATTCGAAAAAAAACTTTTACATCGTATTTTGTTAGTTTAAATATTCAATGCTAATGAATCTATTTGATTATGTAGAGATAATAAAGATGATTTATTGCTATTCAATACTAATACAAAAATAATAAGAATAATAACAAGAGGCAGAGTTATGATTTTAGACTTAAATAATTTTAAAAGTAGTTTTCTTAGAATGTTTGAACAAGGAGAACCCCCTATAATGTTAATTTTTAATAATCAAATATCACCGACAAAAAAGATTACAGCAAACAAATTTAATTTCTTATAAAATAAATTAGCCTAAAAATTTAATGAAACACTTTTATTCGTCAACTTAAAAAAGTAATAATGTATTATCATAAAGATAAAAGTCTTAAATAATTTTGTATAAATCAATATTCATGCCTTCGATTAATAGAAATACCTCTTTCGTAAAAAAAATTATGTGAATTGTTAATGATTAAAAGAAAAATGGAACATGGAAAAGTCAGCGCAAAAAGCACAGTACTTCCGCAAGAACCACACAGTACTTCCGCAAGAACCATTTAGAAAAATTAAAATAAACAAGTAAACCCGTAAATACTTGCTTAGTAGGATTTTTTCAAAAATTTGTTAAAATGCAAATAATTTGAATTTTTGAATACATCTTGCCAAGATAACTAATCCTAAATGATCGGGAAAGCCATAGCAATTGCGGATACATTTTCGGCCGACGCAGTTGAGTCGCCAAAATTCCAATGGGCCTCTAAAAAATAGTCAGTCCATGGCTTTAAACTAACAATATTAATGTACTGATATAGAAAATAATTTTAATATTTAATTTTATTAATACAACAAACATTTAAAGACAGTGAAGACTCTTTAAGTGACTTTATAATTTTTTGCATTAAAATATTTATTTAGATCAGTCGTTATAATTAAATTGATTTTATTTAATTTTTATAAACTTCGTCGAGTTGCCATCCTCAGATTCAGTTAGATTTCAAATCTTTATAATATTAATTTCTATGATACTAGTCATTAAATGTCGGTTTAAGTATTCATTATATTTATTTAGTTACACCTATATTTTTGATTATTCTTTTCACGTGTATGTTAGCAAAATTATGAATTTTTGAAATTGTTTGTTTTTGAAAAAAAACAAATTTAACATGGTGCTGGCTGCACTTCGCTTTGCGGTTTTTTCTCATGCAACGGTTTCTTGTGTTTTTATCTTAAATTTTGTATTTTCTTATCTTTGCGCCTTTTGCTCATTTTAATTAACAAGAAATTAAACTATTCATTGCGGTTTTTGCCATATCATGGCTAAATGAAATTTAGAAACAAATTGGAGAATTTGGCATCCTCTATGCCATAGATATTTTTTCAAGGAGTTAACAGACACGATGCGCTTCATTTATATTTTTTTTCGTTTTTTGTTTTTATTTGTTTCAATATAAATTTTTGGGTTTTCACTAAGTTTTATAAATGAAATCTGTAGCAATTGTGGCTTAAACTAAGTTTGTGTTAATCCGATACTAATAATATTTTAAATTGTAGTTTGAATACTGTCCCGGCGAGACTTATAAATTATATGTAGTTTTTTGGCTATTGAAAAATGTAGATAATACATCATAATCAAAATCAGTTTTTTAACAACATTTATGCATTTGTTTCAGTATAAAAAATTCTTGTATTTTTAAATATTAAAAAATTTATTCAGCCTTTAATTAATAATTTTGTCTTTTGAATCATATTTCTGTGATTAAAATTCACCGATTAAAAAAATAAGTCTTAGGCCGGTTTTTATGAACATACTGTTCTATTGGTGGGGCAGAACCGATAAAGAAATGAGAAGTGATATTTTGTGATATCAATGGGGAGAAGATCTTTTATTGCTGGCGTTTTTTGTGCATTTCCAGTTTCCATCCTCAGCTTTTTCGTTTCCATCTTTGATAATATTTTCTTTTGCAATTGATGATTTAATTTTACTGTGCTAAGGGCTTTATTTTTATAATTTAAATTTTTTATCAATATTTCCTTTGTGTTACTTTGGTCGATGCCTTTTGATAAATAATTGCTTTTCAAATAGTAGCGTCGTATTTGTTGTTAGAATTTTTCGATTTATTAATTTTTATCAAGTTTTTGTAGAAGTTATAATCAATTTGTTCTATAATAAATATTAGTATAATTCTCAACCTCCTTTTTTTGTTTCTTGGTCGAATCGGTTAAATCGGTTAAACTTTCTTCAAAGCAACGCTGCTAAATGATGCTTTAAACCAGTTTTCCCCCTCCAAACTTAACTTAGTATCTAAAAAGGAGCTCTTATTTTTGGGCGGTTCGACTTTTCGATCCTTGCTTGGTCAAAATTAAAAATTTCACTACCGGGCTATATATATGCTCCCACCATATAAACGCACCAGCGGAAACGTTGCCAGGGGCCCCTCACTATTTACAAATTATTTTATGAAATTTTAAATTTTTTTATCAATTATTCTATATCTTTGGTTTGCATACAAAACGCAATTTTTGTTTTATGCAGACGTCTCACTGCGATGAGCACTCCATACTGAAATGCCTCGGCGGGCAAGCTAGCGCGCGATAGCAGCTTAAATCAAAAAATGTTCAAAGAGTATAATGAAGTTACTCTATTTATTATTAAAAGAGCGATTCTCTGTTTTGTACGATTTTGCTTATTTTTATTTTCCAATTTTGTTTGCAACATTCAATATTTACAACAAACAATTAATAATCTTTTCTTTGTTTTCTTTATTAAACATAGAAATATATGCTTGTTTGACTTTCTTATTTTATAATATTTTTGGAGTTTATTTACTTTTAGTTTAAAAACAATGTTTTAAACACAACATAGAAAAATTATCAAAAAAACTTTATAATTTATTAAAATTTATACTTTAATCATTTTTGCTAGTAAATTGATATTTGCAAGTATTTTAAATGGTGCCATAGTATAAGTAAATTTATTTATATTCGCCAATTCAAGAAATATTAAACACTAGAGTTTAATTTTAATTTACAACACGTAAGTAAATTGAAAGGAGCTTCAAAAAAATTTGCCCTCGGAAAATTACAAAGATTTTGTTCTTGCACCAAATTTGCTTTTGACTTTTTATATTGCGTAATTTGGAGTTGGAGTTTTATTTAAAAAATTGGATTTTCCAAAATTTCAAATTAAAATTGCCGATTGCCGAAACGCGGCCTGTAAGCCATTTTTATGAGGTTACTTCCCAGTGCAGAAAAAGTCAAAAAATTTAATTTAAAAAAAATATATATATAAAAGTTATGAAACAAATAACCAGAAAAAAAACATAATCCAAAGAATAAACTCATTACCCGAAGTTAATTTTAACATTTTCTAAAAAGATTTTTCTAATATATATTAAATACCAATTGCTGATTCAATTTGTTGAAAAATCAAAAAATCAAGTCAATTTCACCATTGACAAGAATATATGAATTTGGTTTTATATTTGATGTTAAATTATTAGTTTTTAGTTTGCATAGTAATTTAAATATAACAAAACTGTGGGTATAAAAAGCGATTTATTTCTATTTGATTGAATGGCTTCCTCCATTTTTGTAAGTAATCTCTGTTTTTAAAAAAGCATTAAAAATAAAGCTTTTATATGTTTATTATTGTAATATCTTTCGCATCTTTGTGATGAGTTTACTCATTATTTTACACAATTTTTTATTATTCCCATCTCTTTGTGGCATTCAATCGAGGTAAAGACCCAAAAAATGAATCCCTCGGTGTTATGCGCAGCATTTCTTGGTCGTCTATCTTTGATTTTATTACGTTTTGAAATTGAAGATTTAGGTTATTTTTTGATTTACTATCGAACAGGCAATTGCAAATTATTAAATTCTAATTACATTAATTTTAGGAGTAAATTATACTATAGTTTATTGATTATTTTTTATTATGTTGATCAAGCTAGCTTTTATAGGGAATATATCATTTAAAGAACAAACAGTATAAAATAACAATTATATATTAGTTTCTTTGTAAAATAAATTTTGCATTTTGCTTTAATGATTTATTAATATATTTCAAGATTGTTACCGCGAAAGGGCTATGTCTATTAGAGATAATGTATGTTTTAAGGCTCACTTTAAGCTTTCTATAGATCAACAATGATTTTATTTTGCATTTGGTATAATGTTTTATTTATATATCCATCAATTTTGTTATTATAATTTCCCATGAATTTTCTTGAATATTTTGGAAAAGCGAATTCTAAATCTTATTCCAGAATCGTTAATGAATATTATTAAAATTATTTTAGCAGAATAAATTTTTGGCATAGTTGTTGTTGCCATTGGAACAATATTTCAAAAATTAATTTAATTTATATTAAATATTTTAATTACTTTTTTGTAAATATTAAATTGGATAATTAACGGTTCTTTATTAAATTTTCTTTTTATTGACCACCGGCACTTGAAAAGCAATTGAAAAAAGACTAAAATATAAGCATTTTTTATTTTTATATTGCCTAATGCTGTGTTTTTAATTTGATAATTTTTAACAAAACATTTTGTGTGCTACAAATTAGTCCCTCCATAACTGCTGGTAGTCGTCTGTTTCTTAACCATGCATAATTTGTACGACTATAACAAAATCAGGTTAAAATAAACTAATACTCATTTTTTTAATAATAAATTTATTCAAATTTTGGCATCAACATGCATTGCAGTTGTGCAACGTGAATATGCAAACGAAGATTTGCTTCAACAGAGTTTCAAGATTTGACAATTGGAAAAAACGAGTTATCAAACATAAAAGTTTTTATAACGGCGATTAATGCTTTTAGGTTTTAATATTAAAATTATTTATTTATTTTCAATAACTACAGAAATAACTAATATATTTTGTTATTGTTATTTAGATAGTATGATTTAATATTGTTTCATACCGTTTTATTTTATTTTTTCTATTCTTAGTTAAATTTCCACATTCACTGGAATTTGGCGTTTCGAATTGTAGGTCTTCCTTTTTAACTGAAAAATAATGGTATATAATCTTTGCAACGACAATATCATTTTTTAATATTTATATTCACGTATAAAGTAATGAATAATTTTTAAATTTTATTTTTAATTATAAGCATTTAATTGTATTACCTTTAATACTTTATGAAATTAACCCGAGCTACAATATGTAAATATGTGCATAAGTTTATCATTAATCATTAGTTTAATAATTAAAATATTTGTATTTGCCTCCCATTTTAGTAAAATTGATCGGCTGTGTCATTCTTATGGATGTGAAGTGCGGTATGGACGCACAGACGTGCCATTGTACTCCTGATGTAATAAATATTTCATCATGGCAGTCATCAATGAAAACATTCGTGGTTCAATCTTCATTTCCCGTACTTTTACTCCAGAATTTGGCGAATTGTGTAGTCTTTCCGTTAAGAAACTTTTTTTATTTTTTTCTCTTTTCGTTAATTAAAATTTTACTTGGTTTTCTTTTCGTTAAAAAAAGGTGATTGTTGTCAACATCTGATTGTAATATTTGTTATCTAAACTCATAATTATTTTTGAGTAAATTACAAAGAGGGTTACTTTTAGATTCTCTATTATTAATTATTTTTGTTTATTTTTATTTTTATTTAATTATTATTTATTAAAACACAGTAAGCTTTCATTACTTAGCTTTAAATTAGAAAATAAAATATTTTTTACAACAAAACACTAATAATCTTATCTTTATTTTCTTTTTTAAACATAGAAAATATACACTTGTTTATCATTCTTATTTTATAAATATTTATTTACTTTTAGTTTAAACTTTCTTCATTTAATAACTACAATGTTTGAAACTTTAAATTAATCAAATTTATACTTTAATGATTTTTAGTGTGAATTGATATTTGCAAGTTTTTTAAATGGTGTCATAGTATAAGTAGTTCAATAGGTATTGATGACCTTTGCGCATTCGATCGGACACCCTTCGAGGAGGTCGATTAATGTTTCCCTTTGCTATTAATATTGTTCAAACATTAAAAGCTCATTATTATTTCTCAGTCTAATCTTTAACTACAGTTTATATATATATAATTTATTTTTTAAAAGTGTGAGCGTTTTATTTATTAACTTACAAATGTTTTTAAAAATATTGTATAATAATCTTGTTCCATTTTTTGGTATTGATTTTATTTAAATAATCAAAATTGGTGTTTTGTTACCATTGTTGAGCTAAAGATGAATGTTTTTATTATTATTCATTTTTGGAACTATTACATGACATTACTCGAACCTTTCCATGATTCCCTCCGCAATTTAGGTTTATTGTATATTTATAAAAATAAATTTTTTTATTTAATTTAAATTAGACTAATATCCTATTTTTTTTAATTGTAAAACAAACCAATTGTTGTTTCCGTTGCTTTTTATGATTTTTTTTTGATCGCAAGAGTCGTTTTATTTTAGATCACATGATAATATTCTAAATTTTACAATTGTTATATAATACCTAGTTATTTTTGTGTCGTTTATTTGGCTCAAAGTTGTAGTCGGCTTGAGAACGGGATAAAGAATCTTTTTTTAACAACCACTTGAGAGTAGGTGTGTAGTCTTTTTAATTGATTTACAAATCTACCCAATTTTTAATTATTATTCAATGTTGACAGAGCAGCAACTAATTTTGAACGATTTTTAACAGAAAACGGTTTTGTATATAATATGGAGAGGTTTTCATTGATTATTTAGGTTTCTTGAACTAATATTATTACATACTCGAATCTTTCCATCATTCCGTCTGCAAATATATGTCTATTATATAGTTATATTGCAAATAAACTACTTTTTATTTAATGTAAATCGCTATTTATATTTATTGCGCGGCTATTATAAATTTGATTTTTAATTTATGTACTGTTTATTTTGATAAATTTTTGACTTGAAACTTTTGAGAGTTATTAATTATCGGTTAATCTGCAAATTAATTATTCATATAATTAAACCAGGGAAAAAATCACTTCAGCCCACTCCAAAAAAAGCCATTCGAAAGCAAAAGGGAAAATTCAAGCAAGCCAGCCAAATTCAACGTGGCTAATAAAGGCCCCCCCTCTCAAATAACTGCTTCCGATACGGAGAATTGCATTGGTCACAAACTGCCCACAATTCAATCACACTTCCAAAAAGTGCGGTCTGGAAAAGCACATTGAAAACAATGTACCTATCAAAAAGACCATTTTCAAGTTTTTTCAATGCCCTTTTTCCAGCCATGGGCTTCACATCACGTCAAGTACGGAGAGTGGTTGATGTGAGGTGATAGCACAATTTTTCGTATTACAGATAAATTTACGTTTATTAACATTAATATTTTTATCGCGATTTTTATTAACATTCAGAAGTCTCTCTTAAATTACTAATGATTGGCGAGGTACTGACTGTTCCATTAAGTTCCCAACATTTACAAAAAATTTTAAATACATTTAAATTACAGTCTTTGTTTATTTTTTGTGTAAATGAACGGATGTAGGTAACTTTAATTTTAATTACAACACTTTATTGAATTTAAATTCATTGTTTGCTATCTTATGTAAACAAATTTAATATATTTTTTTAATTATCGTTAGCGATCCGTGAGCGGAGAATAATTTGTGATAAAAGAATTCTCGCTTTTTTTGCTACAAGTATAGCTTGACAAATTTTGTTTATTTAATTTCTTTAAAAATTAATTCTTCAATTAACTTTTAACGTTATTATGATATTTATTAAATTTAAATGTTCCAGAATCATCATAAGTGTTGCTTCCAGTGTAACGTCCAATTTATAAAAAATTTTGAATCGCAATAAACAAAAATATTCAAATTATTTTATAAATAATAAATATTATGTTTATTTAGTTCCTTCACGTCTTGTGTTGTAGTTGAGCACGAAACCACATAGGTTTCGCGTAGTTTTTACTGCTCCCTTAAGTTCCCAGCATTTACAAATAATTTAAAATACATTTTAAATTAAAGTCTATGTCTGTTTTTTGTGTAAATGAACGGAATAGGTTACTTTAATTTAATTAAATACTTTATTGAATTTAAATTAATTTTAAACAAATTTAATATTTATTTTCTTTTTTTGCTATAAGTATAGTTTGACAAATTTTGTTTGTTTAGTTTCTTTAAAAATTAATTCTTCAATTAACTTTTAACGTTATTATGATATTTATTAAATTTAAATGTTCCAGAATCCTCATAAGTGTTGCTTCCAGTGTAACGTCCAACTTATAAAAATTTTTGAATCGCAATAAACAAAAATATTCAAATTATTTTATAAATAATAAATATTATGTTTATTTAGTTCCTTCACGTCTTGTGTTGTAGTTGAGCACGAAACCCCATAGGTTTCGCGTAGTTTTTACTGCTCCCTTAAGTTCCCAGCATTTACAAATAATTTAAAATACATTTTAAATTAAAGTCTATGTCTGTTTTTTGTGTAAATGAACGGATGTAGATTACTTTAATTTAATTAAATACTTTATTGAATTTAAATTCATTTTAAACAAATTTAATATTTATTTTCTTTTTTTGCTATAAGTATAGTTTGACAAATTTTGTTTGTTTAGTTTCTTTAAAAATTAATTCTTCAATTAACTTTTAGCGTTATTATGATATTTATTGGATTTAAATGTTTTACAACCACCATGTGTCCCATATTCTTTTTATTTGCTTCCAACGTAAGGTCCGACTTATAAAAAATTTGGAATCGCAACAAACAAAAATATTCAAATTATTTTATAAATAATAATATTTATTAGTTGGGTAAATTTAACTTGATTTGTTCACATATTGCATATAATCTCATTTTTTTGGTTTAGTTTTAGCGAAGTCGCGACATTTTTTGTTTTATAGTGACATATAATAAAATTTTATTATACATTCTCAGATTAGTAACAAGATTGAATTTGTTTCGTTAAATCATAAAATCAATTTTTTTTTTTTGATTTTGTTAAATTTTTATCTAAATGAATCGGCACGATGTCCTTTTATAATTTTTTTATAAGTATCTTTTAATATTTGACATTTTTTTTATATTTTCTTAAATAATTTTATTTTTATATCCAATTTGTACTTCATATTTTTTGGTTCAATTAATTCGAGGCGGTTTTGTGAATGTCTTCACTTGAGGTTGAGCACGAAGCCACGTAGGCTTCGCGTAGTTTTTGTAGATATTATAAGTGGGGGGGGGGGTGTCAAAATTTTTATTTTCTCATCAATTTTCCGCTTCTAGGCTGTCGAGAGGTTTTCAAGTCCCCATTATTGTTTCGTCGTTGAGCTACCTTGAAGAGCACAATTTAAATATTCTTTATAACTTTTTCATAAACTGTTTTAAACATTCAAATTCTCACAGAAATGCATCATTTGTTACAAGATTTGCGTCTAAATTTTAAGATTGAAACTTTTTAGGAATGGGAGGGGTCCGAGAAAAATTTTTTTTTGAAGACAAGATTGGTTAAGAAAATTGTCCTTAACAAAAAGGGAGCCCTCAACTAGAGCCCGACCTGGACCTTGTTACAGGCCTGGATTTTTCCTGTACCGAGTCCAGGTCCAGTGGAGCCTCCACAACCCTGGATTTTTCCCTGGACTTTGGTCCAGGAAACAGGTCTAGGCACCTTCTCCAAGTCCAGGTCCAGGATCCGGGTACAGGAATTTTCAAAATGTCGGGCTCTACCCTCAACAGTTGACAAGGTTATCATTTTTTTAAATAGCGGGGAGTTCGGCCAACCAAGAAAAAAAAAATCCATCAGGATCAGGATCAGAATTTGGAAATGACCAGGATCAGGATTTAGCAGGATCAAAATCCTGGTTTTCAGGATATCCTGGCCGCATTTAAATTTTACATATACATTTTATTCGATCGCATATATTAAAATTTCATTCTAATGTCACCAATTTGGTTGTTTTTTATTATATAAATTATTATTGTTTATGAATCTTTTAATCAAATAGTTTATGAATTCATTTTTTTAATTTCAATCAATTGGTTTTGCTTATCATTTTATTTATCATTAAAAAATAAATTCTCAATAATTGAAGATAAGTTTTGTCACACGCAATCAGAGAAAAAGATTCGAATAAAATCCATATTAGAATGTTTAAATTTTTCTCCTTTTAATAAACGATTTATTTTTGATTTGGTATTTTAAAAAATATTAAATTTCAATGCGGCAAGCACTCGTTGTAACAATGGCTTAAGTAGTTATCGTATTTTATATTCCTTTTTGTAATATTATATTTAATGATGGTTCAATACCATGTTGAAATGATTCGAAAAAATAGATTTTTTGGTGAAAAAACAAATTATCACCATCATGCACTGGGATCCAATATTGTGGATTTCTGACAAAATTTGCTGAATAAGAAGATAATTTTAGATATAATAAATTTTGTTTATCTCATCAACTTAAAAAAATTAAACTTGTTAAAGAATCTGTGATTAATTTAAAATTTTAAACAATTTTCGTCTCTTGCTTTGAGATTTTATATTTTATATGGAAAAATCTTTATTATCGTTTAAAAGTTGTATTCCATTTAATTAAAAACAATAATTTTATTGTTTTAAATTAAAAATTATAATAGAATTAATTCATCATCATATTGATTCTAAATTTGCAATAACTTATTAGAGCAGATTTTCTTTAATTAGAACAATTGTTTTACGCCAAAATTTTGACGAATCGGCATTAAATTGTTTACATTTATTTTTATCTCTCGCAATTGGGTTTCAAGTAAATAAATATTTTTGTTTATCTTGCTTCTAGTGCCTAATAATCTTTGTGATTTGAATCTGGATTATATTTTATGATTATTTATTTTAAAAAGTAATTAATTATTTCGTAAATTTTGAATTTTTGTACACTCATTAGTTGCACTCAAAAGGTGATTTATTATTGTTTTTGTTTAATATTATAAATGTTTCTACCTGTAAAATTTTTGTTATGATCAATAAGCAGAATAGGTAAGTCATTTATTAAAATGATTTTTTGAAATTTTACTAAATGTTTCTTATATTTATTTGCATTTTTCAGGTTATGAATTCAATTAAAGAAGTTGAACATGAGCTCTTTCCAGGTTATTTAAATCGATAATTTTATTTATTTATTTAAAAAATATATTGAGCATTTTTTGTGAATAAATTATTTTTTTTTAAATGTAATTTTGTAGTTGCTATATTGGTGTGGTTTTAAATGTAATGTTGTTTTCTTCAATAATTTATAGCATAATACTGCTAGCAAAAATTAAAATACATTTTGTCAATACATTATTTTAGGCCCTGATGTACCCACTCGCTCATATTCTCACGAGGCCGAACAAACATTTATGAACTTTAATAGTGATATTTTAAAATGTATTTAACTGATTTTATTCATTACTTTTTTCTTTACCTGAAAACCTGGTTTCTTTTAGGTTTAAATTTAACAATTTAAATGGGCTTATATGTTTTTTTGTTGGTTGTTTAATATTTATCGTTGAATTTGTTTTAGAAATTAATATATTTTGGTAGACATGATTTGATACGTTATTTCAGCAAAAATATGGTTAATGGAAGTTTTGAAACTTGGTCTGTTTCATTCAAGTTTTTTCCTGACTTGATGCTCATGCACGTTATCATATTTTTTTGGGGGTTTATTGATTTGTTACCAGCTGTTTTATTTTAAAATTTATAATTCGAACATTTTAATCATTTACATTTGTTTATTAGTTATGTAATAATCACATTATTATTTTCCAGAATAAATATTAAATATTTCTTTGTAGGGGTTTGTTATACATAAGAGCCAAATATAAAGGTTTAAAACAAATGCAACTCCTGCCACTTAAGTTATATGTACCTCGGGCGAAGAGCGGTGCGCAAAGGGTAAAGAATGCAATAATTTTAGGTTATTTGTATTTTTTTATTTTGTTATTTTCGTCACAATAGTTTGTTGAAAATAAATATTTTAAGAATATTATTTGGTATTGTAATATATTCATAAAAGATTCAGTTAAATTTTGATTCATACAAGCAATTAATTTTTATTTCATACAAATAGGAACTTTTTACCTTTATGATAATTAGGGCCTCAAATTATATGGAAATCCATATTTTTTTGCGCACACAGAACAGCGTAAAATAACATAAATAATGTTTTTAGCTTTGTTTGGACCTTCTTGAGCCTATTTTATAATCCATAGTTTCCATATTTTCCATATTTCACCAATTTTCAAATATTCCTTAAAAAAATACAATAAAAACGAAAAATGCACCCCTAAAAATTGACATTTTCGAGACAAAAAATTCTGCAAAATTTTTCAAAAAGTTTTTTTAATTTGCGTAAACAAATTTTTAATTTTGAATAAGAAAAAAATTAGAAAATCATAAAAAGACATTTTTTTATTTGTTAAATTTATTGACGATTAAGGCTCCTTTTAGTCATTTCATCCTTGGAGAGCAAATGAAATTGTTTTTGATATTTATCCTTTATCTCAATTTTTATTTTATTTAATTTACATGATTTGAAGAAATAAATTGTATATGTATGTCTTATCCAACGAGGCAATTATTGTTCAATTATTATAACAAAAATTATTTTTATAAAAACAGAATTTTTTTTTTTAATATCTTCCATTGAGATCAGGGATGTCGTAGAGCGGGAGCATTTGCTCTTAAGTGATATTAGAAATATAAATAATTATTTACACTGCTATTTCCATTAGAGATGTCGTGAACGGCTTTTAATTATGTCAAATCAAATATAGTATCTGTTGTTTATATTTATTTATTTATTTTTCATTTTTGAATTAATGCTTTTTATCCAAGGGTGCATGTTGAAAAAAAAATCAATTTTTTTTGCGGGACTCTTCAATTAAAGCTTTATTTTTTGTTGCAATAAACATCCAAATTACACAACAATAAAACAATTCATTCTAATGGCTCGACCGTTGTACAAGGATCCAAATTTGAAATGCTGGCAAGAGCACCCTTTTATTCTTATGCAATTTTATTTAAATTTTGTTCGATTTCTCAGGAATTTTATTTAATATTAAGTCAATATTGAGAAGTCATGATAGGTTTGCCAAGCCTGATGTTATTATTCGCTTTAAAAATTTATTTGAAGAGTTGTTATAATATCATAGACAAAGCCAACTTTTTATTTGCATGTTTGCAATTTTTAATATAACATTTAATGTCTTTCAAAAATGTACAGAATGATTCTCAAAGCAACTTTATTGCATTGTTTATTTTGGCCTTATTTTCCTAACTTTTTTAAAATTGTTTTTAACAAAAAATTGTTCTAATAATTATTGAATATTAATATAGTTTTAAACTATTTTTTTTTATTAATTTCGACGTTAATTACACAAATTTTTCTCTAACACACGTTTTCCAATTGGAAAGAATGACCATCTTCATAGTTGCAATTTTTTGTTTAAAATCCGAATAGTTTTTAAATTTATTCCAAGATTTATTTCACCGAATCGGTAATTAGCGGTACCGTTGAACTTTCATTTGCTCTTAACTGAAAACCCACACCTTCAAAAT
This sequence comes from Globodera pallida, assembly GCA_020449905.1. Classification (NCBI taxonomy): domain Eukaryota; kingdom Metazoa; phylum Nematoda; class Chromadorea; order Rhabditida; family Heteroderidae; genus Globodera; species Globodera pallida. The sequence goes on from JAIXHY010000047.1 coordinate 421,504, forward strand.
TGAAGATTTTGCATTTTCGAAAAATAAGTGGGTTGCGTGAATTTTATAGATTAAAAACAACTTTTAGATTCACCTTTTCTAATATTTTTTAGCAAGAATAGTTAACTGAGTGGATAAGATCTTATGTCTGATAATCGATGGTAAAGCAATTAAAGTTTCAGTTTGTAATAGTTTCTGAAGTATTAACACAACACAGATAATTAATTTTATTCATTTTTTTGTTGAACTACGTCAATAATTGTAGTTTTTTATATTGATGACGATTTTTTCAATTGTATTTTGAAAAAAAAATTTAATTTCTTTTTAACATAGTTTTTCGAGATGTTTAGTATTCGCTAGTAGTCAGTTGCTAAGTATTTCCTACATAATCGTTATTTGATGAATAATTGCTTTAAATTAATTAGTGGGTTTTTAAAGGTTTTTTTTGTTTAATTTTTGAAAATAATTATTGTTTTACTAATTCCTTCTAATAAATTCATAATATTTCCGGAATCAGATATATCAAATCTTCATTGATATTATAATCTATTTACTTTGATTTCTCCCCCAGCTGCTTGTCGCACTTGCAGTGCCATTTGCGATTCGTACTTTGCGCAGAAGCCACAGTGGCGTTAATCATTATATGTAAATTTCAAATCCTTAACAGCATTTTTTAGCTTTGCCTTCTAATAGCTTTTAAAAACTTAAAACTTTTGATTGCATATTGTTCGTTTTATGCTGCCAAAATTAATACTTATAGTAATAATCATAATGGAGATCTCGGCTTGGTAAAATTTAAGCTTGATTGGGTCTTGGGCAATTGGTTGCTCGGCGTATTAATAATTATATTTTTAAATTTATTGGAATTTACAATTCACAAAACGCAACTTATTAAGTTTGTAGGAATTTAAAAATTTAAATTAATGATCATTAGAAAACCAACAGAAGAAAATCCAACAGCCTAACATTTAATCATTTTTCTATAATTAATTTATTCTTTTATTATTATAATTTTATAAATATACCTTGTGCTTTACTTAATCCTTATGTGATTTTTTTATAAATTGTTTTTGTTTGTTTTTATGTTTAAAATTGAATTAAATGAGTTACTTTCGATTGAGAGATGCTCAAACATTCAGGAAAAAATGCTTTTCTTGTGGGTCGGGAAGTTGAAGGCACTATGGCGAAGCCCTCTAACAACAAAAATTTTAAACCCGAATTTCTTTGGCTCAAAAAATAAATTTAAAAAAACTAACTGTTATTAAAAAAAAAAATTTTTCTATGGAAAAGGTCAGCAATTTTATCTTTAGAAACTTCAAAAAAGAAAAGATTTTCAATATATTTTTTATCTTCCTTCGGTAAACGCTTTTTTCAGAAAGTTTGACTGAGGCACTGAAGAAGACTAGCCGGAGCTCTTTGTGGAGGGGGCTTAGACTGGAGCTTAAATTCTGTTTAATTTTGATTTTTAATATTTTTCAAATATTTTATCTTTATTAATAAAAAATCTGAATTTAATAAGTAACAAATAACGTAATACTTATATAATTCAATTAAGAAATCCTGAAAATATAATTTATTATTAAAGATTGTTGACTTGGTCTAATAATTCGCATTTTTATACATTTTTGAATTAATAAATATTCTTTAGAAAGATAGCATTTGTCATGTACAATAAATTTTTATTTTTACTAAAAATTAAAGATAAATAATCAATTTCACAATTAAAAATTATACATTTAGGCGCGAAGTTTAAAGTTTTTGTTTTCTCTTTAAAATTTTAGCGAAGGATAATTTAAACATTCTTTTAACCTGATCGTATGATCTAGATTTTATTGTTCAAGGATATAATTTATCAGCATAATTTTTTTATAATTTAATAAGACAAAGATTCATTAGTATAAGTAAAATAATATTTTCTTGGTTTATATATATTTTTAAAATTTGAGTTGGTTTGAATTTGTCTATTGAATTATGGTTCTTTAACTCTCAACTCAATTTTTTGCTTTTTAAATTATGCAAAAGCCTTTCACTCTATAAATTTTTATTTATTTAACCAACACGATTAAATTCAGATGTAAATCCATTTTATTTCTTAATTCAATAGTTGCAAAATAAAAATTGAAATTAAAATAAAAAATCTTGCCATCCGACTGGCTTTATTGGTTCGACGATTCCCTGACTTTGCTTCTTGTAATAGCCCTTGTTGCATATTAATTAATTCAAATTGTTTATTATATAGTTTTAATATAATATAGTTAGTTTTTTTTATTGATTTTAATTTTATATTCATTCATTTTTTAAATGACCTATATTTGATAGCTCTAATTGTTTCACAAATTTGATTTTTGAAACAAATTAACAGTAGATTTTTTATTCCTCACAAAAAAAGTGAAAACTTCCGTATGCTGATTATTCTTTAACCTTTTAAGTTATATTGACCAATTAATCAATTATATTGGGTTTTTATTTAATTTTTCTATCATTTTTCATAGTTTTTTAGATTAATGTTTATACTCATTTAATTTAAAACGTTTAATTTAATGCTATTTGTTGCAAATGACTGATCAATTGCACTGTTTATTTTAATTAAATATTTCATTTTTGAAGTTTTCTACTTTTATCGCTTGGATAATTATTACTTTAATTAATGTAGCTTCATTGATAAAAAAATCGCGCGCTTGCTTTTTGTAACCTTATGTTTCATTTTCATTTTTTCGTTTGTTTTCATTATTTTATTTAAATAGCAAAAGTTTAATTGATTTATAGTTTGTCCTTGAAGACACTTTTTAATGTTAGAATCCCCCAACCCCCAATTGTGGATGATTCCGAAATCCTTAGGGTTTATAAAATTGTTAATACTTACTTATTCATTAAGTTTTTTATTTTTTTTATTTCATATTTAATTTTATTGAATATTTCCAAGGCACTTGGCATATAACGTCGTGGTTTGTCTAGAATTTGGAGTCTTTTTGACGACGGATCTTTTCTAGTAACTAACCAATTTTTTTAAATTAATTTTTTGTTTAATATTGCGTTTTATTTTTTTAAAGCAATTTTAAGACTGTTGAATGGATAAAGCCAAAAATTTTTATATAAAATTAATATTTTGTTAAAATATTTATGAATAGATTCTTTGGAATTTTAATATTTATTGGCCGCCGTCATAATGTTGAAATAGTGGTACAAGGCGCGTTTGTTACTGTGCGGGAGTAAGTTTAACTATTTAATTTGAATTACATTTTTCTTTTATTTATTTTACATAATTTTTGTTTTTTTTGGAATCTTAGCCGCGCAGATACTGAATATAATTTAACGTACTTTAAGCAGCAATCTCAATATTCTTTCAGTAACACACTTCACAATAAATATTAAATGGCTTAACCTAATTCTTTTCTCTATTGCGTTGCTGCGGTGTTTTTAAATTTTATATTATCTTTTTTTATTTTAAATTGATTGGCAGCTGCGGCCGTAAATCGTTTTATAAATTCATGAAATTATTTTTTTATTAATCGTTTATTTCATTAAGTAAATAGATTTAATAATTTTCTGTTATTGAATTCTTAGTTATTTAATAAGTTAAACCACAAATACTGCTGGTTTATCCAACTTCAGTACCTTTATACTTCCCTAAAACCGGGAATCTAAAGCATTTTTGCCTCCCCTTGCAGAGGGAGTTCCCTGCAAGTATTATCACATTTTAACGTCTATATTGTTTGTTTGTTTATAACTGATTTCATCATTACTTTTTTTTAAATTAATTTTTACAACATATAAAAGTTATCAAATTTGTTTAGAATAAATTACATATTACACAAATAACGACTTCCTCTTTGTTTTTCGTAACATTAAGCATGATGGCATCGCTGTTCATAAACTAAAATCGTTTTTGACTTTAATTAAATTGATAAAATTTGTAATGCTATAGAAAGGGAGATAAGGTATGTATAGAGAACAAACAACAAAACAACGCTTTAGTTTTTTGTAATAACACGAGTTTATAGCATTTGTCTTTTAAGCGAGCGTTTAGTCATAAATGTGTAGGAGTGTTTTCAGTGGTGGCCGGAAAATGCGACACCAGAAAATGCGACACTAAGAAAATGCGACAACAGAAAATGCGACACTAAGAAAATATTTTTAAAAATTTAAAAACTTTTTAAAACTTATTTTTCTATTAATTTTTAATAAACAATATATGTAATGGTAATCCTTATATTAAAACAATTGCAATAATGATCAGAGGGATATAAATTGGGGCGCATTGCGAACAAAACGCATCGGCTCCCGCGCGTTCACGAATCGGCAAGTTTGCCGGTGGCTATTAATCAGGGCTGGACGTCACCGGTCCCTGAGTCCGCGTCACGCGTCAGCGTCATTTTTTTAGGAAGGCCAGTGACGGCGTCAGCGTCATACGTCATGACGCCGCCCAAAAACGGCGTCATTGGCGTCATCGGCGTCAGCGTCACTGGTTAAATTTTTAATTTTTCAAAAATCCAATTTTTTTTTTAAATTAACATTTTTTATCAGATTTTGGACAAACCTGTCAAGCATAAGAAATATGCTATTCCATCTTACCTAAATTTAAAAACTTCTAGCAGATACTTTTGTAAAAAAATTTTACTTCAACATTCTTAACCAGCACTGTCTTGGGAAGTTCTTTGTCACTTTGAAAAGCAGTTAACTCCTCACTTAGCACTCTAGACTTGCGCACTTTTCGCACAAATTTTTTCACATTTTCAATTAAAATTTGCAATTGGCCCTTTACGTCCATATTTTTAAGCCCGTTTTTAGACACTAAAATGGTTTAATGAATTTTAGATCTACCTATCCTTTAAAAATGACCAATTAAGTGGAATGGCATGTGAAAAACAATAGCGAAATGCAACCAAAAAGATAATTTTTACTTAAATTATGCTTGACTTTTTAACAAAAAAGCTTGTTCCGCTACATTTCTTTTTTACACTAGTGACGCAAAAATGACGCAAAATGCCAGTGACGGCGTCAGCGTCATACGTCATGACGCCGCTCAAAAACGGCGTCATTGGCGTCATCGGCGTCAGCGTCAGCGTCATGACGTCCAGCCCTGCTATTAATGGTTCTATTAGATACGGGAGGGCCAAATGCAACTGCGCCAGCAAGTAGCAGATGAAAACCCCATCACAACACGTCAAGCAGAGACGGAGGGTGGGCCCATTATATTTTGCCTAAGTCTAAAAAGCACAACAAAACAAAACTGCATTAATCCATTGCATAAATATCAACTTAAATTATTTCACCCTTGCAAAAGAAGGGGCTTTAAATTTTTTTATAAAGAAATATCACATAAACTTCAACATGAATGTCACAACTTTTCCTTAAATTGCTCTTCGCAAATTTCGATTGACATTTTTCACACACACAAAATATTTATAACATTTATTTTGAATTTGATTAATTTATTGTTTCAATTTAAATTTAGTCTAAAAATTTAAGGAAGGCATCTCTATGCAATATTATTATTATATTTTTCAATTTACTGGCCTTTATCTTTGTTTAATCAAAGTTGAAACTCAATTTATTTATGTTAAAACAGTAAAATATCTATTGATTAATAAACTTAATTAGCTGTTTGATGCCGATAATGATAAATGTTGAAAACAAAAAAGTGTTGTTTTAAATTGGTTTTCACTTTTATAAAATTATAGCTGAATAAAATATTGTTTATTTTGGAACTTCGTACCTTTTTTACACTACAATCAGTTATCTTTATTTAACTATTTAAAGTTTATTGAATTTGTAATTTTTATTAATTAAGATTGTTCAAATCTATTTCTATATATTAAGTTTATTTTTTGCATTCAATTTGCCACTGGCTGATCGAAGGAGTTTGAAGAAACAAAATGCCGTAAATTTTAATTGATACCGAAATCGTCCGGCACCTTTTAATAATAGATAAAAATCACAAATGCTAATTACATAAAATTTTGCCCTGACACAGTAAACAAAAAAACAAAAAACCCAAATCCATAATCTTTAAAAATATGAATATACAAACAAAATACAAAAATAATTATTAAATTAAAGCCAAGTTCTTCCGCACAATGAAGAAGTTAAGGTATTAAATGGTAAAAAGAGCCACAATACATTTTCTTAAAAGTGTGATCGAAACCGATTTACTATTTATATACTTATCTCAATGCTTCTTTTTTATTAAGAAAACCAGTACATTTTAAGGCTGAAACTTTTTTATCAGTATTTATATTTTTCTTTTTAATACTTTTGCACTGCTATAAAATGTTTTTCCAAAGATTTCGGTGTTAGCGTTAAAATTCAAAATTTAAATTTGGTAATTTTGTTTGAAGTGTCTTATTTGGCCCACTGCAACAAAATCTCTTCTCATCATCCATCACGAGCGGACGACCAAACTTTAGTTTTAGCTTTAAAATTATTTTTTTAAATAATAATAAGTTAGTTTTAACTTTAAAAAAAATTTTTTGAATTAATAATAATAATAAGATATTTGTTATTTTTTCCGTTTAGCAACTTAAAAGCGGCAGCCACGTCTTTCAAATAAAATTGAGGCGCAGAAGCACACAAAGAATGGGTAGAAATTTTGTGTTTTAATGTAAATAGGCTTTTCATAGAAAACGATTTTCATTCATCCAACTAACGAACCATTTTTTCATCACTTTCTTTTTTTATTTCATTAGCCAATTTCAATTTCCATCATGGCAACTGAAGTTATTTGGGAGTTCAAGAATAACAATTTTTGCGGCATCAACTGTCCCTTTCCCAACAACTGCTTCACGCCCGTCCAATACACCAAACCGGGCATTTGTTTGGCGCCTGGGATCAATACAAATAATTTTTTTGATCTCCACTTTTGAATTCTACCTTGAACGGCAACAAACCAAATGAAATTAATTGTTTCCCTTTTTTTAATCATTTAAAAAAGTTTTAATTTTTTAGCATATTGGACAGATTTTATAACTTTACAGTTTATTGTAAGATTTTTATTGATTGGATAAAGAATCAAAATTTTATTAGTGTATAATTAATAAATTTAATCAAACTCTGCATTTTTAAGTTTATTGTTCTATATAGATTAAATGTACTTGATTTGCATTATTTTATTCTCAACATATTTTTCACGCCCGTTTTCGGTTACTTGCTTTGATTAAGTTACGTTTTTGCATCAAAAATAAAGTTATATTAACAGTTCCGTTTTTCTTTACAAAGCTATAAGTTTGGGGCTTTCAATTTTTTTATGAAGAAATATCACATAAACTTCAACATGAATGTCACAACTTTTCCTTAAATTGATCTTCGCAAATTTCGATTGACATTTTTCTCACGCACAAATTATTTATAAAATTTATTTTGAACCTGATTAATTTACCATGTCTCCAAACACTGCCGCCCCAATCACTTTAACCAAACGAAAAATAGGTCGGCCACCGTACTGACCAAAGTTAGGTTCTCAACTTTCAATAAACCTGAAAAAGGAGTGTCAAATGTTTGATTATATTAGGTTAAAAGTAACAAATAATTTCCACATGAGCTTGTTAGCTAGTAGTATGAAATTTCAAAATTTTTCGACAGTGCCAAACAGACATTTTTGGGTTTTTAGTAAGGTTGTACGAGACGGGGAGGGGATTTCCGGGTTTCCCGCAATTAATAAAATTGAAGTTGAAGACAATGAGATATTTTGAATAATAACAAAAAAAATATTACCAGAAAACATTACCAAAAAAAATGTTCTCACATGAAAAGTCCCGGTTGAAAATCTTGGTCCCGGTCCCGGTATTTCTGGTCCATTTTCCTAAAAGTTCTGGTCCCGTACAGCCCTAGTTTTTAGTAGATATTTTGGAAGATAGATCATATTATATTCGCGATTATTATCACATATAATCCGTCCCTAGTTATGAACATACAAGTTTGCTGGCGTCGGTCATTATCATTTCGGTAATTTTGAGTAGTGGCTCTCTTCGTCTCTCGTAAGCAATGGAAATGCTCTTCAGGATTTAATTTTTTTTATTACTTCAGGTTTTATATCACGATAATTTTTTTTCCTTCACAATCTTAACCTTAATTAGTGCAAGTTTTATTCTGTTTTATGTAACTTTATTAATTTTTTACTATTTATTACTTATCTTCAATGCTATATCATACTTTTTATTAAGAAACCCAGTAAATTTTAAGGCTAAACTTTTTTATCAGTATTTATATTTTTCTTTTTAATACTTTCGCATGCCATAACCCAATCCATTTAGTAAAAAATATCTTTTTGTTGCCATTTTTTTCTTTACTTGTGCTCTTCCTTGTCCCTTTAGCAGAGCTTCTAAAATTCTGTAAAATTTTATTTATATTATTTTTAGAATTTTAGAATCGTTGACAAAGTTTATTTTTTGAAGACATTATGTTATCAGAGCGTTATATATTTTTTTGCGTTTTAACTTAGAGTTTGTAGGTTTGTTTTAATATTGAAAAAATGTTTGCGTTAAAATATTTAATTTTTTTAGAAAAGAATTAAAATTAACCTTTTGTGCAGTTCTATTTTAATATTTTCTTACCCGAATTCATATTCTTGTATTTGTTTATACGGTTACAACTCGGCTACTTGTATTTTAGTGAATAAAATAAATTGTTTTGATCGCCCGCCACTTTTGAATTCAACCTTGAATGGCAACAAACAAAATGAAATTAATTTTTTCCCTTTTTTTAACCATTTAAAAAAGTTTAATTTTTTAATTAAGCTTTTATCATTTGACAATTTTTTTATCATTTAAATGGTAACTTTAGCAAATAATTAATATTTATACTGCTTTGTGTTTTGTCGAGCTAATTTGACAGATTTTATAACTTTTCAGTTTATTGTAAAATTTTTATTATTGGATAAAGAGTTAAAATTTTATTAGTGTATAATTAATAAATTTAATCAAACTCTACATTTTTAAGTTTATTGTTCTATATAGATTAAAGGTACTTGATTTGCATTATTTTATTATCAACATATTTCTCACGCCCGGTTTCTTTACTTGCTTTGATTCCGTACAGCGTATTTGTAGTTCGGCATTTGACATATATCCCGCGAACATGTTGATAACCGCCACTTCTGCTCTTTTTTTAGTAGCACTTTATGTAATTTTTAAACCAAATATATATATATATATAGTGTTGTTTATTTTAGGTAGCCAGAGACTTTATTATTTTTTACATTTAACATCTAATATTTTACATCTTAGATCGCGTTTAGTAATACATTATCCTTCTAATTTATGTTAATTTTTTTATAGTCGATAATACTGCTGTTTTTATATTGTATTTGTTTTAATAAAAGTTTATTTTAATTATAAAACAGTTTAACGCGCCTGAAAATAAATATTATTTAGTTTTTTAAACAGCTCTTTATTTTTTCAATTGAAAAAAATTTAGTGAAATAATTTCAATAATTGTCATTGCTAGTGCATTCAAACTTATAAAGATGAGGAATTATATTTTTGTTTTGCTTTTTATAAATTTAATGAATATTTTAGAAATTAATTTTTTAGGAAATTATTTTTTAATTTGACGTTGAACCTCGGAGTTGAATCGGCTTCATAAATTATTTTTGTCTATTTTTATTTTTAATTGTTCTAAGGTGTATCATTTGTCAGACAAGTTCGGAACATACATTTTAATAATGTGTCGTTTCATTTGTTATATTATCTATTTTTATATTAGTCATTTAAGAATTCTTGATTTATCCGATAATGAATATATATTAGAGACCGGCCAGAAGAATTTATCGTTGTCTAGCACCCTGTCGTGACGCTTGGTAGCTTTGTGGGTGTGCTGTCAATGACATAAACCTTTAGTATTAATATCAAACGGTAATCCGTCTCTTGCGCAATCATAAAAATTTGTTTTGTCGGCATATTTTATACAATAGTTTGTAATATTTCCTTTTTATTATTTACATTTTTTTATTTATTTTTTGTTTACATTAATGGTGGTCTAACAGAATAATCGTGTTTTTTATTGACTTGCTACATTGGAATAAAACTATAAATTATATTCTGAATAATAATTTACTAAATTAATGAACAAATTGTGGAACGAGCATCCAGCACTAATTATTTAAAATAATTTTAGCTATATTTTTTTGTTAATAATTTGTAGTTTTAATCTATTTTATCAATTCGTTGGTTTAAATATAGCGATCCATGCAAAGCCTTTGTTGTCCCAAAACTTGCCACTTCAATTTTCCGATGTTTTGTACAATTTTTATCGGTTTTCATCAAATTTTTATGATTGAATTTAACATTTTGTTTATCAATTTTATTCATATTTACATATAATATATTCATTGTAAACAAGAACTTGAGGATTTCACCTATTTTATTTATTTGCTGTTGAAACAAATTTTTATTTTTTTATTTAAGTTATAATATTAGTGTTATTGAATCCTATACTTTATTTTTGACATCCTATACGCATGAAGCTCGCACGCGTTTGGGTAGGGGGTACAACCGCCGGTTTGTAGCCGGTTATCGGTTAAACGGCATTTTGAAGTCCCGGTTTTCGTAAACGGGTTCGTAACCGTTTAACCGGTACTTGTACAACCCTTATGAAGTTATAGGTACATTAAATTAATAGAGAAAACCCGGCTCTATTGCAGTTTACACGACCATAAAAACAATACACGACCATAAATATATTGTAAGCGGATTTCTTGTAATATAGCTTGAAAACAATTTGTTTTGCTATGATAACATCGTTAACCCACTCGGAATTGCTGATTTATACTTCTAATTCCCCCATAAGCAAGGGGGATCGCTAGGCTTAGGCATAAGCCACCCTGGCTTGGGGTTTATTAATCCTAAGCCTAACGACCCTAAGCTAGGGTGGCTTAGGCCTAAGCCTAAGATAACGGACACTGTCACAAAAACACACTCAAGACCGAACGCCCTACTTTTAAGAATACAGCGCTATCAATATCCTAATTTGTTCCAAAAACGCAACAAACAAATAATATTGCAGTAAATCACAATGAATATTTATGGTCGTGTATTGTTTTTATGGTTGTGTAAACTGCAATATAGCCGAAAACCCAATATTTTTTTTTGAAATTATCCCAGTTATTCTCTTTCCATACTTTCCTTTTAAATAATATTGTTTTATTTTTGTTCTCATTAATTTGTTCATTTACTTATCAAGGCAACACAATTTGCTTTATTTACGTTTAATAGCTATTTAAATTAAGACCTAATTGTTTTTAAGAATGCTTCAAATTTGTTTTTTGATTAAAAATATTATAATATTTATTAATTTTAATTTTTAAGTTTTTTACATTACAAAAGTTTCTTATTTTTGGATAAATCCAATAGAGCATTTTTCACATTCAATTCAAATGAAACTTTAATTTTTGGTGTTAAACAATTTGAATATATAGAATAGAATTTTGATTTAATTAATATTTATTCGTTAAAGAAACAACCTGTATTCGATATGTCCAAACACACCATATTGCAAATATTAAAATTTTCAATCATATTGCATACAAACTAATGTTCAGTGGTTTATTGTTTTTTATTTATGATAAAAAATTCAAATACATATTAAAAAGTGAAATAATTTCAATAATTGTCATTGCTAGTGCATTCAAACTTATAAAGATGAGGAATTATATTTTTTTATTATTTTATTCAACTTTTATTTTGTTAATTTATTTTGCTTTAATTTGACTTTTCTCCTTTTGTGGCTTCTAACAACAATGTTATATTGTCTTCCCGTGTTTTGTAGTCGATTCCCTAAAATCTTTAGAAAAGACGAATGTAGAGATGGAAAAATTTTCAAATTTAAATTCAGGTATAATTTGCAATTGTTTACTATTTTCGTAGTTCAAATTTTTATGAAAATTTTTTCTGCTTTTTAAACTTTTAATTAGTGTTAGGCAAATGGAGTTTTTCGGTATTCGGTATCGGTATTTCGGTATAATACCGATACCGAAAAAATACCGAAATGCCAAAATTTTTTCGGTCGGTATTCGGTATCGGTATTTCGGTATAATACCGATACCGAAAAAATCCCGAAGTCACAAAATTTTTTCGGTCGGTATTCGGTATCGGTATTTCGGTATAATACCGATACCGAAAAATACCGGTCAAAAAAATTCGGTATACCGACCGGTATTCGGTATTTTTTTGAAGATTTTTAATTTCAATTTAAATGAACAAAACAATTTATTCAATACTTATAATTGATAATGGGCAATGTTTTGTTGAGAAAAATAAGCATTTCTGCTGTTTCTGGGTTTAATAAATTGCGGCGGTAATTAAAAACATCTCTTGCAACAGAGAAAATCCTCTCACTTTCAACAGACGTCGCCTGAGCCGAAAGGTAACGACGAACAATTGGGGACAAAACAGGAAACATTTTTTCATTCGTTTTCCAATAATTAAAAGGATCACTGTCCAACGGCTCCAAATCAGCTTTCCTGTACAAATTCAATTCAAATTCAATGTCCTCAGCCGGTTGACTTGAGCCTTTTGTTGGTGTTTTTCGGGCAACGAATTTGTTCGCACGGGACGCAAAGAAATCACTGCACCTCTTTTTTGGAGATGGTGACCTTTCTAATAAATAAGTTAATAGAAAAAAATCGAACAAATGAGAAAAAGCATTTTTTAATTTAAGATAGGTAGTAAGTACCCTCGTCAATATTAGCTACATCAATTAGAATTTCTCCGCTATTGGTTGGCAGCAGAATGTCCGACTTGATCCATGAATGAATTTTAGAGACAAACTCCAATCGGTTTGGCACAAATTGGTCCTTGAATCTAGGATCAAGGTAGTGGGCCACGGCATAAATTCTATTTAGAAAATTCATTAAATTAAAAGTTTTTTCTTTGGCTGACCTCTTGCTTTCCAAGTTCGAAAATCGTTCACGGATTTCGCTGATCAGTTTTCTCTGCTCTTCCTCAATGATCGGATAATTTTTTTCCGTTAATTCCCCAAGCAAAATGTTAGCAATTGCGATTTGAACAGCAATTGACGAATCGCGCTCACAAAGCTGAAAAACTTTATTATTAAAGATTTGAAATGCAATATGAAACTTTTCTTGAAGCCTCTTCAACTGGCCGTAAAAGAGAGCATAGCTCTGCTAAAATCGCCCACTCCTCATCATCCAAAATGCAAAAATTCGGCTTATACTTAAACACATACAACTCCAAAGCTCTCCTTTGCTCGGTGAGTCGCTCACCCATAAGGTAGCTCGAGTTCCACCTGGTTGGAACATCCTGCAACAACCGACATAAAAAATCAGAAAAATTACGGCTGTTTCGAAAAAATAACAAATAATGGTTAAAAATCCTTTAAACCTGAATAAGTGCGTGCTTTGGAATGTCTTCTTGTGTTTGTGCATCCTCCAACCGCTCCTTTGCCAAATTAGAATGGTTAAAATGCGAAATTGTTCGGCGACATTTTTCCAAAATTGACTTCATCCGTGGCAATTTCAGTGTTTTGTCAACGCAAAGGTTTAATTGATGAGCGCCGCAATCTGCATGTTCAAAATTTCCCTCGAATGCCTGAAATTTTTGGTTAAAAATTATTTGCAAAACTGCTTGACTTTTTTCATTGCAGCCGCCCCATCCCGGAGGAAAACATGCACTTTTTCGGGATTGATTTCCCATGATTGAAGCATTGAATTAGCCTTAGCTGTTATGTTAATGTTGTCGTGCGCGCCCGGAAAGTGTTTACAAGCCAAAATAAAATTCACTCTGCTCCAACATTTTGAAATGCCATGAGCTGTGAGGCTATAAGTAAAATATAGAAAGCAGAATTCACAAAAAGTGCCTGCATACGAAATGTAAGAGTCACTCGGACCGCTCCAAATGTCGGTGGTAAAAGAGAGATGTGTGCATTTGTTTAATTCCTCCTGAACTTTTGTTCGAACTAGTCCATAAATGCGCGGTAATGCCCATTCTCTGTAGTGCTTTTGATCTTTAATTGTTTGTAGCGGGTGATTGACGGAAAATAGGGAGTGGAATGTCGTGTGATTTATTTGGTGGAAAGAATTGTTGGTGCACGCAATGAAATGGACAATTTTTCTGTCCAGTGAGCTGAGCTCTCCTTTAATTTATTATTTATACATAAATTAAAGTTAGTTTAATTAACCTGAACTATTCACATTGACAAATTTTTCAATTGTTGGGCGCGGTGTCGTCTCAGTTTCTTGGAGCTTTTTTAATTTTTCAACAAATGCTGCGTGTTGCTTCATGTGCGTAAGTAAGCCTGAAGTGCTCCCTGCCGATGTTTTAATTCGCTTTTTGCATTCATTACACTCTGATGCGTCTTTATTCAATTTTGTATAAAGACCAATATTCCAAATTAAACTCATCTTTAATCTAAAAAACATATTGGATGCATCGCCGGGTAGCAATTTAGTCAATAAATATTGGCAATGCATCGCCGGGTAGCAATTTAGTCAATAAATATTGGCAAATTTATCCAATTCAATACATCATTCGCCAAAAATTTAAACTTTTCAAAATACCGAATACCGAAAAATACCGCGGTATTTCGAGATGGCTCGGTCGGTATTCGGTATCGGCATTTCGGTATAATACCGATACCGAAAAAATACCGAAAGGCCAAAATTTTTTCGGTCGGTATTCGGTATCGGTATTTCGGTATAATACCGATACCGAAAAAATCCCGAAATCACAAAATTTTTTCGGTCGGTATACCGAATCGGTAATACCGAAAAAAATACCGCGGTAATACCGAAAAATACCGCGGTAATACCGTACCATGCCTAACACTACTTTTAATTGCTTTTATTTTATTGATATTAGTTGAAGAGCGTTTTATTGATATTTTTAGTTTTTTCATTATTATGTAAGGTTTTTTAATTCTTACTTTTTATTAAATTAAGCATGTATCATAATTTCAAGTTTAATTCTACCAATAAATTTTAAACATTAAATCTCGTTTTAAATTATTTAAATATTATTATTTTTTATATGTTTTAGTGTAAAACATAATATTAATAATTGGTAGATTATCACTTTTGCTCTATGCATGTCTTAATTTTAAATTTGTTAAATGTTTGGTTTTTTGCCTTTTCTTCCACACATCATAATTAAAATTTTAAATCACTTAAATTTAAAAAAATTTAATATTATAAATTTATCTTAAACACACATATTTATGAAATCATATTTGTCTCAGGATTAAAAATAATCCAATTTCATATTCATAGTTTGATGATTTTTTTCAGTTTCATTAGCTTCTTCTATTTTAAAAATTTTGGACTTAGCTGTTTTGCTTTTTATAAATTTAATGAATATTTTAGAAATTAATTTTTTAGGAAATTATTTTTTAATTTGACGTTGAACCTCGGAGTTGAATCGGCTTCATAAATTATTTTTGTCTATTTTTATTTTTAATTGTTTTTAAGGTGTATCATTTGTCAGACAAGTTCGGAACATACATTTTAATAATGTGTCGTTTCATTTGTTATATTATCTATTTTTATATTAGTCATTTAAGAATTCTTGATTTATCCGATAATGAATATATATTAGAGACCGGCCAGAAGAATTTATCGTTGTCTAGCACCCTGTCGTGACGCTTGGTAGCTTTGTGGGTGTGCTGTCAATGACATAAACCTTTAGTATTAATATCAAACGGTAATCCGTCTCTTGCGCAATCATAAAAATTTGTTTTGTCGGCATATTTTATACAATAGTTTGTAATATGTCCTTTTTATTATTTACATTTTTTTATTTATTTTTTGTTTACATTAATGGTGGTCTAACAGAATAATCGTGTTTTTTATTGACTTGCTACATTGGAATAAAACTATAAATTATATTCTGAATAATAATTTACTAAATTAATGAACAAATTGTGGAACGAGCGTCCAGCACTAATTATTTAAAATAATTTTAGCTATATTTTTTTGTTAATAATTTGTAGTTTTAATATATTTTATCAATTCGTTGGTTTAAATATAGCGATCCATGCAAAGCCTTTGTTGTCCCAAGACTTGCCACTTCAATTTTCCGATGTTTTGTACAATTTTTATCGGTTTTCATCAAATTTTTATGATTGAATTTAACATTTTGTTTATCAATTTTATTCATATTTACATATAATATATTCATTGTAAACAAGAACTTGAGGATTTCACCTATTTTATTTATTTGCTGTTGAAACAAATTTTTATTTTTTTATTTAAGTTATAATATTAGTGTTATTGAATCCTATACTTTATTTTTGACATCCTATACGCATGAAGCTCGCACGCGTTTGGGTAGGGGGTACAACCGCCGGTTTGTAGCCGGTTATCGGTTAAACGGCATTTTGAAGTCCCGGTTTTCGTAAACGGGTTCGTAACCGTTTAACCGGTACTTGTACAACCCTTATGAAGTTATAGGTACATTAAATTAATAGAGAAAACCCGGCTCTATTGCAGTTTACACGACCATAAAAACAATACACGACCATAAATATATTGTAAGCGGATTTCTTGTAATATAGCTTGAAAAAAATTTGTTTTGCTATGATAACATCGTTAACCCACTCGGAATTGCTGATTTATACTTCTAATTCCCCCATAAGCAAGGGGGATCGCTAGGCTTAGGCATAAGCCACCCTGGCTTGGGGTTTATTAATCCTAAGCCTAACGACCCTAAGCTAGGGTGGCTTAGGCCTAAGCCTAAGATAACGGACACTGTCACAAAAACACACTCAAGACCGAACGCCCTACTTTTAAGAATACAGCGCTATCAATATCCTAATTTGTTCCAAAAACGCAACAAACAAATAATATTGCAGTAAATCACAATGAATATTTATGGTCGTGTATTGTTTTTATGGTTGTGTAAACTGCAATATAGCCGAAAACCCAATATTTTTTTTTGAAATTATCCCAGTTATTCTCTTTCCATACTTTCCTTTTAAATAATATTGTTTTATTTTTGTTTTCATTAATTTGTTCATTTACTTATCAAGGCAACACAATTTGCTTTATTTACGTTTAATAGCTATTTAAATTAAGACCTAATTGTTTTTAAGAATGCTTCAAATTTGTTTTTTGATTAAAAATATTATAATATTTATTAATTTTAATTTTTAAGTTTTTTACATTACAAAAGTTTCTTATTTTTGGATAAATCCAATAGAGCATTTTTCACATTCAATTCAAATGAAACTTTAATTTTTGGTGTTAAACAATTTGAATATATAGAATAGAATTTTGATTTAATTAATATTTATTCGTTAAAGAAACAACCTGTATTCGATATGTCCAAACACACCATATTGCAAATATTAAAATTTTCAATCATATTGCATACAAACTAATGTTCAGTGGTTTATTGTTTTTTATTTATGATAAAAAATTCAAATACATATTAAAAAGTGAAATAATTTCAATAATTGTCATTGCTAGTGCATTCAAACTTATAAAGATGAGGAATTATATTTTTTTATTATTTTATTCAACTTCTATTTTGTTAATTTATTTTGCTTTAATTTGACTTTTCTCCTTTTGTGGCTTCTAACAACAATGTTATATTGTCTTCCCGTGTTTTGTAGTCGAGCAATTGTTTACTATTTTCGTAGTTCAAATTTTTATGAAAATTTTTTCTGCTTTTTAAACTTTTAATTGCTTTTATTTTATTGATATTAGTTGAAGAGCGTTTTATTGATATTTTTAGTTTTTTCATTATTATGTAAGGTTTTTTAATTCTTACTTTTTATTAAATTAAGCATGTATCATAATTTCAAGTTTAATTCTACCAATAAATTTTAAACATTAAATCTCGTTTTAAATTATTTAAATATTATTATTTTTTATATGTTTTAGTGTAAAACATAATATTAATAATTGGTAGATTATCACTTTTGCTCTATGCATGTCTTAAAACAATTAAATTTAAATAATTTTAAATTGTTAAATGTTTGGTTTGTTGCCTTTTCTTCGACACATCATAATTAAATTTTTAAATCACTTAAATTTAAAAAAATTTAATATTAAAAATTATCTTAAACACACATATTTATGAAATCATATTTGTCTCAGGATTAAAAATAATCCAATTTCATATTCATAGTTTGATGATTTTTTTCAGTTTCTTTAGCTTCTTCTATTTTAAAAATTTTGTACTTAGCTTTTTGCTTTTTATAAATTTAATGAATATTTTAGAAATTAATTTTTTTGGAAATTATTTTTTAATTTGACGTTGAACCTCGGCTTATAAAGTAATTCATTAAAAGAACACTTTACAAGATGTTCAAAAATGCAGTAAATTTTTATTTTTTGCATGAAATGTGAGTTTTTATCTTTCCTCCGACAATTTTTCTCAATGCGGTACTTTTTTTGAAGTTTTTTAGGAATGGGAATGGCTGGCGGTGCGGATAGGCGCCGCCGGGGAAATTTTTTGATTTTCGACTCAATTTGGTAAGAAAATTGGTGTTAAAAATTCGGTTATCCTGAAAATTAGTACAAAATCAGAATTTGAATAAAAATGAACAAATATTGTGCATTTTAGACATTTAAGCGAAAATTCAAAAAAGAATGCGAAAAATGCTTAAAAATTAACAAATTTGGCCATCTGTCTAAAGATTATTCAAAATTCAAACTCAAAAAGCTCCTGAAAACTCAAATAAAGGACAAAAAAAGACGGGTAGCCTAAATAAAGGACAAATCGTTAAAAAAAAGGACATTTCAAATTTTAAAGATTGGGGTACCTCAAAAAAGGACAAATCTTTAAAAAAAAGGACAGATGCGACCTCTGAAATAAACCCATTCAAATGGGGGGAGGGGAGAAGGTGAAGTGGAGGGCAAATGACGTCGTTTTGCGTTGGAGTGAGGGGGGGGGGAAGGGACAAATGATATGCGTTCTGTTGGGGATGGCGTCGTTTTGTGTTGGGGGGGGGGGGGGGGGGGGGGGAGGGTGAGTGAAATCGATCAATGAATTGTTGGGCGAAGGGGGGAACACTAGCCACATTTTGTGGTTTTGTTTTATGTTGGTCAACGCGAAACATTTTCATTCAATTTTATACCTCCAAATTTTATATTTTTCGTAAAAATCAACAAAAATTTTTGGATAAAACTTTAGTTCTTTATTTTATTATGTAACTATAAAAACGCTTGAACACATTTCTTTATTCTTAAAAATCATAATGAAAAGCATTTGGAAATTGCATCAGCTTCCAAACTCCAAATCACCCAAAACACTTTTTATTTCATGGTAATGGACTTTTGGGAAACCGAGGTCGATTTATATGCTCGCTATTGGCGGGCCGCTACGCAACCTTTGGAGGGAGATTTTGCTCATATCAATTGATCTAAAGCTGGTAAAACAGGAGTGACAACATTTTTTGATGGAATATTTCTTTTCAGCACTATAAAAAAAGTGGTTTTGGTGATTGGAGCTAAAGCGGTGCGGAAATTGAAATGTGGATTAAAAAAGAATAAGTTGAAAAAATAATACGATATTCCTTATTTTAACGTTAACTATTTACAATTTATAATATGATCATTAAAGCGATTTAAGGCTTCATAAACGGCCAATGGATTATGTTTAATATTGACAATAAATGGTTTTTCTTAGCCCTACAAACCGGAGATTTGAGATACATTTCAGAGGCTTGAGACGCCTAAAAAGACGAATAAAAACTTTTTACATATTCAATAAAAACTATCATAATTTTAAACCTATGCTCCAAATTTTTATTTAATTTAGCAATTAGGTATTTGAACCAGGGCTCCGATCGAGCAAAGACAATTCCCCAACTACAAAATGTAGATTTCCAAGTAAATAAAGGGGAAATTTTACGAAATCCAAGTACACTTTAGTCCGTTTCCGTACTGTACTTGGAATGCAAGTACATATCTGTGCCCTATGTTAAAAAGAAACTTAGAATCCCGGCCATTTTTGCCAGACTTTGAAAATTAAATAGATTCGTTTAAATATAATATTTATAAATTTAAAATTTTCACCAATGGAAGATATATTATTTATTGCTTGTTTCTCATAGCAGTAAGAAACTTTTAAATTATAAAATAATGTAGTTCAGTTGATTTTTTAAGTATGAGGAGTGCCCTATTCTATATAACTTAGTTTTAATATCGCAATAATAATGGCATAATTCAATGCAGACGTACAAACAACTTTGTTATGTCCCCATTAAAGAATTTATGACAAATTAATTTAATTTAATAATAATGTTAAAGTAATTTAAGATATAAACATGTTGGCATTATTTTCTGCCAAAATTTAGTTAAGTTTATGTGTCTACCGAGAATGCTCATGCATATACGAAAAACATCAGATACTAGGGGTTCATGCTGATATCTGAAATTAATTTGCCAAAATTCTGGTTTTATGGTATTTATTATGTATTTTAGAATAGCTGTAATTTAACCCATCATTGAAAAAGGTTTTTAAATGAAAATAATTGTATTGTATATTGCCAGGAAATTAGGGTGCGACGGTTTTTCGGGAGAAGCGGATGGGGAAATTTTATAGCTTGCCGTTGCGGTCTTTTGAGGTTTTTTTTCTTAGTTTCTACACTGTCTAGCGTTATTTATGCTCGTCAACTAAAAAGGTTTGATGCCAAGGCAGAGTTCAGATCTGCAAACGCTGCCTCGACGATAAATTTGCTGGCTTTTAACTGCCGCAGCTATCAGCAAAGTGCGTAATGCTAGTGGGTTATCAATCAATATTGATTTGTAAGTTTTAAAATACATTTTGATATAATATATTTGTTTATAAGTCATTTAAGAATGCTTGCTTTATCAGATAATGAATTTTTATTCGTTATTTTCATTTAATTCTTTTTTTAAATGATAATTTATTGCTTATTTTCTTTAAGTTGGATATTAATTAAATTTTAAACACAATTATTTTATAGGGATTCTCTTTCAAAGTCCTCACCCATTTTAAAAATTTACTTTTTGCAATCAAATTTTATTTTAAATCTTTACGATGTCTATACTCCCCATTATCGCTTTACTTATTTTAACTTTAAGATCTACTTCAAATAAAATTGCAATGCACTAATAAAAAGTTTGCGTTTAAGGTTTTGTAAATTAATTCATTAAAGTCTTTTTTATAAAACTTTTAATATTTTTTATACGTGATTAGACATCGAGAAAAAGCGCTCCAATTGTAAGAAGAGCTTAGTCGTTCGAAGGGGTTACTCTTTCATTAAGAGATTATATTTTGAATTATTTATGTTTTATTAATTTTATTATATTTGGATATAAATTTGTAAAAATATTATTTAAATTACCGAATAAACCTTGGATTTGAAAAGTTTAACAGAGTTTTGGGATTAATTATATATTCCATATTTCAATTTAAATCAACAATCAACATAACATTTGTATTTGACCAGAATTTTGTATGTGTCCAAACAATATTGCAAATTTGCTTATTGAGTTTTCGGAAATGCCCCCTTCTTCGTTATTTTTTAATTTTACAATTAAATTTTTTTCGTCCAGTTTGAAAAAGGGGACTTTTTAAAAAACTAAGTTTAATTCGAATGGATAAGTTGAATAAGTATTTGTTATAACTAATTTATTTTTTTAGTTTTTAATACAAAAAATTAAAATTTTGAGAGATTGGTATGTTTTTCGGGTTTCTGTTTTTTTTAATCTATTCTGATTTTTTAATTAACATGGCTAAAAATCAATATATTTAAATATATAACATTTTTTTATTTACAAAACATTGTTTTATGAGGGCTGTGTCAGACCTATTTTAATTCTGCAAGTTAATAAAAAGTATTTTTGTTTATTTCTTTTTAACAATATTCCAAATTACGGGTTCGCCCGTACTTGCCACGAATCGGGCACGTGTTTGCCTTGTGGTATCTTGAGGAAGCCGCAGAGTTTTTTGAAGTACCGACATGCCATAATAAATGTAAAATACGATAGCGTAAAAAATCACTGTCTTTAAAATAACACTGATTGATTTCGACACTGATGGAATTCGATTTAATTACGATTGGTTTAAAATAATTATTTTGTTGAGACAATTTTTTGAAAGCCAAACTTTGTTTTTCGTATTTGAATAAAAATCAGCAGTTTGTATAATTTTATCTTTAATTTTTATTTTGTATTTTTTGCCTAATTTGGAGATATGAGATGGTGGTATTTATATAAATGAATTAATGTTTTATTTTTAAATTACATTTATTTATTGTTTAAAAAACATGTATGGCTATTGATGGCCTTTGTGGTATTTTTGTCGTAATAAATGTACAAATTATCCTACTTTCAGCGGTTGATTCCAAAAAATAACGCAATTACGAAATTATTTGCAAAATAATAATGTAAATATTTTTAATAACCGTATAAATGTTTGCTTATAATTTAAATTATTTAATATACACTAGAGATGCCAAAAAAGGTTTATTACCCTCTCGAAACCAACTTATATAATTTTTTAATTTTGCAATACGCTCACGTGCATTAAAATTTTTATTTTATGAATTGCTTTCATTTTGATAAACAACTGCTTATGTTGAATACAAATATTTGTAATTTTGCAAATATATTTTTTTTAAATATTTTTAAAGTAATTTTCACATTGTCGGTAATCTTCTTTAAATTAAGTGTTATCTTTTAAACAATTTTTCTTAGTGTTTTCTTCAGCTTGGGTAATTCATAATATATATGTATTTAGTAAACTTAGCTTCTTTTATTAATTTCTATTCTTATTACTCTTAATCGTACTCCGAAAATTTTTCTCTAGGTTCAATTTAGCTTTTATGAAAAAATAACAAAAAAAGGAGACTCAAAAAGTAAAAATTGATTATGTTGGTTGGAGGTAATGAATGACCAATTGACTGAAGATGCTGTGTGTGCACCCCCCCCCCCCCCCCCTCCCCCTCCCCAATAAATCAATGAATTGGTTTGTGTGTGGGGCGAAGAGCACTCAAATTGCACAAAATTGATAATAATAATCCGTTGACAAAAATAATTCAAAAATGCTCGACTAGGAAAGAGAGGGTAATTTTAGGTATCGGCAGATTCTAAGCATTCGATTGGCAACCGAGAATTTGGGCCATCGTCCTGATTGAGTCACAGAAACTGCGCATTAACAGCAAAAATTCTCAAACATTTGTCAGCTTTACTTTGTGTAAAAGTATTTGAAAAAGAAAAATAATAATTATCATTTTTGAACAAAATTAAATCATTCAATAGAAATGCAAATAATTCACTTGGATGCTTTTATTAAATCATGCATGAACTAAAATAATTCTGTCATCAGTTATTCGAATGTTAAAAAATAAAGTAATAACAATAAATTAAATCATAATGCTTTATTTAAAAAATTACCTCCAGGAATTAAATAAAAATTAACATATAATAAATCATTAACACATTTTTGGTGTGGTAAATTTTAGTTAAATTAGCAGTTTATAATTTAATGAATCCGCAGTCAAAGTTCTTCTGCAGAACTGGGCAAATAAAAAAATGTGCATTCCTCTCAAACTTGGTTAAACAGGGTGGCCAACAAAAAATTAGTTGCGTTACTGAAGTCGCCGCTTGTCGCTTGCAGGCTAAAAATGTTTGTTATAGGCTTTTTAAAATTTTGAATAAAACTTATTTTTTAAAATAATATCTTCTAAACATAATTTGTTTAAAAGCTTACTTAAATTTTAAAGTTTTTTGTACTAATATTGCTAAGCAGAGAATATTTATTAAACCCTTTGTTTGGTTCGGACATTGTCCAGTTGAAGATTTTGAATAACAGTGAAATGATCATTTATTAATAAATAAACAATACGCAACATTTCATATGCTCCAAATTCTTAGCTAATAATTACGAAATGAAAATTCAAAATGAATCATAACTAACTAATGAAAAAAAATTAGTCATCGACGTGATCTGCACGTCAGGTATGCGATTGACAACCAAGATTCTTACTGCATTTCCGCCAGTTGCCTGTTTTAAGCAATTTTCACTATAATAAACTAAAAGAATGATAAAGATGGAAAATTTTCGCGTTGGTGAGTTTTTTTGGTCAAGTTTAAAATTGCATATTTTTTATATTTCGGGGCTCGAGCATATTTTTTGCATATCGGTGCATATTTGAGCATATTTTGCATTTTCGAGCATATTTTGGCATTTTTGTTCAAAAATTTGTAAAAATGAACTTATTACATACGGATATAGAATGGAAGGTTAGAAATACTGTATTAAATTTAATAAATAGGCCAGACTCGCTAATTACTTCTGGTGATTAAAAACCGTAAATCAGTTAAATTACATAAATAAGGAGGCAC
This sequence comes from Globodera pallida, assembly GCA_020449905.1. Classification (NCBI taxonomy): domain Eukaryota; kingdom Metazoa; phylum Nematoda; class Chromadorea; order Rhabditida; family Heteroderidae; genus Globodera; species Globodera pallida. The sequence goes on from JAIXHY010000047.1 coordinate 445,751, forward strand.
CCTAATTTATAGGCACTAAAAATATCTTAGATTAAAAATTTCGGAATCGAAACTTTCGGATTTTAGGAAATTCCAGACATTTTTCCCCCGAGGCATAATGTGCTAAAAAAAAGCCCCGATTCGCAAAATTGAGGAAAAACAACAAAACTATCTGTGGCGAAATGTCGTTTTTCCTTCGGGGCCAATTAATTATAATTATTTTAAAATATTTTTAAATTTGAATATTGTCAATCATTGTAAAATAAATATTATTTAAGAAAAATAAATAGAAAATGTCAGGATTATTGATTTGATCCCGGTCAATATTATTGAGATGCCAGGAATATTTTATATGAATAAAAGCCCATTTCAGTTGTGGGCTGCCATTTATTATTTTTATCAAAGCTAAATAATATTTATTAATATTTGTAGAAATTTGTGAAAATTTATTAGTCTTTGATAATTTTTGACAGAAATTCTTTAACACAAAAATAATTGACAATTTTTCCATATCGTTTCTGAATTGGAATTTCATATAAATGCCTCTAAATTCAGAGTTTATTTTGCTCATATAAAATGGAAGAATTTTGTATTTTAATTTTGGTCTTATTTTTTGCAACAAATTCACTCGAAAAAGCCGAATCCGTAAAAGTAAAATTGGAGGAATTGCCACTCAAAACATTTGATGAAATATTCGGAGAAGGCTGGTGGGACTTAGGTGAAGCAGAAGATTTGAAAAGGCCGCCATCAAACTTTGGACAAAATGCCCATCACCAAATCGACCGGCAGAACGCCCAGCTTGGACAAATTGAACCCAATTCAACTGATCAGAATGCTTCTCTCACAGAGTCTGATCACTCTGACAATGCCAATAATGGGGAAGAACAAAACAAAATTACTTCAAACGAAACTATTGCTGAAAATGAGCGAAAACGTAAAATTGTCGACAAATTCCACGCAATAAAAGACGAATTTAAGCAAAAAGGAAAATATTCAACAAAAGAATGGAATCAAATTGATGGGAAAATTGGTAAACATTTAAAAGTCAGTCGCAAAAAAATATATGAATGGAAAAAAGAATTTGGCTTAAGTCGAAGAAATTCAAAAAAAAATGAGCGAACAAATTTGGTAGACAAATTTGATCAGATCAAAGCCGAGTTAAAGCGGGACGGATTCAAAAACTCTCAAAATGAATTAGATAAAACTGTCGCAAAAGAGTTGGGACTAAGTAATACGACAATTTACAATTGGAAGCGTGAATTTGGCCAAACCGGTGGAGTATCGAGCCCAATTTTATTATTTTTATTAATTAAAATTTATTTTACAGCACCAAAACATATATACTCCCAAAGCGAACAAAAGGAATTGATGAAATGTTATTATGAAATTAAGGACAAAAATCCTAAAATTAGAGATCTGGATATTGCCAAAATGTTGAAAATTGGAACACGCACTTTGTATTATTGGAAAAAGGAATTTAAACGACAGGAATCGCATCCAAATTCTGTCGATGGCCATTTTGTGGAAGAGAATGCCGCGGCAAATGTTCAGGGAACTCAAATTTGTGGAATATTTGAATGAATGGTCAATGATTTGAAAAAAAACTTAACTAATGATTTTAAATTACTTAAATATTTGCTAAATCTGTTATGGAATACTTGTATCTCTCAAACTTTTTCCCTTGGTCTATAAAACACGAAAAATGCAATTAAACAAAAAAACAATGTTTATGTTAGGCAAACAATTGATAAAAAAATAATTTTAATTTTATTATTGGGGTCGTGCATATTTTTGCATATCGGAGCATGTTTTGAGCATATTTTGGGTTGACCAAAATTCATTAAAATGCGTGGAATCTCAATTGGGAATTCTCCACTTTAAGGAGGAAAGTGGATATTCCCGCCCGCCCCAAAATTTTTCCCAATTTTCCTTATAGACCCGATTTGAATCATCCCACTCAAAAATGCATTCGGACATACTGACCTGGACAAAACTCTGCATAACTTGTCAATTGGGTACCCGGTTTTTTCAAAATTCCGACCTTTAGTTTTTATTACAAATAGCAAATCTTCACAAATGGTGACGCTCTGACATTAGTGGTCATTCATCATCAGGTTGAGGTCATCAATTTGTTTTTAATTTTATTCCCCAACTCTTGGCCTACCGCACTTTGATTTTTTATCGGATACATATCACAAAAACTGACGCAAATCATTCTGTTCCGTACTGAAAATCTTGGTTTTGGAAACAATTGAATGCGATTATTTATTCACTAAACGATAATCGGAATAATTCAGTGCCATCGGCGAATTGCTGCCTTCGGGGGTTTGCTTCCTACAGGCGACACCTGAAAACAATAAAATTTAACTTTTTATATGTAAACCGCACTTCCACAGACTACATCATTTGGGCATCGATTTTTTTAGGGCCGATTTACGAAACGAAATTATATCATTTTCCCAAAAAAAGCACGAAACCTGGAATTCCGGCTCTCAAAAAAAGTCTGAAAACCGGAATTCCGGTCTCAAAAAAAAAGTATAAAAACCGGAATCCGGCTTTTTAAAAAGTCCAAAATCCCGGAATTCCGACAATTATTTTACAAAAAAATTATATTTAATATTATTTTTTTTTGACAGTAATTATCCATTTTTACCAAATCGATTTTTTTAGATTTATGAAGCAAAATAATTATAGACAAAATGTCCTTTATTATAATACATGCTCGAAAACTCTGTCACCAGCGGACGAAGAAGACACTGATTAAAACTAGTGATCGGCCAGAAGGTTCGGTCGGTACTATTCGATAAAGTACCGAAAAAGTACCGATACCGAAAATATTGAAAAAAAAATTGTCGGTACTCTTTTGGTTTTCGGTACCAAAAATTTTTTTTAGAGTAAATTTTAACAAAATTCGTTTATTTCGGAATTTTTTGGCTTTATCAAAATTTATAAAATTTTTGGGAATTACAGTTCAAGAAAATTAGCATTTCGACCTGTTCCTGTTCTATGGCAGGGTTTTAATAGTTTTTGGATCAGTTTGAAGGGGGAGGGGTCGGCGGTGCCGATAGGCGCCGCCAGGAAAATTTTTTTGAATTTTGATAGATTTTTTTTAAGAATAATGATCCAAAAACGGCATCGCGGAAGGACGAAAATTTGATTAAAAAAATTTTAAAAAATCAAATAAGATTTCAAAATTTTCCGGACATTTTTGGAATCCAATTTTGACTTGAGTCAGACTTTTTTTACAAATTTAATTTTAGGTTCAGATATAGAGGAAAATGTTAGCCGTTTTATTAGGGGTTTAAATGGTGAAAAAAGTAATTCTTTATGTAAATCTTAGAATTTAAATCGGTTGAAATTTTTCAAAATTAATTTGCTATAGTTTTCTTCAAAAATTGAGAAATTCTAACTTATCTTCAATTTTAAAAATCTTAATATTTAAAAAAATATTATTTTTCTTTGCCATGAGTTTAATTAAAAGACACAAAAAACTATTTGAGCCCCAGCCGGGACGCTAGTGGCGGAACGGTAGTGACCCGGGACGGTAGTGGCGGATTTGCTTAACCAATCGCACAAATAATTCTTGTCGGCACAATTGAAGGGCCCCGAAACAATAATCATTGGGCAGTTCGAGGAGCTGTTTACCATCAATTGCATAATAGTTCCGTTTAATAATTGCCGTCTATTTCTTAACTTGACGCAAAAACACAATAAAAGCCATAAAGTTCAAGACAATATTTCTGTCTTTGTTTGATATGAATGGTTTACTAAAATTTGATACAATTATTGTAAGCAAAACTTTTGAGGCTAATAAAAAAATAAGACACGCAATTGTCCAACACATTTTTCATAGATATGCCGGGCACCCTAAAAATCGAAAGTCAAGCTAATTTCAGGGTAAATCCCGTAAGACTTAAAATATGTAAATTAAGGATTGTTGTTTATATCAAATTTAATACGTGGTGTGCTGAACATGTTTTAAAATAATTAATTGCTATTCATTCCGGGAAAGTGCAAATTAGGTATATTAAATAAAAACGCTTTCTAAAAATGTGTCATGAATCTTTGTAACCGCATTATATCGAAACCTTCTAGCAGATAGACTTTCATAGGAACCTGTGCAGTTAAACCCGGTCCAGAGGGCACGTCCGATTCCGTGGTTCTGAATTCCTTCCGGGCCTTTGTTTCTGGCTGGGTCCGAACAAAGTTAGTCATAAAATTATATTTTCTACATATTTAGGACAACTATGAAATAAAAATATTCATAAACGAATAAAACTTGCCATCTCTTGCTACGTTCATAAACATCATATTATCGATCTTTATGCATTTTTCATAAAATATTAAGAAAAAATATTATTTCAATTTATGCAATTTTTTTATTATATGAATTATAATATTAGTATTAGCATAAAATTAAATAATTTTTAAATGAGTCTAGTTTTCTAAATATTCTATAAGTTTTAAAAAACGATTATCTCCATTACAATGTTTATTATTTTATTTAGAAAAAAGTATCAACATTTCTATAAATGAAGCTCTGGCTTTTATTCTTTCTAATTGTAAATGCTTCACATTTAATTTGCATAGTTTTGTCGGTCAACGAACCAAAAGATGGAAAAATTCAACCAACTTTTGATGAAATATATGGGAAAGGATGGGACAAAGATGCCCATCAACAAATAAAAGTGGAAACATCGCCGTTAAACTCGGGAGAAAATGCACTAAATGAACAAGCTGATCATGATGACAATATAGATCAGGATGTTGAAGCTTATAATTCGGGTTCGACTGATCAGAATCTTACACAAGAAGACCCGGAGAGCATTGATCAAAGTGATGATGAAACATTTGAAGGAATTAATCATAAAAATAAGTTTTCTGAGCAAGAAAAACGAGAAATTATTTCCAAATTTCACGCGATGAGAAAAGAATATAAACAAAAAAGCAAATATTCAAATACAGAAAGGGTTAAAAGTGAGCGTAAAATTGGAATCAAATTGGGAGTCTATCGCGACAAAATTTATAAATGGAAGAAAGAATTTGGCTTAAGTCGCAAAATGAAAGAAAAGCGCGAATTTATTGCACGAATTGATGAGATCAAAATGTGCCAATCGGGAGAACAGAATAAACTCATTAAAGATTTGGGTATTTCTAAAATGACATTTTATCGTTGGAAAAAAGCATTTGGACTTCCAATCAATTGTAGGAAGGAATTTATAATCACTAAAAATTATTCAATTTAATTTAGCGTATTATTCCAATAAAAAGAAATTGGAATTGATGGGAAACCATTACAAAATTAAGCGAAGAAATCCTAAAATTTGTGAAAGTGATATTGCCAATATTCTAAATATTCCGAGAACAACACTACGTAGATGGAAAAACCAATTTGTAAATTCCGGTGATGAACATTCATTGCCGGAGAATAACCAAACTTTAACGGATAACGAGTATTCTTCATATTTAAAATATTTCATATTTATCGGCAATTTATAGATAAAATATAATGTTTAAAAATATTATTTTTTTTGTAGCACTTCTGAACACCCGATGCCCTTGTCCGATGATGCTTTGTGGGCCTGGAATTCCGTAAAGAAAAAAAGAACAGAAAGAATAGAAGTGGACACACTCCGTGAAGAAATAAAGTGATAACTCTTTATTAGGCTTTCTTCACTTTTCCGAACTCGTTGCCCGCAATTTTCACAAAAACTTAGGAAAGTATATTAACAGAAATTGAACATTATTCATACAAAACAATGTGCAGCTGAACGATCAATTAAAATTGCTAAAATATTTATTAACTAAATATTTATCAAATTAATTTAAAAAAAAGATTATTATGATAGGTAATTTCTAAATTGAGATATTACGACTAATTTCGCTCAATAAGTAAAGAATTTGTGAATGCATTATTTGACTCAAATTTGTATTAAAATAGTTTCAACGCCCCATGTCAAAAACTTCATAAATGTGATTAAAAATAAATTCAATTATTTATTCCAAAATCTGTGACCAAATATTAATTTCAAAATATGTGTTACTTCAAATGTGTAAAAAATCTCTTCTATAAACACTTATAATAAGTCAAATAGACAGAATACTAAAAATCAAAAACAATTTTGCTTTGATATTTTTAAAATATAAATTTAAAATTACATAGAAATTGTTCATTAAAAACAAAAAATATATCACTTAATTTGTAATTAGGCACCCAAACGAGAAGTATGGGTTGCAAAGATTTAGATACTCATAATTTATAAAATATTAAGTAAATCAATAATTGCATCATTTCTTTAATTTTGAAACTTAAACGAATACATTTAAAAATTAAATATTGGCCTGGTATAATTTGTTAATAAATTTTAATATTATCGTTTTATTCTTTATGGTTAAATTGTTAGTTTATTTTGATAATTAATAGAAAAATTAAAGAGTAATTTTATCAATAATATTTTTGTTAAACCTAACTTGGGGGGGGGGGGGAGGGTTGAACAATAGAGCCCCGGGGGCTCTATTTTAGGAAATACGGTATATTAAATAAACTAATTGATTAATTGCCTGAGGCAGCAGAATTTCTTCCATGGGCAGAAAATATAACAGACGAAATTAGGCAACAGAATAAAACAAAATTCCACGAATTGTTCATATTTCTAAAATGAAATATCCCTAAATGAATATAAATTTTGTAGAAATTTAGTGCGGGTGCCGAGGTCGAACATTGGCGTTTCGGAATGTAAATATAATTTTTTAAACATTCTTAAAATTTTTGAAAATTTCGAAGTTTATTATTTGTTGTTAAAGCAATTTTATTCCATGGAATACATCAATTATTAGGGCCCGGATTAATATGCTCCAAAAATGGCCAAATATGCGCATATATATGCTCCAAAAAAGGCCAAAATATGCACCAAAATATGCCAAAAATGCCGAAATATGCACCAAAAATGCCGAAATATGCACCGAAAAATGGCACTTTTACTGCACTAATTTGGTTAATACTAGTGTTAGGCACGGTACGGTATTACCGCGGTAATTTTCGGTATTACCGCGGTAATTTTTTCGGTATTACCGATTCGGTATACCGACCGAGAAAAATGTAGAGATTTCGGTATTTTTCGGTAACGGTAATTTACCGATTTACCGTTACCGATTACCGACCGAGAAAATTGTTGAAATTTCGGTATTTTTCGGTAACGGTAATTTACCGAATTACCGTTACCGATTACCGACCGAGCCATTTCTGTTTACCGCGGTAATTTTCGGTAATCGGTAATTTTTTGAAATGCTACTTTTTGGCGAATAATGTATTGAATTGGATGAATTTCCCAATATTTATTGACTAAATTGCTAGCTGACTATGCTCCCACTGTGCTTTTAGATTGAATATGAGTTTAATTTGGAATATTGGTCTTTATACAAAATGTAATAAAGACGAATCAGAATGCAATGAATGCAAAAAGCGAATTAAGACATCGGCAGCAAGTACTTCGGGGTTAATTGCCCTCGAGCTACCTTATGGGTGAACGACTCACCGAGCAAAGGAGAGCTTTGGAGTTGTATGTGTTCAAGTATAAGCCAAATTTTTGCATTTTGGATGATGAGGAATGGGCGATTTTAGCGGAGCTGTGCTCTCTTTTACGTCCAGTTGAAGAAGCTTCTCGAAAAGTTTCATATTGCATTTATTCATTAATAATAGAATTTTCAGCTTTGTGAGCGCGATTCCTGAATTGCTGTTCAGATCGCAATTGCTAACATTTTGCTTGGGGAGTTAACCGAAAAGAATTATCCGATCATTGAGGAAGAGCAGAAAAAACTGATCAGCGAAATTCGTGAAAGATTTTCGAACTTAGAAAGCAAAAGGTCAGCCAAAAAAAAGTCAAAATTTAATGAATTTTTAATAGGATTTATGCCGTAGCCCACTACCTTGACCCTAGATTCAAGGACCAATTTGTGCCAAACCGTTTGGAATTTGTCTCTAAAATTCATTCATGGATCAAATCGGACATTATGCTGTCAACCAATAGCGCAGATATTTTAATCGATGTAGCTAATATTGACGAGGGTACTTTCTATCTACTGCTTAAATTTTAAAATGCTTTTTTTCATTTGTTCGATTTCTTTTCTATTAAATTATTTTTTAGAAAGGCCTCCATCTCCAAAAAAGAAGTGCAGCGATTTCTTTGCGTCCCGTGCGAACAAATTTGTTGCCCGAAAAACGCCAACAAAAGGCTCAAGTCAACCGGCTGAGGACATTGAATTTGAATTAAATTTGTACAGGAAAGCTGATTTGGAGCCGTTGGACAGTGATCCTTTTAATTATTGGAAAGAGAATGAAAAAATGTTCCCTGTTTTGTCCCCAATTGTTCGCCGTTACCTTTCGGCTCAGGCAACTTCTGTTGAGAGTGAAAGGATTTTTTCTGTAGCAAGAGATGTTTTTAATTACCGCCGTAATTTATTAAATCCAGCAACAGCTGAAATGCTTATTTTTCTGAACAAATTTTCTCTAATTGCAAATGGCCGATTGCTGCCGATGGTCGATGGAATTCCCAAAATCAATGCAACATTTTATCTAATTATTTTTTAGCAAAAGCATGTCTTTTCGTTTATTTATTGGTCATTGTTTATTATCGGAATTTACTTTTAATAATACAAAATAATTGGTTGTTGTAAACCAAAATAGTTTTTGATTGTTATCATTCATTTATAAAAATATTAAGTAGTATGCCCTTACTGCCTATGAATTATAGAATACATAAACAAAAAATGCCAAACATAATATTATGAGATTTTTATATAATAAAAAAAAATAATAATTTAAATCAACCACATTAATCAGATCTCGGTGGCCAGACGCTGTTTTAACGAGTTTTTAAAGGAGAAACGACCACACAGATGAAAGAATAAACCCATAGACCGGAACGAGTTAAAATTACACATCGGCACAAATTGTTCAAGTTAAATGGTGTTTATAAAACACCAAAAATATTTATTCTAACTCATTGAAAGCATGCGGCTGGAGGGCTTTATGAATGATGTAATTGATGTGGAAATCGGCCCAGATTATAAAAATTAATTTCTTGTGTAATAATAAATTATAAAAATATTTTTTAAAACAAAAATAACAAAAAAAATAAATAACAAATACCAACACCATTAGTACTATTCTGCGCAATCAATGTTTTGCCTTAAAATTCTCCGAAGCCGAGCATGATTCCCCACATCTACTCTCAATGACACCGAGCGGGGATGATTACTAGGGATAGGATTTATATTCTCCAAAAATGGCCAAATATGCGCATATATATGCTCCAAAAAAGGCCAAAATATGCACCAAAATATGCCAAAAATGCCGAAATATGCACCAAAAATGCCGAAATATGCACCGAAAAATGGTACTTTTACTGCACTAATTTGGTTAATACTTAATTTTTTCCTTCTTTTAACGTATAATAAGTAGATTTAAAGCCTTTTCGCGTATTATTTTAACATTTTAAAAAGTTTAATAAAGTTGAAAATATTTTGTTACTTTCAATCGCCAGGCCAACTCATCGCCATCCTGGCCATCTCAGCGCTCTCCATTTGAGCTTTGCGCCATTTCAGCGCCACCATTTTTCGATTATTTTTTTATACGAATGTTCAATTTTTCAGGTGTTTTTTTTCAAAATGACTAAGGTCCATAGTTAAAGATGAATTATTTTTCAAAAACAGCCAGAAACCCAGATTTTGGGTGTATTTTTTCAAATTTTTGGTCAAAAATGCCAAAATATGCTCGAAATATGCGAAATATGCCAAAATATGCAAAATATGTAAAAAATATGCAGGAACCCCAAAATATGCAAAATATGTTTTTTTAAACTGGACCAAAAAAGCTCAAACCAACGCGAAAAGGCTATTTTTAAGCCGTATTCCTCAGAACATATAAGCATACAAAATATGCAAAAAACATATAATCCGGGCCCTATCAATTATAGTCGCACACTCTTTCGTTCTGGCTATGCTGAGTTTTAGCATTATTTTGCGCAACTTTGCGAGTGCGCAATTATTGACTAAACAAAAGTTCCATCCATCCAATCAAACAAATAAAATAGGTAATGCATTTTATTTTTTAACATTTTTCGCATTCCAGTTGACATTTTGACCTAGAGGTGCCGTCCGATGAAATTTAAACTGTAACAACCTTCCTTCAATAGTCTCTGATCTGCGGTACAATTATCAGAAAATAACATTGAAACTAAATTGGGAACAAATTAACGGCAAATTTATAGTTATGGGAAAAACCCAAAAACGTGGAAAATCTTTTTAAAAACGTGAAAATTTTTTTAAGCCTTAATTTAATATCTCCAACAATCATTAACAAGCATATTTATCCACTTTTCACCATTTTGAGCAAATTTGGTTGATAAAGAAAGTAATTATGCCAGGCCCGTAGCCAGAAATTTTTTTCAAAATTTAAAAAAATTGCCGTATTTTTAAATTTTTAAGAAAATTGCTCCAAATATTAGCGAAGCTTCAGATAGCCAAACAAAAAAGAAAAATAACGATAAAAAATGTTATTCCTTCTTCTGAATCATTTTTTTGTCGCTTTTTTGGCGAAATGTTTATAAATTTAAAAAATATATCCAATAAATTGAGAGAAAGTCTATTCGATACTAAACCGTGGAAAAAACGTGACAAAAAGCCCCAAAACGTGGAAAATTCACGGAAACGTGCATAAATAACACCCCTGCACCCACCCGGCGTTCTGGCTCCCGGACGGCGCATTTTCATCCTGCTTTGCGATGTTCAAAAAATTTCGGTGATCTGTTACATTTTAAGAAAATATGATTTAAATTCAGGGCTTGGATATCTGCTGCTTTAGCAGCTTTGTGTGGTTTTTTGAAAGGCCAATGCTATTTTTTGAAATGTTCCCGGACCAGATAGGATTTAACAAAAAAAAAATTAAAAGATGCAAACAAAGATATGATGAATTAAGATTGAAAAGTTGTTGGTGCAACTGCGAATGGCAGAAGAACAAAATCGGCGATCCACTAAACCTTTTTGTCGCTTAAATTTTTGCTGTCACAGTTGCCAGTGGTGTATGAATTGGTCAACAAGTTTTATTGATTCCTCCACCAAATGCTTTTGTTGAACGGGTGTTCTAAACTGAGATTTGGTATTGTTTGCTAAGACAATTAAGGTCTAATTTTGAATTATATTTATTTTGAAATTCAAGTTTTGAGAGATCCATAAAGCTGAAAATAGGGAGCTTTTTCGCCAAGTGTTCTGAAGTGATGGTGAAAACTTGTTCAGAACTGCAGCTGCCTTAGTTGGATTGTTTATTAATTCAGGTGTTTCAATTATGAAAAAGTTTTTTTCTAATAAAAAGCTTTTAATTTTAAGGAATTTGGTTATTTGTCAGCCTGTGCGCGAAAAAGCTATATTGGAATCTAGATCTAATATAAAAATTGCAAAGAATCTAATTAAGTTTGATGTTTCTATTGAAATGATAGTTAAACGTCCGGTCTAACACTATCACAGATAATAAAAGTCTCTTACATTTTAAGTTTTATAGTATTCTAAAACTCAAAAAGTCACCGATTCAAAGAGAAGAGTTTCAGCAGATTCAAAGAATTTGGAACACATCATCCTATCAAATAACGAATATACGCAAACAAATCTCAGGTTAATGAGTATTTACGGCGTTCAAATTGCATCGATCCGGCAATGTATTTGCTTATGGGCCCCAAACTAAAATAGCCTAGTTTATTCTCTTAAAATTGGTTTTTACTAAAGAGTTGTCGGTTTTTGGGGACTCTCCCAATACTCATCAATCTATAAAAGGTATTCCGGTTAGGTGGCATATGTAGGGATCGGCATTTGAGTCTTTTAGTTATTTTTTCTGCGGCGGTGAGATATGCACGAAAAACATGGTTTTAGACGGAAATTCGTCGTTTTACCGAGGATATCCGAGATTAAGAAATGACTAATGTGAGATTTTTACGACTAAAATAAACATGTTACCTATTTCAGATTTTAATATGTGAATTTGAATAAATTTGAAATTCGAAAATGTTGTGGCAAAACCTCCCGAGGGATTGCAAATAGACTTTTGGCAACACAGTTTAATCACTGAGACACGTGTGATTATGAAAGGTAAATGAAAAAATTCAAATATATTTATCACATTTTTCCGTTCGGTACTTTTTTTGGGTCTCAAGTTTTGTTCGGTCGGTTCTTTTTGGTAAAGTACCGAAAAAGTAACGGTACCAAATAGCGCCGTAAAAATCCTAAAAGGTTCGGTCGGTACTTTTCTGTAAAGTACCGAATAAAAAATACCGAAAAAGCGTCGGTACTTTTCGTACCGACCGAACACAAATTAAAACCAATTATTGTGTGCCCAATTTTGAAAATTTTTGTTCAAATTCTTAACAAAAATTGTTAAATTGCTGAACATTTCACCAATAATGCTACGGCGCCTCCGAAGCTCTACCATTCCTAAAATCTAAGGAATTTTCAAAAATGCGAATTTTTGCTAATTCTACTTTAGGCTAAACGAATGGACAAACCAGAAAAAAAAAGTTATTGCTAATAATGAGTGCACGCACTTATTTATCATTTTGCTTTTAGTCACATATTCTTCCTCATTTAATAAAAAAAAATTAATAATTTCAAATGATTTTTGAAAAACATAACATCTTTATGAATTTTGTTTCAATTTCTTAACAATGGTTGCAAATTTTTATAAAAAATTTCCCCGGTGAAGCCTATTGGCACCGCCGGACATCTTCCACTCTCATGTAAACCAACATTTTATATTTTGCAATGCACACGGCGGTTGGGCGTGTGGGCTGACCCCCCTCCATTCCTTCCCTCACCATCAACAGACACCAAACGACGCCATTCATTGCACCCACCAAATGACGACGACGACACGCCATCCCCCCCCCCCCCTTCTTCCTCTCCACACGCCACCCCCCCCCCCCCCCCCCCCCCCCCCTCCCCTCCCCACACGTCCTCGAATGCACGGAATTGATTGAACATTCTACCAAATGAAAGCAAAATGCATTAGATATTGTCCAAGCCACAATGACAACTTACCAACACATTTTTTGTTGTTGTAATCTTTTGCCTATTGCTGTAATTAAATTTGTTTATTATCAATGTAGGTAGAATGGGGTACTTGGAATTTTTTGAGGAAAAAACGCTTAATTATCGTCTCACAAAAAGAACGCATAGTCTAGCGCTATTTTGGCTTTTCTATGAAATTTTGTGGGTTTCCTTTAACTCTAAATGGGTTTTTCCTAAAAATCTTTCACAGCCTTCAGGAATTTGGCCGTTTTACCGCCACATGGATTTTTAGCATTATTTAAAAATAAATATGCACAAAAAAAGATGTATAAATAAAAAGATTCAATCTCAAAATATAATAAAGTTTAATTGTTCTAATCAAGTATAGCGCAATTTATACTTAAAAGCGTTGATCATAATATTTTGAAATAAAATTATATAAAATATTACATAAATATGACAATAAAGAAATTCAAAGAATAAAACTGAGTAATTACTAATGTGCGGAATGCTCAATAAATTATTTAATATACTTTATATGAAGTGCCGCGTTCTACTACAGCGGCGATGGACGACTTACAAATTAATAAATATTAAACTTATTTAGAAAAGGCAAAAGTAAAATAAATCAATGATTTAATAACACACAAATCAAATTAATTAAATTTATTATAAAATGAAATAACTAGTGTGAATCGATGGGGTCTATAGAAGGAGGAATGTTGATGGGAAAGCGCAAAGCGCTTAAGGACGCGGCTTCGCCGCGTTGCTAGATTTTGTTTTGCCTTTTTTGGTGAAAATCGATGTTTTAGCTGGCTTGTCTGAAAATTTGCAAAATTTTTCCAATCGACACCTACACCATTCGATAGAGCTCGAAAAACTCTACATTTCAACTGTTGACCCCATCCAGCTACGAGCAATGTGCAAGGAGTTACAGCTCGGGGCCTGAATTTTGCATTTTGATGTCTCTTCAGTTGCTCATTTTTCCGGTTCCCCTTTTATGAAAGCAAAACAGGATTTCTGGTCCATGCCGGTTTCCAGAACATCAAATAACAAATTCTGGTTCATACTGTTTTTCCGGAAAACAATTCTGGTCCAGCTGGCTTTCCGGAACAGGAAATTCTGGTGCATTCCGGATTTCCAGAATAGTTTATCTTTCCGGAAAACCTAATTCTGGTCTATACTGACTTCCCGGAAAGCGAGATCTGGTGCATTCTGGATTTCCAGAACGCGAATAACAAATTCTGGTTCATATCCTTTCCGGAAAACCTAATCTGGTCTTTACTGACTTTCCAGAAAGCGAAATCTGGTGCATTCTGGATTTCCAGAACATCAAATAACAAATTCTGGTTCAGATCCTTTCCGGAAAACCTAATTCTGGTCTATATTGACTTCACGGAAAGCGAAATCTGGTGCATTCTGGATTTCCAGAATATCAAATAACAAATTCTGGTTCATATCTTTCCGGAAAACCTAATTCTGGTCTATATTGACTTCACGGAAAGCGAAATCTGGTGCATTCTGGATTTCCAGAACATCAAATAACAAATTCTGGTTCAGATCCTTTCCGGAAAACCTAATCTGTTCTATAATGATTTTCCGGAAAGCAAAATCCGGTGCATTCTGGATTTCCAGAACATCAAACAAATTCTGGTTCATATTGCTTTTTTGTGCTTTCCACACATTTCGCTTGTTTAGTGTTTTTGTTCAGATTAAATGACGGAGTGTTTGTGGTTTTCCACGCATTTCCTTGTTTTGTGTTTTTGTTCGGGTTAAACGACGGAGTGTTTGTGGGTTCCACGCATTTCCCTTGTTTTGTGTTTTTGTTCAGATTAAATGACAGAGTGTTTGTGGTTTTTCACGCATTTCCCTTGTTTTGTGTTTTTGTTCGGATTAAAGTGTTTGTGGTTTCCCACGCATTTCCCTTGTTTTGTGTTTTTGTTCGGATTAAAGTGTTTGTGGTTTCCCACGCATTTCCCTTGTTTTGTGTTTTTGTTAGATTAAATGACGGAGTGTTTGTGGGTTCCACGCATTTCCCGTGATTTGCTGAGGAAAAAGAATGAAAATTCCAAAAATGTCTAAATAACACACAAAAATATTTTAAAAAAAGTCGAGAATAATTTGAAACATTGTTTGAAATTGTTTCCACCACCATTTATGCTTAAAAAAGTGGGGAAAATCATTTAATTTTCCATGACAGCCCAAAAGGGTCCCTCCCCCCTTTGGTTTGGAGATCCAAATGCACTTATACTTTTAAAACTCGGTTCAATGTTAAGGGATTAAATCAAACCAAAATACTTTCTAATAGAGGAGAAAATTAGCTATTAATGTAATTAGCGACTTTTTGAAAATCTCAATTCAAAAAATTGTTATGAATTTTTTTGTGAAAAATTCATTGTTTGCACAAAATTGACCACAACTTTTTGACTTCCAAAAGTAGGAGAATTGTTCTTTAATTAAAAAATGCAGCTTCTTTTTCTGCATTTTATGACACCAAATTCATTCGAATGCTCTTCTTTAAGAAAAGTTATGAATTTTTCAAAGATTCAGTGAATTCGCGCACCCAAAAAAATGAAAAACCCAAAATTTTGCTAATAACCCATAAAAATATTTTTAAAAAGTCGGGAATACTTTAAAACATATTTAGGAATTATTTCTACTAAAGTAAAAATCAATAGGAAGCAAGAAAAAAACATTTATTTTTTCATGACACACCAAAAGGGTCCCCCCTTTGGTTTTGAGATCCAAAACAACTTATACTTTTGCAACTATGTTCAGAGTAAAGGTATTGGAATGAACTCAAGTGCTATTGGTAGAGCAAAAAATTAGCTATTTATGTAATTAGCGACTTTTTGAAAATCTCAATTCAAAAAATTGTTATGAATTTTTTTGTGAAAAATTCATTTTTTGCACAAAATTGACCACAACTTTTTGACTTCCAAAAGTAGGAGAATTGTTCTTTAATTAAAAAATGCAGCTTCTTTTTCTGCATTTTATGACACCAAATTCATTCGAAATGCTCTTCCTTAAGAAAAGTTATGAATTTTTCAAAGATTCAGTGAATTCGCGCACCCAAAAAAATGAAAATTCCAAAAATTTCTGAATAGACATTAAAAATATTTTTAAAAAGTCGGGAATAATTTAAAACATATTTAGGAATTAGTTCTACTACAGTAAATATCAATAGGAGTCCAGAAAAAAACATTTATTTTTTCATTCCACACCAAAAGGGTCCTCCCCCCCCCCCTTTGGTTTTGAAATCCAAAACCACTTATACTCTTGCAACTTTGTTCAGAGTAAAGGTATTGGAATGAACTCAAGAGCTATTGGTAGAGTAAAATAATTAGCTATTTTTGTAATGAAAAGGAATTTGAAAGATGCACTTTAAACATTTTTATGAATTTTTTGTAAAATATTCATTTTTTGCACAAAATTGACCACAACTTTTTGAAGTTAAAAAAGAAGTGAATTGTTCTTTAACTAAAAAATGCAGCTTATTTTTCTGCATTTTATGATACTAAAATTATTGTGATCACTCAAGTTTGAACAAAGTTATGAATTTTTCAAATATTTACCCAATTTCGCAGACCAAAAAAAGTGAAAAATGCAAAATTCTTCAATTAGTGCATGAAAATAATTTATAAAGTCGAGAATAATTTAAAATGATTTTAGAAATTTTTTCCCCCACAATAGAGATGCAGAGAAAGTCAGAAAAAATGATTTCAGGCAGGCGGATTCGAACCCCCAGCCAGCGGCCACCCCAGCCCCCGCCACTCACCACTCGGCCACCCCACCGCCAAATCCCCAGCCAAAGTCCATATGAAGACTTTTGTCTGGGGAAGTTTACACCATTCGAAAGCTCTTGAAAAGTTGGGTTTTGAAAGCGCTCTTTATTTTTCCTAAAAGCCGCGCTAAAAAAAGTTAATGACAAAAAACTGAAAAACCTTCGAGGGGGCCTAGCTCAAAAATTTCAAAAAATTTTCATACCAACTAAACACCTTTCGACGCAGCTTAAAAAGCTTTACAATAATGGAGAAGATCGCTAAGAGCTGCGGGGAAAGCAAAAAAAGTTAGGGACAAAAAACGAAAATCGGCACTCCGACCAAGCAATTTTGCTCGATTTTTACTGATCAGGCTTTTGCTCTGATCAAAAAGTGATCTGTTACAAACTTGTCGGAAACACATTGGTACATCCCCCTTTCACCGGGTGCTAAGCGATTGGAGCAAAAAGAAAAATTTCGTAACACTAAAAGTGCGCGTTGTACCCGCAACTCGGCTCCTGGGCCTCACCTGTCCACCGTACTGAAAAGTCTATAGTTTTCCTGAATCCGCATCAAAAAGTTGGTCAACCAATGTGCGAATGTCGGCGCGCCTCCGGCGCGCCGAAAGCTCAAATCCTTTTTTGAGACGAGTTCCAAGTTTATTCTAAGATATATAGAGGAATAATGAAAGGTGCTTTACCGCAAAAAAAAATCTCAACCTCCCTCATTCATTTATTTTAAATGCACTGTTCGGTCCGGACTCAGGACAAGTACTTTTTATATTTAGGTAGGTAGATCGGCCATCGATTCGTTTCTGTGGCCAAAGTGAAAGATATTTGTCACACCCCAAAAATAACATATAAAAAAACAATAATGAAATAAATTTATAAACCAAATTAAAATATTTCATAAACTTTTCCAAGATTTATTGTTAATATATTAATGGTTGATTATCAAATAAGTAATATTTCAACAAAAGGAATAACTAAACTTTTAATGGAGCTGAAAGCCCAATAATTTCCGCTCAATAAATATGGGCAGAATACCTAAACAAAATGCAAAATAAAATCTAATAAAAAATAACTATACGTAATTTCAAATAAAGTTATTTACCCGAAACTATGAAAATAAATAAGCGGCGCATAGCAATGACGACATCAACGGACCCATATACATACAATATTACGGCAGGAAAACGAAGCTTTTGATTCTTTTTATAAATTTAAAGCCTAAAATATCGCTAAATAGTCAAAATAATACACTATAATATTAAAATCAACATTAATTATTAATGCAAATAACTACAATTCAAACAATTGTATTAATGGAATGTTGTCAGTCATATTTAAATAATTAATAAAATGATATCAATCTCACTCTTGTAAAAATTTTAATCAATAAAAAAATTATTTGCTTTCATGTTTATAAATAACATTATATATATAGAATTTCACGCAGCTTATCAAATATAATAAAGGAGCTGCTCCGTTGTATTTATTGTTGGACCAGCAACTGGTGCCCCGGACTGTTCAGCTATCTTCTTACCAAGAATTATACCTAATGGTAACAATAAAAATGGCTTCGGTCAATCTAGAAAATTACTTCATAAAACTAAAGTTTTTGATTCAGTATAAATAATATTTTAAACTACAAATGAAAAACAAATCACGATAAACCAAAAAAGTAAAATGAAAAGGGTAAATTACCAAATATTTAATATTATATTTTACAGTAAATACAAATGCAAAATAAAAAATGCCCCCCATATATACTTGCCAAGCAACTGCACCCAGTAGTAATATGGGCAGCAATCGCCCAGCAAGTTTTTCGGTGGTTCAATTACGGCGCAAAACTATAATTTAATTACAAAGATGAATATTGATTATTAATGCAAAATATATAAATAAATCAAAATAACTACAATTCAAAAATTGTATTAATGGAAAAGTTGTCATATTTAAATAATTAATAAAATGATACTAACTCGCTCGTAATTTAGAAATAATCAAAAAAAATTAATTTTCTTTCACATGTTTTAATTAAAATTTAATAACATTCTATATAATAGAATTTCACGTAGCTTATCAAATAAATAAAGAGCTGCTCCGTTGTATTAATTGTTGGACAAACAGTACTAGTGACCCGGACTATTCTGCCATCTTCTTACCAAGAATTATAACTAATGGTAACAATAAAAATGTCTTCGGTCAAAAACTGTTTTGAATCTGTAGCCAATAGTGAGTGGGCCAATAAAAAGGAACAGTTAAATTAAATGTTCGTAGCTATTTAATCAGAGAACTCATAACGGTGACGATTCAAAATAATAAAATTGCACAATGTGAGCAGAATGAATACAATGAAGCAAGAGTAGAATCGCTCGATGAGAATGTTCAATCGCATTTAAATTTATATTAAAACAACAAAAGACAAAATTAATAACAATGCCTAGTTAAATTTAAATTTTTATTAAACTTATTCAAAATTTAATAATTGAGAACACGGAACATAATTCCGACTGGCTGCCCACAAATTAAAGTTGAGCGCGACAAGACTCAATTGGCACGAGCAACAAAATCTAAATTCAATTTTTTGTTCATTTATCTCAAAAAAATCAATATCAAAATGTTTAAGTTTAAAGAAATGTGTATGTATTTTTTAAACTTGTAAAAATTTATTCCAATTTACGATTCCGACTAACTAAAAACGTTTTATAATAATGAAAAAACAAAATAAAGGGTAATTAATTAGCGTGAATCAGTCGACTTGCCGATATTAAATACGGTTAAATATTAGGTTAATTTTAAATTGAATACAAATAAACTTGTGAACTTAAAAAAATACGATGTAAAGCGTTAAATATAACGGAAGAAATACAGTGCAATGATCTAGTGCAAATGGGCGATTTAAAAATGAAAATCTCAACTAATTAAGAATTAATCAGTGCCAATTTTCCCAAATAAATATTAATTAAACAACTATTAATCTTTTATGATGCAAAAGAAATTTATCATTATAATGCTGCGTAATTAATAATTTAAAAAACTAAAACAAATGTATTATCAAATCTTTAAGCAAGAAGTAGGATTTAATCAAAAAATTAAAAAGAATACAAATTTCCGTTCAGACTATGAATTTTCAACAAAAAAAACAATTAAATACGTTGGTTGGATAAGAAGCGTACTTCATAAAATAATGATCTAAATAAAACATTATGCCTTTTCAAAATACAACAATTGAATATGTTTAGGCTTACGTAATACTAAAACAAAAATCCAAGTGAAAAAAATATCGCGAACAATTTGCCGTAGTGGGCGCTCACCGGCATATGTGTACTACGGGATTATCGTGCGAATTTTAGAAAACAGAGCGTGTTATTACACGTTTAGCGCCATTTGGTTTACGTACCAAGCGATGTGGCTACCAAGCTGGAGTTAATGAGCTAATCAAAAATGAGATAAAACGTCTAAAAAATTGTAACATTCTAACCCGATAAGATTTGCATTTATATGAAATAAAAAATAATAAAAAAATTGAATTAATAAAATAAGTTAAAAGATATTTATTTCAACATAAACAATTTCACTGTAATTGCAATACAAAAAATTTACGACAAATATAAAATACGAAGAAAGCTTAGTAACCAAAAGTTCTTTTTATTTTAATAATTATGCTTTTTCTTATAATTGGTGTTTTCAAACCAACTTAATTAAATAAATAAATAATCCTCAACACTTTGAATGCGAAAAAAATGCAAATACATTTAACATAACAACAAGGGCCGGATCAAAAATATTTATGCACTCGCTTTAACCTCATCAATATTGAATAAAAATAAAGCAATAATATAAAAATATTTAAAGTAAATTCTACTAAAAAAATATAATAATGAATGTTAAATAAATAATAAAATGAAACCTTTAAGATAAATCACAAAAAATATAAAGTATTTAGATCTCTACATGAAGGGATACCGGAGGCAATAAACGATGAAGAAGCGCAGGCAGAAATCGCGCGAGAAAAATTAAAAAACGCGCAAGTGGAAAGCATTTTGTGTGCTCAAGGCGGCATTTGCGACGCTTGGAAACGGCTCTAAAATTTAAATAAGAATCAATCTGTGTTTAAAAGAAAAAGCAAAAAATATTATAAAAATCTATTTTTTAAAATAAATCGAAATTGCTAAGCTTATTAAAGCGAAATAAAACAATTAAAAAATGAAATTTAAAAAAAAACCATGGTTACCGGGTGGGAACCTAAAAACACGAGAAATAACTTGTGCACTCTGTGTGTGAATTGTAACAAAATATAAAGATTGAAAAACAACCAATTAATAAAGTCAAAAACTAAGAATATGCAAATTAAGTTGAATAATAAAATACGGAATCGACAACACAATAGCTATTCATCGACAATTTATATCATTTAAAAAAATAGTTAACGTTTCATAAAGACAGATTAAAGCAAAGTCGCTAAATAAATCATATTACGCAAAATATTTAAACTAAAAGTTGCTTTTTCTTTTAAATTTAATACATTTCTACTACATTCTCTTATCAAGCAAGCCAAATAGGGCGATTATTAATGGATAATAATCTTTTCAAAAGATACAAACAATGTTTAAAAAAAATGCTTAACAGAGAAATGCCATTGAAAGATCACTTATTTTAAGCGCACAAAAGAACTCTGCATCATTTAAAAAAATAAAACTACATTTTTTATATAAATATATTAAACTAATGGCAAGCTATTAAAAAACAATACGAAATATTTGCCCATGTGCATGGTCCATTTAATGCGCGATAGTCCGGCAATATATGATACAATGTACGATGATAGTGAGGCAGCAATTGCCCGAGTTTGTGCGCAAGGCCAACATTTGTATCGGCAGGCTTTTTCAAAATATTGTGTTTCTTTTCAAATTTACATAATTTCAATACTGATTGGAAAATTTACTTCTTATATAGAGCAAATCAAAATTATTTGTTTAAAAATGTATAGAAAGATTTGATTAAATGTAAATAGGACAACAAATAAACAATAATTAATATTAAATTTGAAAACTGCTCAATAAAATAAAAGGGCAATGTGGCGCGGCAAAGTGGATTTATAATTGGCTTCAAAGCGCCCTCAGCCTCAAGTTGCCCGGTAATAAATGAACTGCTAATTATTTATTCTCATATTTCTTAATAAAAAATTTCTTAATTAAAAATATAAAACCAAAAGCATAGAGAATATATGTTAGACAAAGTATAATAATTTGGGTTTAAACCAAAAAAATTTTCAATTTTTTAAAGATTGGTTTTGAATGAATATTTAATGACTTATTGGTGCAATATAACGAAAAAAATAACTAAAAAAAGTTATTATAAAACAAACACCAGCTAAAATCTAAAAGAAAAGTTAATAAAATTTTGATTTTGCATAAAAAACAACAACTAAAAAACTTGAATGTGCATCGAAAAAGATTGGAAAAGAATTTGGTATCTAATCATTGTTATATAAAATTAAGAGTGCAAACTAACTGTTTATATTGTAGCAATTTGAATTAAAATTCCATTCAAATAACATTCAAAAAAATAATTTGATAAAAAATTAAAAATGGAAAAATAAATACAAGTCAAACTCAAGCATTATCAAATAAAAATATTGTGAATTGACACTTGGGTATCAGGAATGACAATACGCATTTTAAATCAACAACTATTGGAATTAACATAACTTTAAAAATGCTGACGAGAGTGTCTGTTTTCTGAACCTCGCATAAAAAAAACTGTGTAATAGACAACATCATTGTATATATATATATATTTATTTATAATGTATGAAAACAACATCTCAAGACGTTTATTTGGTCGGCTTTAAGCAACAGGGCTTTACGCGACTGATCAGACTCGCTGGTCAGTAACGGTTGCTAAAACTACTTTAAACAAACACTTAAATTTAAAAAACAATAGTTATTATTTTTACTCTTAGTCTCAAATTTAAAATTTTTAAAACTAATATTAAATAATAGCTTTATTTAAATACCAACTAAAAGTTAATTTTTTAATAATAAACGATTCTCAAATATTTTAAATGGTATAACTTCCACAAATTCATATTATAAAATATTTATAAATTAAAACCTGACAAAAATTGTAAAAAACAATTTTTTGGAGCTGAGTCATGAATAATTTTTCAAATTGATTTAAAGCAGAGGTCGCATCTGTCCTTATTTATAAGATTTGTCCTTATTTGAGAGGTGCCAACTTATAAATTAAAAATGTCCTTATTTGTAAGATTTGTCCTTATTTGAAGCCTCCGTCCTTATTTTGTACTTATTTTACGAATTTGTGAAGATTCATAATATTTTGATCTATTTTTCAAAATGAGAAAATTCGAAGCGAATTGGACCAATTTTCTCACCAAATTGAGTCAAAATTTCAAAAATTTTCTCGGCGTTGTCTATCGGCACCGCGACCCCCCCCCCCCCCCCCACCAGAACCCAAAAAACTTTAAAAAAGTACCGCATTTTTAAAAGTGGGTTGCAAATTCCTTAACAAATCGACTCAGAAATTCAAACATTTTCTCGGCGGCGCCTATCGGCACCAGGGTTGCCGCGGGTGACCCGAAACCCGAAACCCGATGAGCCGAAACCCGATGAGCCGAAACCCGGTTTTTTTTCAACCCGATGAGCCGAAACCCGACCCGAGGTTTTTGGGTCGACCCGACCCGAGATCCGGGTTTGAGGGGAGGGAGGGGGTCGGCGGTGCCGATAGGCGCCGCCGAGAAAATTTGGAATTTTTGCCTCAATTTGTTAAGGAAATTGGTCCAAATACTGCAGAGCTTTTGTTTTGCAACATTTGTAATTTTGGAACAATTTTTTTAACAAATTGGCTTCAAAAATTCAAAATTTTCTCGGCGGCGCCTATCGGCACCGCCGACCCACCTACCCCACCAGAAGCCGAATACTCAAAAAAAGGAGGCTATTTTCGAGTGCCGGCATAACACTCACAGATTTGAGGAACCGTTTAACAGCAGAAAACTTGGAGGGATTGTTGTTCTTGCACCATAATTTACCAATTTATGATTTTACATATTAATTTTGATTTTTGGTTAATATTTTGAAGAAAAAAAATTTCAACCCGAAGACCCGAAACCCGATGAGCCGAAACCCGGTTTTTTTTCAACCCGAAGAACCGAAACCCGACCCGAGGTTTTTTGGGTCGACCCGATCCGAAACCCGACCCGACATTTTTCTCAACCCGCGGCAACCCTAATCGGCACCGCCGACCCCCCCCCCCCCCCTACTAAAGCAAAATTCCCAAAAAAAAATAATTTGCATTGGTGAAAATCTGCAACATTTTTGAAAATCCATGAGAGCAATTTCCAACCCTCAAATGTTGAGGAAAAATTGTTGGTGGAGAGAAAAGAACATTTTGCTGCATTTTTGAACATTTTGTAAAATGTCCTTATTTCGGACCCCAAAATCTTATTTTTGGCTCTTGATGTCCTTATTTTTGATAATTTTCGATGCGACCCCTGTGTTCGGCAAATGGCAACACTTAGAAATTTTGAAAATTTGGTGACGGAATTTTTTTATTTAATAAAGAAAATATTTTTTTTTGAACTTTTAGCTTCCATTTATCTCAGAAACAAAAATTGTACCATTTGAGTTGAATAAATAATAAATTCAATTCAAATTGTGATAAATGGCACTTTTTTGATAAATGTTGATTATAAATTCCAGAAACGAAATGCTTTTGCTGATTACTTATTACTAATGTTTTTGGTTGTTACGATCAACCTAATCTCAATGGAAGATTGAAAAATAGTGAATAAATAAAATTTCATATTTCAATTTTTAAAAATGATTTAAACAAAAGATTAATGTTATTCAAAAAAACACCAATGGATTAAAACTTCAAATAAAAGTTTTTAATACGTTGTAACTCTACAGTATTAAAAACAGATAAAGCTTAATTATAAGAATCCAAAAATATTTTCTCAATAAAAAACTAAAAGTTAAATTACTAGTCAATTTTAAACATTAAATACTCACCCGCTAGATAAAAAAATTTAAATAAAAAAATCAATTTCTTGGAAGTAAATAAATTAAAATCCTACTATGAACGAAGAATAATACTCGTGAAAGGAACAATATTAAAAGTTTGGGACTGATCTTTTCAAAAAGAAGTTCAGGATTTGAGCCAATTGCTCGAGATATAATTAAAAGAAAACTTAATATTACAAAAAAAAATAAAAATTCCAAACATTTAAGATAAATAATCAATGCTTGTTGAAAAATGGAACTTTAAAGTCAAATTTCCACGAAAACATTTTGATAATATTTAAAAATAAATTTAAGTTATTTTTGGCCGAATTTACAAATTTTGGATGAAATAAAAAATAAAATGTGTAATAACAAATATCAACAGATCACAGCCAACTGCGTCAGCTGTAACGGATACATTTGTCTGGACGACTCCTGTGCTCCCAAGGCTTTACGGCAGGCGTCGACTGCGGTGTTGGACAAGTTTATCTGCTCCGTTTGCAAAATGCGCGCTGCTGGCCCAGAGGACAAGGAGAAAACGGTGTTGGACCGCTCTACGCAGTAGACAGACCAGCTGTGATAATTGGGCTAAGCTCACTCACCATTTCAAGTGCTTATTGGGCTTTGCCCACTAATAAACAACAACAAAAAAAACCAATTAAATACAATAGTTATTTAAAATACACACAGAAACCTAAACGAACAAAATGATTGAAAAAACGCTTTATAGCTTAATTTAAAAATGAAATTTCGATATAGTTTTTTTTGCTGACGAGTAATCTACAGGAGTTATGATAAAGTATTTATTAACAGAGCGCGAAAACTAATTATCTGGTTAATATTGAAATGTACTACATACATTATAATCGACTATAACGCATAATTTTGGATATATTCAAAAAATACAAAACCCTTAAACAAATATCCGATTATGACTAAATAAAAATTTATTCGTTTTATTTAAATGTCAAAATTTATTAAAATTATTTTGTAAAATGAATTTTTATTTTTATTAAAATAAAATTAAACGCAAAATAATAGAGACCGGAAACTTGGACCCAAACAATATTTGGTCAAAAGTATTGGGGTATTGGTCAAATTTGGACCAAACAATATTTGGTCAAAAGTATTGGTCATTTTCTGGTATTGGTATTTTTTGGTCTGGCTAAACCCAAAAATTTGTACAATACCAAAAATTTTAGAAACATAATAAAATGCCCAAATTTCCGATTTTTTAAAATTTTTTAATAAAATTTTATTCAACGCATTTTTCTGACAAGTCATCACAAATTCTAAAAGTAAGTTCTCTTAAGTTACCTCCACTAGTTATGTTCATAATCTTTTCGAACGGGCCTTTTCCCTGCGCATAAGATTCCAAGCGCACAAATTCTTTGTAAAATTTTGTGTTCTTGTGTTTGGGTTTCAGATGAAACAACAGGCCACTTGATGAACCTTCTTCCAACTTTTTATAGAGTCCAATTTTTCAAACATTCGAAGTCATGTCAATTCAAATCTTGCTTAAAGTATAAAAAACAAAATTTGGCTTTTAAACCAAAATTTTCTAGCTTGTCCAAATAATTGAGCTCTTAAAAATAACAAAAGAATTTATGATTCGAACTCTGTTTGAGATGCTCTGGTTAGAATTTCATTTTTAATTATGGTGTTTAGTTGTGTTCGCTAATTTTGAATATATAAAACTGAAACACACCCAAAAGTTTGCACAAAAATAGCTGGAAGACGACCAGAAATTTTGTACAAAAATGGGTTTGGACCAAACAATATTTGGTCAAAAGTATTGGGTTTTATTTGGTATTGGTTTTTTTTGGGTTGCCCTCCAATTTGGACCAAACAGTATTTGGTCAGAAGTATTGGTCCAATTTTTTGTACAAAACAACCCAAAATTTTTTGATTTTGGGTTTTGGTCCGGACACTTGTTTCCAGTAATTACATTGAATGTAATTACGCAATATTACCTCAAAATTTTAAATACTTTTAATTTTACACAAACACCCAAGGAAATTATAAATTAAAAGACAACTAAAAACTTTTAAAGCATGCCCTGATGAAGAACACTTGTCACAAACAAGGGCATCTCTTGATAAAAAGAGTTTTTAAAAAATACATATTCATATTAACAGTAATTTTATGTAAACGTTAAAGCCATTTGAAAAGTAAAATCAAAGGAAGTAATGTTGATAGAGCCAAAAAAATAAATAATTAAAATTCTTTTTGATTAAAAATAGATATTTCGAAAGCATTCCTTAAAAGTTAAGAAAAAGAAATCAAGCTTATTGTATGCGCTGTCAAAAATGACATTTCTTTCCCAAAATACAGAGAAGCTTATGAGAGTTCCCCTAATAAATTTAAAAAAATTAATAATTCTAGCCTGCTTTATTTTTGCCTTAGTATAATAATTATAAATTCACATTTTACAAATGCATTTTGAAAGATTCGCAATATTTAAAAAATATTTCAAACAACCAAGCATTAACAAAGAAATTAGTGTAAAATTTAAACATAAAATTTAGAAACATAGCAGCAACGGGCGGCAATTTGAATTTGGCAAGTTTTCGACTGCATCGTCTATTAATTCAAGAATTTTAAATAGACAAAAAACAAGAATTGGCAAGAGAAAATTATATTACCAATAAGTAATAAATGCTACGCGATTGAGCAAAGATTAAACTTGAATAAATTTGAATTACGATTATAATATTGAACGAACATTATATAAAAAGAAATAAATAAAACCCCATAAATACATGAAAATGAGAATTATTGTAAAAAATTATAAATAAATTCTCAAAAAAGGGAAAAAATAAGTATACACTCAAAATAAATCACCGAGATTATACATTGAGGGTTTTGTTAAGCCTGGTCGCGATAATTCTTCAAAATAAGCTATAAATATTTAATTTAAAATTAAAAGTTAAAATAGGATATTTTGAAATTTATAATCAGCAATACCCTGACGAGGTTTTACTCATATCCACTTGGATGCACTCGGATTCACTTGGATTCACCTCATATCCACTTGGATTCACTTGGATTCACTTGGATTCACCTGGATTCACCTGGATTCACCTGGATTCACCTCATATATACAAATGGGAGGGATGGAAGGCCTGCGACAGAAAGGATGGACATTTATCATTTAAAATTAAAATGACCAGAATCAAAAAACATTTATTGCACAACTAAAAAATACAATATAGGTATGTTAAAATGAATAATAAAAAAAATTTAAATATTTTTAAACTCCAACCTCTGGAATAAGAAATAAAGTATTACACATAACATTGAAAATTACTCAAAATATAAGACTTTCTACAAGACTAATTATAATTAATAAACAAATAAAATTTATATTTATTTAACAAAACTTGTTTCAGCATTACGAGGGCAAAACTAATCAAACAAATCGACACTGAATGAATAAAAAAAAACAAAAAACCGAGATCAAAACTAAATAAAATTAGCTAATATTCAAAGAATACTTAAAAATTTAGTACCAATACTCGAATGATAATATAAAGAAAAAGATTCTTTGTGAATACTTATATTTAAAATTATTTTAAAAAATGAAACTTTTAATATTTTTAAAATGAATAAATAAGTTAAAAGCAAATCAATTACTTATAACTGACACTTTTGGATGCCCTGTAAAACCAGCGAGCAAAAAAATGAAATTTCGACTAGACAACACGGCCAATGCCGAGTATTAAATAATATTAAGCAAATTGTATAGTGATTAAGGTGGCTCCCGAAAACGAAAAAATGGCGACCCTGGCAGGGACGCAACACGGCGTAATTTTAATAAAAGTAGATTATTTTAAAAATTTTCTCTTAAATTAAAATTAGAAGATATAAAGCTACAACATATACACTTACCTGGAAATAATGCATATCCATTAATTAATAATAAAATAAAATTCATATGATAAAAATAAAATGATAAAAGGTGCTGATCACCGGCACCGGGGATAGGCAGGAGGCAATTGCGCGAGTGAATAAATAAAGTTTCATATTTCAATTTTTAAAAATGATTTAAACAAAAGATTAATGTTATTCAAAAAAACACCAATGGAAGTTTTAATACGTTGTAACTCTACAGCATTAAAAACGGATAAAGCTAATTATAAGAATCCAGAATATTTTCTCAATAAAAAACGAAAAGTTAAATTACTAAGTCAATTTTAAACATTAAATACTCACCCGCTAGATAAAAAAATTTAAATAAAAAATAGTCAATTTATTTGAAGTAAATAAATTAAAATAAAGCCGTAAGCGAGCGTTGCCTATTATGAACGAAGAATAATACCCGTGAAAGGAACAATATTAAAAGTTTTGAGACTGATCTTTTCAAAAAGAAGTTCAGGATTTGAGCCAATTGCTCGAGATATAATTAAAAGAAAAGCCTAATATTATCAAAAAATGAAAATTCCAAACATTAAAGATAAATAATTAATGCTTGTTGAAAAATGGAACTTTAAAGCCAAATTTTTACGAAAACATTTTGATAATATTTAATAATAAATTTACGGTTTTCTGACTTTTCAAATTTTTTGCCGCATTTACAAATTTTGGGATGAAATAAAAAATAAAAGCTAAAAAACCCAAAAATAAAAAATAATAAAAATGAACAATAAAAAAAATAGAGAGATAAAATTGTGAAAAATTCTTTAAACTTGAAAATTTTATCTAAAAATTGTAAAAAAAAAAAGCAATAACAATTAAATTGTAAAAATAATGATTCAAAGCAATCTTCTTTTAAACCTAATTATAGTTATTAAAAAATCTTAAACGAAGGAACATTAAATAAATGAATATAATTTTGAACTTTTGTGTAAAATATAATTAATATATATAATTAGAATCAATTTGCGTTACATTGAAAGTTGTTTGGAGAAAAATAGATATGCAATGAGTTGATAGATGGAGTTTATTAATTAAAACAAGACGTTATTTAAAAATATTAAAATCTAACTTTAAATTTTAGTTTTTTATTATCAGAAAAAAACATATATCTATACAATTTAATTGGTTTATAAAAATAAATAAATGAACTACAAAATTAAACGTGAAAATTTAACAATAAAATTGATATCTGCAATAATTTATTTTATTAGTTTTTTTTTTCTTTACCAAGCAGCACTTACATCAAGGTCGGTTTGTCAGCGATATTAAACTTAAGATCGAGTAAATTTTTAATGAATACAAATTTTAATTTTAATCTTCTTTAACATAAGTGTGAAAAAACTGGTGATCGGATTAAAAAGAGATATTGTAAATTATAACAAAAAATAAAGAAATATTTTCTTTTTTTAATATTCAATATGATTTATATGCATATTAAAGGGCACTAAATCCAATTAATTCAACTTTCAACAGTTATTACAAATCTTTAAATTGATAAAATTATGAAAACCACTAAGAGCGAATTCTGGATTTTAATAAACTATATATTAAAAAAATTGATGGAACCCGCCAATTCCAAAATAAAAAGCATTTCCTAAATTTAATTATCGAACCTATTATTATTAAATAACGCAATAAAAAAACATTAATTACGTACGAACTTTAAAATGCCAATTTTTATACTTAAAATTGAAAAACAGGTGTCCAAACAGACTTACAAAGATTCGCAGTTCAGACTACAAACCTCGAAACGGGGATTTTGACATATTCAGATGCAATGAATTCTATGACCAATGCAAATAGTCATGCGTAACACCACGAAAACGCCGGAGCTTATCCGCGCCGGGGCTTGAAAGGAAATTGACGCTTTAGAATAAATATTATAACGGTGTCAAATCGATTCTTTCGGTGTTAAAGTTAAAAAACCCTAACTTTAACAATAATTTATTTGGTATTACAAAAAAAAAACTGTTGAACCGATTAATGTAAATTCATAAAAATAAATATACATACCCAAATAAAAATCATAATAAAAAAAAGCAATAACTACATAATAAAGGTATATTAATGTGAAGGACTTATAAACAACAACAAAAAAAACCAATTAAATACAATAGTTATTTAAAATACACACAGAAACCTAAACAAACAAAATGATTGAAAATGATATCGTTACAATGCTAATAAAACAAATAATAACTCCAATTAAAAATAATTTTGAAAGAATCTCGAACTAATTCGTGCTTTAACCTTTCACTGCAGACAAAGGTCGAGGTGCAGATCGCGTGTCTGAGAAATCATCACCAGACCATTAAATCTATGACCGCTTGTGTAGGCCTCTTCATGAATAGGAAAAAGAATTGTATTAAATTCAAAAGGACTCAAGTTTGATAAAAAATAAACAGATTTTCACCAACGCTTTATAGGCTAATTTAAAAATAAAATGAAAATTGTAAAAATAAAAACTAAAATAAAAAATATGCTAAAATGTTGAATAGGTAATTAAAAACGACTTCTTACTTAAAAAAGTCAATCGATTATAACGTTTCAAAATATAAAAAAACAATGAATTCAAATCTGATAATCTATTAAATAAAAAAGATGGTAAATATTATATTAAAAAAATTTATGTTATCTTTACAGTAAATCAAATTTAATTTTAAAAATATCTATTATACTATATCCCCATCCGACCATAAGTTAATCGGATATCCATCTGACAATTATTCTTTCGGTTGGATACGCTGCTGCAGACGCCTTAAATGTGCATCCTTAGACCGGATGTGGTCAACGAGGACTTGATCGTCAGTTTTTAAATTAATAAAGTGGTAAAATATAGCAACGCATTATTAGATAAATAGTATAACATTGGAAAAAAGCGGATAACACCTCGGAATAACAACAGTAACGAAAACCGATAAGAAAAAATAATGATAAATTAAAATTAGAAGCTATAAGCTATAACATATACACTTATCTGGAAATAATGCATATTCATTAATTAATAATAAATAAAATACATATGATAAAAATAAAATGATAAAAGGTGCTGATCACCAGCGATAGGCGGTAATTGCGCGTCCACCTTCCAGGTATAATTTTGCATTCATTTTGTGTATAGATTAAAAAAACACAATGAAATAAACTACTCCAAAAAAGCTTACAAACAAGAAATTTTACCAACAGAATTTGCGACAAAATTAAATAATTTATTTATTAAACAAACACACATTTACGATTTTTTGTTTAAAATTTGTAAAGATTTTTCAAAATGCTATATAAGCTTAAGTTTTTTAGCAAAATAATAACGAACAATTAGTTAAACACGTTTTAATTATATTATAAATAAAATAAAATCATGAAAACACTATTATATCAATTTATGGAGTGATGCATTTATGTGTACATTAAAGAAAACATTTATAGAAGGAATAAACAAGAAGGTTTGTAACAAGGCTGGGCAAAATCGGAAAATAAAATCCGAATTCCGAAATCCCGGAAAAACCAAAAATCCGAAAGTATTTTAAATCCGAAATCCGAATTCACGTAAATCCCAAATTTTTCCGGAATCCGAAACCCGAAATCCGAAATTTTTTCAAGGAAAATTTTTGCACTGTTGATAATAAAAAATTGTCTTCAACTTCAATTGCTTCATCATCAATTTTTTTAAACAATTCTGCTTTACTTCTGGGGGCGGGAGGGGTTGGCGGTCCGATAGGAGCAGCCGAAAAAATTTTGAAATTTTTGACTCAATTTGTTAACAGTTTTTCAACCAAAATTTTAAATACGGAAATTTTTTTGAAGCTTTTTTTAGGAATGCCGATAAGCGCCGTCGGGAAAATTTTTGATTTTCGATGGCAATTTGTTAAGAAATTGAGTTTTCTGCGTTTTATGACACTAAACAACTATGAACAAAGTTATAAATTTTTTAAATTTTCCGCGAATTCTACAATCAAAAAATGAAATAAAAACTTGTGAATTGTGTCTAAAATATTCAAAAAATTAAAAACACGAAAAATATTTTGGAATTGTTTAACTACAGTAAATGCTAAGACAAAGTAGGAAAAATTAGTTAAACACACTCAGGGATTTGAACCACCACACCACGCACAATACAATCGAAATATCTAATAAAAAGGGGAACAATTCATTATTAGTATTTTGTTTCTAAATACCTCATCGGATGAAAAGATAAAATTAAATATTAATTATTCTTAAAGTTGTAACGAATTATAAATACAAATAGAACTAAAAAATTATTAAAATACAAATCCATTCATTTCATTTTTGCATTCAGTAACGAATGATCAGAATGGTCAGTTTACTGCTCAAATTTAAAGTAACATTTAAACATTTTTATGCTTATTGATTAAATTTTCGTTTTAAATTATTATTAGAGTGACAGAACTGCAAAAATTAGTAAATAATCATTAAAATATTGAAATTAATTTTAAAAATAAAAGAAATCGACCATATTAAATGCCCAGGTTGAATCTAAAATTTTTTAATTTTATGAGTAAACAAACTAGCCATTAAAAATCAAGAACTGCGGCACCTACTTATAAATAATCTATCATTATAATGTATCAATAAAAAAAAGATAAGTAGATAATAAAATAACTATCAATCGGAGAGATACAAAAACTTATCGAACCAACACAAATGAAACCGAACGATGGACCCCATCAGTAATTAAGATAGAATTTATAAAGTTAATTTTGCTAGTGCTATTAAAAATAAAAAATATATCCATTCTGTCTATCGTAGAGGATAAGTTACCATTAAAAATAATATTGAACTATACTTGCGATTTTTACTTTATTTTGATTATAATAAAAATCTTACTCCGTTTAAAAAATAATTAAGCTTCAAACGCTCTAAGGCCGTGTGTTTTTTAGATTCTCTAATAGAAAATCATAATTTTAAGAAAAACCTGACACCATCTATTTGTAAATAGAAAATAAATAAAAGTTATAATAAAATTTAAATGCGTAACAAAAATGGAACAAATGTTAAAAATATTCGATTCAAAAATGCAACCTATATATACATTTAAATTCTAAATGAAAAAGAGGATAGAGATGGTCGGCAATTTTAACAAAAATAAGATAAAATTTTCATTTTGGAAAAAAAAATGCCAAGCTTTAAAAAACAAAGCAACAAGCAGAACAGTAAATGATAAATTTAACGACCCTAAAAACTAAAAATTTGGATAGCCATTATTAGAATTTCCAAAAAATCTCATTGTCCCAGATGGAGATGCTTCATTTCGGTTATCGATAACAATTGTATTGCTAGACTTCATCGAAAACTACTCACCTGCTGAAAAGTACACCTGTTTTATGACTTCTCAGTGCGAATTATCGTAACAATGTGAAAATTATCGACTTTGGAGTTGGACTGTAAAATGATATTTTCCTTTACACAGAAACATATTAAGAGTCGAGAAAAAAAATCTGGAAATAAAGAAAAAATTAAATGTTGAATTGAACTAAAATTTTAATCAAAACTAATTGAAAATGTTTTATAGATTAATTACCCTTCTAGTTCTAACATTGAAATTGCACAGTCTGCATAGAAACAGAAGAATCTTAATTTTCTTTATATATTTACACCATCAATGGCATTAATGCAATAAAATTTCTAAGAAATGTTATAGCTGAAATTTAATTTTTTTCAATGACTGATGAGCACAATGAGTTCTAATCAAATGATAATGAATAAAATCCAATTAAAGAATGAATTGAATATGCCAGTGTTTTCCTGTTCCAAGCTTGGCCTGTTCTGTTCTAAGATTTCAGAATAGCACAGGAACAAGAACAGGTTCACATCCTTGGAACATGAAACAGAACCTCCGTGCCCCAAAATGTTGGCGTCTCTGAACCCCCATATGGTCACCCCGACTTTTTTTGGGGGGTCGATGCTCGAGTCTGGGGGTCAAGTTTCGGTAAATTTAGGGCTCGACCTTCACTAGCAAGTGCACTTTTCCAATACTACATCAGCGATTAAAATTTGGACTTAATTTCACTCGAAAATTTTTTTATTTGAAACAATCTAAGAACAGTTTATACTGTTCTGGTTCTGTTCTAGAGGTCGGGACAAAATTGGAACAGCACAGGCAAGCTGATCTATGATTTCAGAACAGAACAGTTCCCGCAGTTGCCTCCTTGCCGCCTCCGCAACGGCGTGCATCGGCGAACCTTGATATGAAATTAACCTCATTATAAATCAAAATTTGACTGAACTTTGTAAACTACGTGAAGCTTCTTTTAATAAGAAATTATAACAGTATATTAAAATAATGATGTTTGCAAATTTTTATTTATTTCTTAAGACATACACTTTTCAGTTAAATTCTTTAAATTTAATACCCTGCTGAAGATTGAATCAAATAAATTGTTTACCAATTTAGAGAATAGCTAAAATCTGTCAAATGGCTGGAATTTCAAACAAATCGATTTAGTACAAACGTAATTTAATTCGTAAAAAATATTGTATTTAATAAAACTAAATAAATGTTGAAAAATTTCAAGTACATGGTATCATACTACAACTGATAATTTAAAAAAGCTTATGTTCCTCGCTTTGGAAGAATAAAAGTGCAGCATATATCGAATAATATTCATAATCCAAAAATATTAAAAGAAATTAGATACACAGTTCAAAATTTATAAAAAAGAATGTGCTGATACTATTTTTAATTACTAAACTCAAAATAAAACAATACAAATAACCTAAAATTGATGCATTCTTTACCCATTGCACACCGTTCTTCGCCCGAAGTACATATAACTTAGGTGGCAGGAGTCGACTTTGTTTTAAATCTTTCTGCAATATTTGGCTCTTATGATTTTATAACAAACGCCTACAAAGAAATACTTAATATTTATCCTAGAAAATAATAATGTGATTATTACATAGCTAAAAACAAAAATAATAGCCGAAGAAGGCCGCCTTACAGTGCACACACCGACCAATGTGCACTGCAAGTAACTGCAAAAATGGCTGTCAGCAATTGCCAATCAATAACCCTCGTCTGCAAAATTGCAACGCGGCGTGTTAACGTTTACTTCACTGATGGCCAATACTTGGTTACTTATGTGTTGGCTTTCAAATACATAATTTTAATAATGAATTTATGACTTTAATCAAAAACGAAATTCATAAATAAATAATTGTAAATGATTAAAAGAGTGCTCGAATTATAGATTTAAAAATAAAACAGCTGGTAACAAATCAAAAAACCCAAAATAAAAGGATAATGTTATTTTATAAAATTTCCTTAGGTTTTACTAAATACACTTAAATAAAATGTAAATTATATTATTAAAAATCAATCCTTTTTTGATTTTCTCAGAAAGGCTTTCTGGACTAATCCCATGATACATGGCACCAATTCGATTAATATTTAAAAATGCTCCTCGATTAATGCCAACAAACAAATAAATTTTAGTTATTATTAAACGACGGATTATTTGGATTATAAATATTTAAATAATAATGGATGTAATAATAAACAAACAAAATTTAAAAAAATTAAAGTACACAAAAGCATTTTAAATGTTGATCTTTTTATATAAACTAATGGCTTGGATAAAAAGCATTAATTCAAAAATAAACAAATAAATATAAACAACAGACACTATATTTGATTCGACTTCAAATTAAAAGGCCCGTTCACGACATCTCTAATGGAAATAGCAAAGTTAAAGTTATTTGTGTAAATAATTACTTATATTTCTAATTTCATTTAAGCGCAAATGCTCCCGCTCTACGACATCCCTGATCTCAATGGAAGATATGAAAAAGAATTAATAATAATCATAAAATTGATACCTTGAATTCCTTTCTTGTGTATTGTTTACCTTTCCCTATGTTTTAGCCATGCCCAGATTCACTGCCATGTTCGAGGGCAACACTCTGCAAGAGTTGTTAGCACAGATTAAAGACTACTAGCGAATACTAAACATCTCGAATAGTAACTAAACTATGTTAAAAAGAAATTAATCTTTTTTT
>JAIXHY010000047.1:483032-527546 GCA_020449905.1 Globodera pallida
AGTATAGGATTTAGATTGTTAATTGGAAAAAGATAGCCGATTTTCGTCGCGTTCCTTGGATAAATGTTAGACGATATAAATTTATTTTCAACAATATTATTTTTTATCTTATATTCGAGAAGAAAAACTAGTATAGGATTTAGATTTTTAATTGGAAAAAGATAGCCGATTTTCGTCGCGTTCCTTGGATAAATGTTAGACGATATAAATTTATTTTCAACAATATTATTTTTTATCTTATATTCGAGAAGAAAAACTAGTATAGGATTTAGATTGTTAATTGGAAAAAGATAGCCGATTTTCGTCGCGTTCCTTGGATAAATGTTAGAGGATATAAATTTATTTTCAACAATATTATTTTTTATCTTACATTCGAGAAGAAAAACTAGTATAGGATTTAGATTTTTAATTGGAAAAAGATAACCGATTTTCGTCGCGTTCCTTGGATAAATGTTAGACGATATAAATTTATTTTCAACAATATTATTTTTTATCACATTCGAGAAGAAAAACTAGTATAGGATTTAGATTTTTAATTGGAAAAAGATAACCGATTTTCGTCGCGTTCCTTGGATAAATGTTAGAGGATATAAATTTATTTTCAACAATATTATTTTTTATCTTACATTCGAGAAGAAAAACTAGTATAGGATTTAGATTTTTAATTGGAAAAAGATAGCCGATTTTCGTCGCGTTCCTTGGATAAATGTTAGAGGATATAAATTTATTTTCAACAATATTATTTTTTATCTTACATTAGCAGTGTTGCCCTAAGAATCTGGTTCCAAATTTTTTTGCCCCGCAAAAAAAAACCGAGTCCCTTCCTTCTCCCTTCCTCCCGAGCCCACACCTCCCATCCCCCCCTCCCGCACACATACTTTGCCCCCTTACAGAGGGGAGGTCAACTGAGCGCCATACTTTTAGAAACGTAAGGTCAGCTGAGCGCCATAGTTTTTTTAAATGTAGGAAAGGGACGAATCCCGTTCCAAAAATTCTTGGCCCGTCAACCCTTCCCTCCCTCCCGAGCCCGTACCCCCCCCCCCCCCCCCCTCCCTCCCGCGCGCACACCTTTCCTCCCTCCAGGGAAGGCCATTTTTAAGAAGCGCATCCAGGTACAGAGGCCGACAAAGCGCCAAAAAGAACCGGTACTGATGCCGCCCCCCAAATTTTGATAACCGTAAAGGAAAATGGTACAGACATGCCCCCAAATTTTGCCCCCAGAAGCCCTGCCCCAAATTTTGCCCCTGCAAAACCCCGAATCCATTCCATCCTTCGAACCCCCATACCCCCCCCCCCCCAATTTCTCAATTTTTCCCCATCAGAGACCCCATCACTCACTGCGCACCGTCCCTTCCACACGCAGTCACAGACACACCACCCCTTTCCACACGTTGCCCCCCTCCCCCTCACACTCCGCATCCGCCCGTCTCCGCGCGACTCATACACACAAATATTCCCTCTCTATCTCCCTAACGCTCGCACCATCTCTCACGTATTGACTCTCTTCTTGCTACTTCCCGTCACACCCGCCATACAGACAGAGCACCCCTCCCCTCCCGTCCCTCCTCTCTCTCCCATACCTTCCCTCTCCAATTTCCCATTTTTTTTTTGCCCACGAAAACCCGAGTCCTTTTTCGCCCTCAACCTCTCTCCTCCCTCCCGAGCCAACACCTTCCCACACCGCTTCCCGCCCCCTCCCCCATACCCCCCCCCCCCCCGCCAGCCCCGACCCCGTCGGCAAAAAAAGAAGCCATTCGCGCTCAAAAAACAACCTTCAATAAAAAAGATAGGGGAAAAAACTTTTTATATGCACGACAAATAGGTCATTAGCCAATAACAGATATAATTAAGACGCTTTTTTTTTGTTTGGTGCGTTTTTTTCCACGCGTCGGGATCATTTTGTTTTTTCTATCAAAGACCTTGGGGAATAAGTCAGACACTATTTAAAAAAAGATTATGCAAAAAACTAGTCATTATTTTTCACACATACCCCCAAATTCCCGATTCTCACCCACAAACAAAACTGATGGCTTATTCGGATAAACGCTATGAGGTTAAGTTAGTGGGGACTCATTATATTATATTTTTAAAAAATTCGGACCGATTTTTTCTTAGCAAATATTACAAAAATATTCGTAAATATACCCCTCAAAAAACAAGATATTAAAAAATATGATTTTTAAAAATACAGACGATTTTACTTAATCCCTGCGGTATTCGACCATACTTAAGTCCAAAAACAAATAAATACACCAGACACTCTCTATAGGTTGAAAAAGTCCTGGCCGCGAAAAGGGTAGCAGGTGTACAATACTATCTGCTTAAATGGAAGGTATAAATTTGGTCTATTATTCGCATTTCTGTATTTTAATATTAAGAATTATGGGGCCGCCGAAAATGCGTGGTAACCACAATATATATATTTGTCAAAAAATCCGCATATTAAGGACCCCATATTACGACTGTTTCTGTAACGAAAAACTAGCCGAGTTCAGACGTGAGAATCATAACATCGAAACAAAATCACGTTTCCAAACACGAGCGTTTTCGTGCCCCTTATAAGAAATCCTAAAGTACCAGGCATTTGCTTTTGTAGTTTTTTTCAAAAAAAAAAATTTTTTAAACGATCAGATAAGAAAGTTACAGGGAGTTTATAAAATAAAAAATCTATTTTGATATAGACTGTTTAGGAATAACCAAAAAAAATCGATAAGACCATATTAAAACAAATGCCATAAATACATAGGATAAAGTTAATTGTTGACATTGTTACACGGCGCCGACGTATGCGCGGTATGAATAAATGATTTTTTTTCACACAGCATACTAATAATTGGAAATAGGGGTTCTTTTCAGTAAATCTCATTTTAAACACCCCCAAAACATACCCGACATGTCTTGAGAATAATAAATATCATATAATCTGTTTTTTTCATAGGGTTTCTGTATCATATTCTTTGAATAGGTCCAAAGTGGGGCGTTTATTGTCACGATATTAAACTCGAATATGGCGAGACAAACCCCCCCCCCCCCCCCAGAACAGCCTTACAACCCAGAATACCACAAGCCGACGCCGACTACAGTCCGCATGCATACTCAGGACGGTTTGAATTTTTAGGGGATTTCGAAATTAACGGATCAGAATATTGGGTTATAATCACACATTTTTTCTTATTAAAGACTCCAAGATTGTTCGGACATGGCACGGCAATGAACCAGTCACCAGGATCCGGCAAAGATGTCCTATGACCGGAAGGCGTCACAGCAGGATCAGGTTCGCAAGAAAAAAGAAATATGGTAAAAAGAAAAAATTTTTTTGCCAGAATATGTAACAGTTTAAGAAAATTAACAGTTTGAAAATAATGCTATTTCTTAAATGTCTGAAATATGTATTATTTAACTAAATTTGTTCCATATAGCGGGCGCGGTATTTTTGGGGGTTTCGGAATTGACCAAAACGGCGATCAGGCTAGACTTTTTTTCAAAAAAGGGTGAAGGCACCGCTAGTACCGCGGGCACTTTTAGGTGTCATCCCAGAGTTTGGCAAACCTGCGCGCAGACATTGTCGATTCTCCGGTGCTACACGGAGCAATACGGAGGGGTTTTTTTAAATAGTTTTTATAGAAAGAAAATTTATGAATGATTTTGAGAGATTTTTTTATTTGCTAAAGTCGGAGATGTATGAAAAGTGTATTATTTTTTTCAGTATTTTGGTGTGGTTTCAGCGGGGAACAATTTTCTAGTTCATAAAAAACTACCGGTAGCCAAACGATACAAACACGGTACGCGTTGTTTTTTTGCGCTGGGAAATTTCGTCATCCGAATTCCTCTTCATACAAACCATGGACAAAGCAAAAAAAAACAATCAAAAAAAATTTATATTTTTTTGAAAAAGGGTCCAAAAAATTCGACCCATACACGGATGAGCGAGTGGCTGTCTTAAAAATATTCTCCGACCCAAAAAGCGCAGAGATTGCTATTGGTGAGGCAGGGCGGGACCATTGCAGGTGTACGAAGGGCTATTGGACTTAAAAGTCTTTGCTTACTCTAATTAAGAGCTTAGGTTTTTTTCAGAAGAATATGCGCAAGAATGAAGTGCTTTTGCTGGACATGACATCATCTGAAGAAGGAGTTCAACGTAATCATCGGCTTTCCTCCGATCCAAGCGCGAGTGTCGCGTCAAAATACCCTCAGGGTTTTTGTCTCATAAAAAAGTCACATTTTTACTAAAAATAGAACAAACTTATTTTTTAGCACTATTGCTCATCTTAAGCAGGCCGCGCCGGTCACTTCAATTGCGTGGGATAGCCGATTGGAAGTGCTGGCGACAGGCAGTGAATTTGGCTATGTGATTTGTTCTCCGAAGAGGCGGGAAGTGGATTGGAAATTTTTAGAAAATGGCAGTTTTTTATAAATTTGCTAGTTTAGCTTTTGGCCTTCTTTTGTGCCACTTTTAAACTTTGGAGCTTGGCGGTAGGACGCCGCCGGGTTACAGTTACAGCTGTTAGGAGAGCAATGTATAAAATGCCTT
The DNA here is from genome assembly GCA_020449905.1 of Globodera pallida. Taxonomy (NCBI): domain Eukaryota; kingdom Metazoa; phylum Nematoda; class Chromadorea; order Rhabditida; family Heteroderidae; genus Globodera; species Globodera pallida. The sequence continues at coordinate 487,564 of JAIXHY010000047.1, forward strand.
TTTCGTAGATGTGCTGCAAGTGTCGAACATGGATGGGCCCTTGTCACGTTTTTAAAAGTGTCAAAAAACCGATCAGTCAATCGTTTAGTAAGAGACGGTGTCCAAATAATGTAATGGTGATAGAAAATTATTCTACGAATCTAATGATAGAAATGATTTAAGGAAACGGTCCACAAATTTCGTTCAGAAGAACGTGAAAATGTTCAGAGATCCAGCAACCCTTCTCGGTAAGATTAGATTATATTTGATTATGGCAGAAACGTTTTCTTTTCGTCTTCCGGTGGTGAGACTCCAACATCGCTTGTCAAAGTTGTCAAATTCCAAATATGCAATGTTTCGTCCTCGTCATCTTCCGATTGCGAATCACAGCAATTTTTTTTGTCGGCACATTTATTTGAGGGCGGGAGGAAGAGAATTTAAGAGATGTTCGTCGGACAATAGATTTCATAACAATTTTGTGTAATCGTTATCTACATTTTACATTTGATGTTGTGATGTTTTCAAACAATCAGTATAAGTCCTGACGTGCCAAAAACATCGACATATTTACTTTCCTTTTTTCATCCGGAACCGTCATACGTTTGTCCCAATCCCGCAGGATTAAAGGGGTACGCGTTGCTTGTCGATTTTCTTTTTTATCTAATAGTCAAAAAAAATTTTTAACCGGAAACAATTTTAAGGACTTTAAAATGACTGGCAATTTATATGCAGTTCAAAGGGCATCTGAGAACAGGGGAGGGTATTCCATAGATTAACTGTTTTCAAAATGCAATTTTTAGAATTCTCCTTGACTTCTCTGGGGGGCGGGGGTCCGGAAAATTTTGTATTTTTTGACTCAATTTATTAAGAGATTTGCAGCCAAAATTTTTAAAAATTAATGTATTTTTAAAAGGCGCGCTGCAAAATTTGTTAACAAAACAAGCCAAAAAAAAATCAAAAGTTCGCTCCGAAAATAAAATAGAGGAAAAAAGGAATATTCGCCAGGAGACAATGGCTTTAAACTCAAAATATTTAAAAATTCTTCTGTTTTATTTCTCTTTGTCATTATTGGCGCCACCGCTTAGTTTTTTTCGTTACGGTCAGCCATGTTTGATAATCACAGGTGTTTTTTGGAATCATTTATGAAAACTTTGGTCCCGTACCACCCACCACTCGAAACCCATCAACAGGGTTTCCCCCTGCAGTCTGTCACATACCCCCCCCCCCCAATCACAGGGCTCAAATGTAACGGGTCGCTATTTTGTATTCCAATAAGTAAAATTCGGCTTCGGGCCAGCATGCTTTAAAAGTCATCAATAAAATAAAGCATCATTCGGTTCTTAACAGTCACCGGTCCTTATTTTCATTCAAATAGAGAAATATTTTTTCATTTCTTTCTTAAAACCCATCAATCAAAAAGGCATACGAGCCCCTGGCTGTCACCGGCCATTATTACGCAACAGAGAACCATCTACGTGCGAGACAGCTGTCACTTTTATTATACCTATCAATCAAAATGTCCTATTTTCGTGATCGGTGCCAGGCATTTATTGCGCAATAGATCCTTCAACCGGTCATTAGTCACCAGCCCGACCGGTCACTCCAAATATGGAACAAAATTTTGCCCATGTTTCACCCCTCTTTCAAAAACCAACCCCTCAATCAAATTGCACCAAATTTCGGGCAAACGCCCGCGTGCCAGTCGCCACCTGTCACCGTAATAGTTCTTCCAACCCCAAGAAAATTTATAGTACCCAGAAAAAATCTCAGAAGAGAAGAAAACGAAAGTGCAGAAGCGGATAAAAACTTGAAAGATGAAACCATGAGGGGGGGGGATTCAATCTTCGTCAATGAAGAAGAAACCCCATTCGAAATACAGTCCCCAGCTTCTTCAGAAACATCGTCGATTTTTGAAACACCCGAAAAAATGCGCCCTACTACGATCAGTCACCCAAACTTTTTTAGAAGATCTTTTTAATTATGTATCTAAAAACAAAGATACATTTAAAATAACAGCAAGGGGGAAAGTTCAGTCTAATAAAAACCTGCCCATTGATGATAGCAATTATAAGAACGTCTTGAAATATCTCGCTGGAGAAGAGGTGGACATACCCAGGGGAGCAAAATTTCTAAAGGATCGGCTCTTAAAAGATGCGAAAATACGAGAAATGGTTGACAAGTCAAGCGCCATGTGGGGAAAAGGTACAAAGGGTTTTGTTATAAACAACCCTATAAAAATTACAGGCACGCTACAGCAGAAGAAAAAACCGTTTAAGCCAACATTATGGGCAAGGCTATAGATTAATGAGGATATTGTCGAACGTTTTATTATGATCTTAAATCCAGCAAAAGAAGAGAATATTTAACAGAAAAATTATAAACAGGGTATGAAAAGAGATAAAGATCCTTTCGTTAGAGGATGGATATTCCGATAACTTAATAGTTTGAATAAAGATTACGATCTTGTGTGAATTAATTCAACTCGTTTTCAATTTGCAATAAAATAAGGTCTGGGGTGTGATTGTGATTTCGCGTAAGAATAAATTTTTCATCCCTTTCGAACCCCCACCCATCACAGCCATATCTAAAGCATTCACATCGCCACCAAGTCTTGAATTTTGTTGACTTATGTTTATAATAACGATAACCATCGCAAAATTTCCCCTTCACATCTTTTATTGTGTTTAATTTGGACATTTTTATTTTGCATATTACCCCCCTAAAAAAAAAACGCATACCCTATATACTTTTAGGTGAACTTTCACCCGATTACACCTCTTTTCACCTATTAGGTGTTCACCCTTTTCACCCATTTGCATTTTCACCTTTTTTACCCGTTTGCGTTTAACAAGCATTACATTTTTGACACATCGACGCCGGCCATACGCGTTTAGGTTAACCTATAGAAAGTCCGAAACCAAAGAAAGGGCCCGCTGGCTAGTTCCATACGTCTAGGTTGAATCCGGAAAATGGCGAGTATAAAGCCTGTCCGCCACATGCTTTTAACTATTCTAGCTTTGGTAAGTGAGTTCAGTGCGGGTGGCTCAAATGCTTAGACCGGCTCCAAATTAAACCATGTTTCGGGCTCCTGCCGGTAATAGCCGTTCGCCTTCTTGGTAAATTCGACTAGAAATTGAACAATTTTCGAAGCAACAGCTAGCCTGGCCAAACATACAGCGAAGTATTAGGCGTTTTCCGTCTTGCTTGTAGCCGCGGTGTTGGTACACCCTAGAAGGTTCCTGCATAGTCCTCAAACTGTCTTGCAATTTTACCCCCCCCCCCCTATTCAACCTTTTTCTGTCTCACTTTTCTGCAGATTCTAAAGGCATTAAAGCAGTTTTTTCTGTTTTAACCAGATGCGTTATCATTTTTTTAAATTTATAATCTTAAAACCCAATATTCTAAAAAATTTTTGTAAATTGACCGTTCATAAATCGTCATAATTTTGGAGCTAGCGCAGACTAACACCGCGGCTACAAGCAAGACGGAAAACGCCTAATACTTCGCTGTATGTTTGGCCAGGCTAGCTGTTGCTTCGAAAATTGTTCAATTTCTAGTCGAATTTACCAAGAAGGCGAACGGCTATTACCGGCAGGAGCCCGAAACATGGTTTAATTTGGAGCCGGTCTAAGCATTTGAGCCACCCGCACTGAACTCACTTACCAAAGCTAGAATAGTTAAAAGCATGTGGCGGACAGGCTTTATACTCGCCATTTTCCGGATTCAACCTAGACGTATGGAACTAGCCAGCGGGCCCTTTCTTTGGTTTCGGACTTTCTATAGGTTAACCTAAACGCGTATGGCCGGCGTCGATGTGTCAAAAATGTAATGCTTGTTAAACGCAAACGGGTAAAAAAGGTGAAAATGCAAATGGGTGAAAAGGGTGAACACCTAATAGGTGAAAAGAGGTGTAATCGGGTGAAAGTTCACCTAAAAGTATATAGGGTATGCGTTTTTTTTTAGGGGGGTAATATGCAAAATAAAAATGTCCAAATTAAACACAATAAAAGATGTGAAGGGGAAATTTTGCGATGGTTATCGTTATTATAAACATAAGTCAACAAAATTCAAGACTTGGTGGCGATGTGAATGCTTTAGATATGGCTGTGATGGGTGGGGGTTCGAAAGGGATGAAAAATTTATTCTTACGCGAAATCACAATCACACCCCAGACCTTATTTTATTGCAAATTGAAAACGAGTTGAATTAATTCACACAAGATCGTAATCTTTATTCAAACTATTAAGTTATCGGAATATCCATCCTCTAACGAAAGGATCTTTATCTCTTTTCATACCCTGTTTATAATTTTTCTGTTAAATATTCTCTTCTTTTGCTGGATTTAAGATCATAATAAAACGTTCGACAATATCCTCATTAATCTATAGCCTTGCCCATAATGTTGGCTTAAACGGTTTTTTCTTCTGCTGTAGCGTGCCTGTAATTTTTATAGGGTTGTTTATAACAAAACCCTTTGTACCTTTTCCCCACATGGCGCTTGACTTGTCAACCATTTCTCGTATTTTCGCATCTTTTAAGAGCCGATCCTTTAGAAATTTTGCTCCCCTGGGTATGTCCACCTCTTCTCCAGCGAGATATTTCAAGACGTTCTTATAATTGCTATCATCAATGGGCAGGTTTTTATTAGACTGAACTTTCCCCCTTGCTGTTATTTTAAATGTATCTTTGTTTTTAGATACATAATTAAAAAGATCTTCTAAAAAAGTTTGGGTGACTGATCGTAGTAGGGCGCATTTTTTCGGGTGTTTCAAAAATCGACGATGTTTCTGAAGAAGCTGGGGACTGTATTTCGAATGGGGTTTCTTCTTCATTGACGAAGATTGAATCCCCTCCCTCATGGTTTCATCTTTCAAGTTTTTATCCGCTTCTGCACTTTCGTTTTCTTCTCTTCTGAGATTTTTTCTGGGTACTATAAATTTTCTTGGGGTTGGAAGAACTATTACGGTGACAGGTGGCGACTGGCACGCGGGCGTTTGCCCGAAATTTGGTGCAATTTGATTGAGGGGTTGGTTTTTGAAAGAGGGGTGAAACATGGGCAAAATTTTGTTCCATATTTGGAGTGACCGGTCGCTATTTTGATTGGCTGGTGACTAATGACCGGTTGAAGGATCTATTGCGCAATAAATGCCTGGCACCGATCACGAAAATAGGACATTTTGATTGATAGGTATAATAAAAGTGACAGCTGTCTCGCACGTAGATGGTTCTCTGTTGCGTAATAATGGCCGGTGACAGCCAGGGGCTCGTATGCCTTTTTGATTGATGGGTTTTAAGAAAGAAATGAAAAAATATTTCTCTATTTGAATGAAAATAAGGACCGGTGACTGTTAAGAACCGAATGATGCTTTATTTTATTGATGACTTTTAAAGCATGCTGGCCCGAAGCCGAATTTTACTTATTGGAATGCAAAATAGCGACCCGTTACATTTGAGCCCTGTGATTGGGGGGGGGGGGGGTATGTGACAGACTGCAGGGGGAAACCCTGTTGATGGGTTTCGAGTGGTGGGTGGTACGGGACCAAAGTTTTCATAAATGATTCCAAAAAACACCTGTGATTATCAAACATGGCTGACCGTAACGAAAAAAACTAAGCGGTGGCGCCAATAATGACAAAGAGAAATAAAACAGAAGAATTTTTAAATATTTTGAGTTTAAAGCCATTGTCTCCTGGCGAATATTCCTTTTTTCCTCTATTTTATTTTCGGAGCGAACTTTTGATTTTTTTTTGGCTTGTTTTGTTAACAAATTTTGCAGCGCGCCTTTTAAAAATACATTAATTTTTAAAAATTTTGGCTGCAAATCTCTTAATAAATTGAGTCAAAAAATACAAAATTTTCCGGACCCCCGCCCCCCAGAGAAGTCAAGGAGAATTCTAAAAATTGCATTTTGAAAACAGTTAATCTATGGAATACCCTCCCCAGTTCTCAGATGCCCTTTGAACTGCATATAAATTGCCAGTCATTTTAAAGTCCTTAAAATTGTTTCCGGTTAAAAATTTTTTTTGACTATTAGATAAAAAAGAAAATCGACAAGCAACGCGTACCCCTTTAATCCTGCGGGATTGGGACAAACGTATGACGGTTCCGGATGAAAAAAGGAAAGTAAATATGTCGATGTTTTTGGCACGTCAGGACTTATACTGATTGTTTGAAAACATCACAACATCAAATGTAAAATGTAGATAACGATTACACAAAATTGTTATGAAATCTATTGTCCGACGAACATCTCTTAAATTCTCTTCCTCCCGCCCTCAAATAAATGTGCCGACAAAAAAAATTGCTGTGATTCGCAATCGGAAGATGACGAGGACGAAACATTGCATATTTGGAATTTGACAACTTTGACAAGCGATGTTGGAGTCTCACCACCGGAAGACGAAAAGAAAACGTTTCTGCCATAATCAAATATAATCTAATCTTACCGAGAAGGGTTGCTGGATCTCTGAACATTTTCACGTTCTTCTGAACGAAATTTGTGGACCGTTTCCTTAAATCATTTCTATCATTAGATTCGTAGAATAATTTTCTATCACCATTACATTATTTGGACACCGTCTCTTACTAAACGATTGACTGATCGGTTTTTTGACACTTTTAAAAACGTGACAAGGGCCCATCCATGTTCGACACTTGCAGCACATCTACGAAAAAGGCATTTTATACATTGCTCTCCTAACAGCTGTAACTGTAACCCGGCGGCGTCCTACCGCCAAGCTCCAAAGTTTAAAAGTGGCACAAAAGAAGGCCAAAAGCTAAACTAGCAAATTTATAAAAAACTGCCATTTTCTAAAAATTTCCAATCCACTTCCCGCCTCTTCGGAGAACAAATCACATAGCCAAATTCACTGCCTGTCGCAAGCACTTCCAATCGGCTATCCCACGCAATTGAAGTGACCGGCGCGGCCTGCTTAAGATGAGCAATAGTGCTAAAAAATAAGTTTGTTCTATTTTTAGTAAAAATGTGACTTTTTTATGAGACAAAAACCCTGAGGGTATTTTGACGCGACACTCGCGCTTGGATCGGAGGAAAGCCGATGATTAAGTTGAACTCCTTCTTCAGATGATGTCATGTCCAGCAAAAGCACTTCATTCTTGCGCATATTCTTCTGAAAAAAACCTAAGCTCTTAATTAGAGTAAGCAAAGACTTTTAAGTCCAATAGCCCTTCGTACACCTGCAATGGTCCCGCCCTGCCTCACCAATAGCAATCTCTGCGCTTTTTGGGTCGGAGAATATTTTTAAGACAGCCACTCGATCATCCGTGTATGGGTCGAATTTTTTGGACCATTTTTCAAAAAAATATAAATTTTTTTTGATTGTTTTTTTTTGCTTTGTCCATGGTTTGTATGAAGAGGAATTCGGATGACGAAATTTCCCAGCGCAAAAAAACAACGCGTACCGTGTTTGTATCGTTTGGCTACCGGTAGTTTTTTATGAAATAGAAAATTGTTCCCTATGACTGTTTCAAAAAAACACCCACTTGCCGGTAAATTGTTTGTGCCTGAACAGCTCCGCTTAGCGTTCCGGTGGCGAAAAAAAAAGGCGTACTGCTCATCTTTTGAGGGTTGTTCAAGCTGAAACCACACCAAGATACTGAAAAAAATAATACACTTTTCATACATCTCCGACTTTAGCAAATAAAAAAATCTCTCAAAATCATTCAAAAATTTTCTTTCTATAAAAACTATTTAAAAAAACCCCTCCGTATTGCTCCGTGTAGCACCGGAGAATCGACAATGTCTGCGCGCAGGTTTGCCAAACTCTGGGATGACACCTAAAAGTGCCCGCGGTACTAGCGGTGCCTTCACCCTTTTTTGAAAAAAAGTCTAGCCTGATCGCCGTTTTGGTCAGTTCCGAAACCCCCAAAAATACCGCGCCCGCTATTTGGAACAAATTTAGTTAAATAATACATATTTCAGACATTTAAGAAATAGCATTATTTTCAAACTGTTAATTTTCTTAAACTGTTACATATTCTGGCAAAAAAATTTTTTCTTTTTACCATATTTCTTTTTTCTTGCGAACCTGATCCTGCTGTGACGCCTTCCGGTCATAGGACATCTTTGCCGGATCCTGGTGACTGGTTCATTGCCGTGCCATGTCCGAACAATCTTGGAGTCTTTAATAAGAAAAAATGTGTGATTATAACCCAATATTCTGATCCGTTAATTTCGAAATCCCCTAAAAATTCAAACCGTCCTGAGTATGCATGCGGACTGTAGTCGGCGTCGGCTTGTGGTATTCTGGGTTGTAAGGCTGTTCTGGGGGGGGGGGGGGGTTTGTCTCGCCATATTCGAGTTTAATATCGTGACAATAAACGCCCCACTTTGGACCTATTCAAAGAATATGATACAGAAACCCTATGAAAAAAACAGATTATATGATATTTATTATTCTCAAGACATGTCGGGTATGTTTTGGGGGTGTTTAAAATGAGATTTACTGAAAAGAACCCCTATTTCCAATTATTAGTATGCTGTGTGAAAAAAAATCATTTATTCATACCGCGCATACGTCGGCGCCGTGTAACAATGTCAACAATTAACTTTATCCTATGTATTTATGGCATTTGTTTTAATATGGTCTTATCGATTTTTTTTGGTTATTCCTAAACAGTCTATATCAAAATAGATTTTTTATTTTATAAACTCCCTGTAACTTTCTTATCTGATCGTTTAAAAAATTTTTTTTTTTGAAAAAAACTACAAAAGCAAATGCCTGGTACTTTAGGATTTCTTATAAGGGGCACGAAAACGCTCGTGTTTGGAAACGTGATTTTGTTTCGATGTTATGATTCTCACGTCTGAACTCGGCTAGTTTTTCGTTACAGAAACAGTCGTAATATGGGGTCCTTAATATGCGGATTTTTTGACAAATATATATATTGTGGTTACCACGCATTTTCGGCGGCCCCATAATTCTTAATATTAAAATACAGAAATGCGAATAATAGACCAAATTTATACCTTCCATTTAAGCAGATAGTATTGTACACCTGCTACCCTTTTCGCGGCCAGGACTTTTTCAACCTATAGAGAGTGTCTGGTGTATTTATTTGTTTTTGGACTTAAGTATGGTCGAATACCGCAGGGATTAAGTAAAATCGTCTGTATTTTTAAAAATCATATTTTTTAATATCTTGTTTTTTGAGGGGTATATTTACGAATATTTTTGTAATATTTGCTAAGAAAAAATCAGTCCGAATTTTTTAAAAATATAATATAATGAGTCCCCACTAACTTAACCTCATAGCGTTTATCCGAATAAGCCATCAGTTTTGTTTGTGGGTGAGAATCGGGAATTTGGGGGTATGTGTGAAAAATAATGACTAGTTTTTTGCATAATCTTTTTTTAAATAGTGTCTGACTTATTCCCCAAGGTCTTTGATAGAAAAAACAAAATGATCCCGACGCGTGGAAAAAAACGCACCAAACAAAAAAAAAGCGTCTTAATTATATCTGTTATTGGCTAATGACCTATTTGTCGTGCATATAAAAAGTTTTTTCCCCTATCTTTTTTATTGAAGGTTGTTTTTTGAGCGCGAATGGCTTCTTTTTTTGCCGACGGGGTCGGGGCTGGCGGGGGGGGGGGGGTATGGGGGAGGGGGCGGGAAGCGGTGTGGGAAGGTGTTGGCTCGGGAGGGAGGAGAGAGGTTGAGGGCGAAAAAGGACTCGGGTTTTCGTGGGCAAAAAAAAAATGGGAAATTGGAGAGGGAAGGTATGGGAGAGAGAGGAGGGACGGGAGGGGAGGGGTGCTCTGTCTGTATGGCGGGTGTGACGGGAAGTAGCAAGAAGAGAGTCAATACGTGAGAGATGGTGCGAGCGTTAGGGAGATAGAGAGGGAATATTTGTGTGTATGAGTCGCGCGGAGACGGGCGGATGCGGAGTGTGAGGGGGAGGGGGGCAACGTGTGGAAAGGGGTGGTGTGTCTGTGACTGCGTGTGGAAGGGACGGTGCGCAGTGAGTGATGGGGTCTCTGATGGGGAAAAATTGAGAAATTGGGGGGGGGGGGTATGGGGGTTCGAAGGATGGAATGGATTCGGGGTTTTGCAGGGGCAAAATTTGGGGCAGGGCTTCTGGGGGCAAAATTTGGGGGCATGTCTGTACCATTTTCCTTTACGGTTATCAAAATTTGGGGGGCGGCATCAGTACCGGTTCTTTTTGGCGCTTTGTCGGCCTCTGTACCTGGATGCGCTTCTTAAAAATGGCCTTCCCTGGAGGGAGGAAAGGTGTGCGCGCGGGAGGGAGGGGGGGGGGGGGGGGGGGTACGGGCTCGGGAGGGAGGGAAGGGTTGACGGGCCAAGAATTTTTGGAACGGGATTCGTCCCTTTCCTACATTTAAAAAAACTATGGCGCTCAGCTGACCTTACGTTTCTAAAAGTATGGCGCTCAGTTGACCTCCCCTCTGTAAGGGGGCAAAGTATGTGTGCGGGAGGGGGGGATGGGAGGTGTGGGCTCGGGAGGAAGGGAGAAGGAAGGGACTCGGTTTTTTTTTGCGGGGCAAAAAAATTTGGAACCAGATTCTTAGGGCAACACTGCTAATGTAAGATAAAAAATAATATTGTTGAAAATAAATTTATATCCTCTAACATTTATCCAAGGAACGCGACGAAAATCGGCTATCTTTTTCCAATTAAAAATCTAAATCCTATACTAGTTTTTCTTCTCGAATGTAAGATAAAAAATAATATTGTTGAAAATAAATTTATATCCTCTAACATTTATCCAAGGAACGCGACGAAAATCGGTTATCTTTTTCCAATTAAAAATCTAAATCCTATACTAGTTTTTCTTCTCGAATGTGATAAAAAATAATATTGTTGAAAATAAATTTATATCGTCTAACATTTATCCAAGGAACGCGACGAAAATCGGTTATCTTTTTCCAATTAAAAATCTAAATCCTATACTAGTTTTTCTTCTCGAATGTAAGATAAAAAATAATATTGTTGAAAATAAATTTATATCCTCTAACATTTATCCAAGGAACGCGACGAAAATCGGCTATCTTTTTCCAATTAACAATCTAAATCCTATACTAGTTTTTCTTCTCGAATATAAGATAAAAAATAATATTGTTGAAAATAAATTTATATCGTCTAACATTTATCCAAGGAACGCGACGAAAATCGGCTATCTTTTTCCAATTAAAAATCTAAATCCTATACTAGTTTTTCTTCTCGAATATAAGATAAAAAATAATATTGTTGAAAATAAATTTATATCGTCTAACATTTATCCAAGGAACGCGACGAAAATCGGCTATCTTTTTCCAATTAACAATCTAAATCCTATACTAGTTTTTCTTCTCGAATATAAGATAAAAAATAATATTGTTGAAAATAAATTTATATCGTCTAACATTTATCCAAGGAACGCGACGAAAATCGGCTATCTTTTTCCAATTAAAAATCTAAATACTATACTAGTTTTTCTTCTCGAATATAAGATAAAAAATAATATTGTCGAAAATAAATTTATATCGTCTAACATTTATCCAAGGAACGCGACGAAAATCGGCTATCTTTTTCCAATTAAAAATCTAAATCCTATACTAGTTTTTCTTCTCGAATGTAAGATAAAAAATAATATTATTGAAAATAAATTTATATCGTCTAACATTTATCCAAGGAACGCGACGAAAATCGGCTATCTTTTTCCAATTAACAATCTAAATCCTATACTAGTTTTTCTTCTCGAATATAAGATAAAAAATAATATTGTTGAAAATAAATTTATATCGTCTAACATTTATCCAAGGAACGCGACGAAAATCGGCTATCTTTTTCCAATTAAAAATCTAAATCCTATACTAGTTTTTCTTCTCGAATATAAGATAAAAAATAATATTGTTGAAAATAAATTTATATCGTCTAACATTTATCCAAGGAACGCGACGAAAATCGGCTATCTTTTTCCAATTAACAATCTAAATCCTATACTAGTTTTTCTTCTCGAATATAAGATAAAAAATAATATTGTTGAAAATAAATTTATATCGTCTAACATTTATCCAAGGAACGCGACGAAAATCGGCTATCTTTTTCCAATTAAAAATCTAAATCCTATACTAGTTTTTCTTCTCGAATGTAAGATAAAAAATAATATTGTTGAAAATAAATTTATATCCTCTAACATTTATCCAAGGAACGCGACGAAAATCGGCTATCTTTTTCCAATTAAAAATCTAAATCCTATACTAGTTTTTCTTCTAGAATATAAGATAAAAAATAATATTGTCGAAAATAAATTTATATCGTCTAACATTTATCCAAGGAACGCGACGAAAATCGGCTATCTTTTTCCAATTAAAAATCTAAATCCTATACTAGTTTTTCTTCTCGAATGTAAGATAAAAAATAATATTGTTGAAAATAAATTTATATCGTCTAACATTTATCCAAGGAACGCGACGAAAATCGGCTATCTTTTTCCAATTAAAAATCTAAATCCTATACTAGTTTTTCTTCTCGAATGTAAGATAAAAAATAATATTGTTGAAAATAAATTTATATCGTCTAACATTTATCCAAGGAACGCGACGAAAATCGGCTATCTTTTTCCAATTAAAAATCTAAATACTATACTAGTTTTTCTTCTCGAATATAAGATAAAAAATAATATTGTCGAAAATAAATTTATATCGTCTAACCTTTATCCAAGGAACGCGACGAAAATCGGCTATCTTTTTCCAATTAAAAATCTAAATCCTATACTAGTTTTTCTTCTCGAATGTAAGATAAAAAATAATATTGTTGAAAATAAATTTATATCCTCTAACATTTATCCAAGGAACGCGACGAAAATCGGCTATCTTTTTCCAATTAAAAATCTAAATACTATACTAGTTTTTCTTCTCGAATATAAGATAAAAAATAATATTGTCGAAAATAAATTTATATCGTCTAACATTTATCCAAGGAACGCGACGAAAATCGGCTATCTTTTTCCAATTAACAATCTAAATCCTATACTAGTTTTTCTTCTCGAATGTAAGATAAAAAATAATATTGTTGAAAATAAATTTATATCCTCTAACATTTATCCAAGGAACGCGACGAAAATCGGCTATCTTTTTCCAATTAAAAATCTAAATCCTATACTAGTTTTTCTTCTCGAATGTAAGATAAAAAATAATATTGTCGAAAATAAATTTATATCGTCTAACATTTATCCAAGGAACGCGACGAAAATCGGCTATCTTTTTCCAATTAAAAATCTAAATCCTATACTAGTTTTTCTTCTCGAATGTAAGATAAAAAATAATATTGTCGAAAATAAATTTATATCCTCTAACATTTATCCAAGGAACGCGACGAAAATCGGCTATCTTTTTCCAATTAAAAATCTAAATCCTATACTAGTTTTTCTTCTCGAATGTAAGATAAAAAATAATATTGTTGAAAATAAATTTATATCCTCTAACATTTATTTTTTCCAATTAAAAATCTAAATCCTATACTAGTTTTTCTTCTCGAATGTAAGATAAAAAATAATATTGTCGAAAATAAATTTATATCCTCTAACATTTATCCAAGGAACGCGACGAAAATCGGCTATCTTTTTCCAATTAAAAATCTAAATCCTATACTAGTTTTTCTTCTCGAATGTAAGATAAAAAATAATATTGTTGAAAATAAATTTATATCGTCTAACATTTATCCAAGGAACGCGACGAAAATCGGCTATCTTTTTCCAATTAAAAATCTAAATCCTATACTAGTTTTTCTTCTCGAATATAAGATAAAAAATAATATTGTCGAAAATAAATTTATATCGTCTAACCTTTATCCAAGGAACGCGACGAAAATCGGCTATCTTTTTCCAATTAAAAATCTAAATCCTATACTAGTTTTTCTTCTCGAATGTAAGATAAAAAATAATATTGTTGAAAATAAATTTATATCCTCTAACATTTATCCAAGGAACGCGACGAAAATCGGCTATCTTTTTCCAATTAAAAATCTAAATACTATACTAGTTTTTCTTCTCGAATATAAGATAAAAAATAATATTGTCGAAAATAAATTTATATCGTCTAACATTTATCCAAGGAACGCGACGAAAATCGGCTATCTTTTTCCAATTAACAATCTAAATCCTATACTAGTTTTTCTTCTCGAATGTAAGATAAAAAATAATATTGTTGAAAATAAATTTATATCCTCTAACATTTATCCAAGGAACGCGACGAAAATCGGCTATCTTTTTCCAATTAAAAATCTAAATCCTATACTAGTTTTTCTTCTCGAATGTAAGATAAAAAATAATATTGTCGAAAATAAATTTATATCGTCTAACATTTATCCAAGGAACGCGACGAAAATCGGCTATCTTTTTCCAATTAAAAATCTAAATCCTATACTAGTTTTTCTTCTCGAATGTAAGATAAAAAATAATATTGTCGAAAATAAATTTATATCCTCTAACATTTATCCAAGGAACGCGACGAAAATCGGCTATCTTTTTCCAATTAAAAATCTAAATCCTATACTAGTTTTTCTTCTCGAATGTAAGATAAAAAATAATATTGTTGAAAATAAATTTATATCCTCGAACATTTATTTTTTCCAATTAAAAATCTAAATCCTATACTAGTTTTTCTTCTCGAATGTAAGATAAAAAATAATATTGTCGAAAATAAATTTATATCCTCTAACATTTATCCAAGGAACGCGACGAAAATCGGCTATCTTTTTCCAATTAAAAATCTAAATCCTATACTAGTTTTTCTTCTCGAATGTAAGATAAAAAATAATATTGTTGAAAATAAATTTATATCCTCTAACATTTATCCAAGGAACGCGACGAAAATCGGCTATCTTTTTCCAATTAAAAATCTAAATCCTATACTAGTTTTTCTTCTCGAATGTAAGATAAAAAATAATATTGTTGAAAATAAATTTATATCGTCTAACATTTATCCAAGGAACGCGACGAAAATCGGCTTTTTTCCAATTAACAATCTAAATCCTATACTAGTTTTTCTTCTCGAATGTAAGATAAAAAATAATATTGAAAATAAATTTATATCCTCTAACATTTATCCAAGGAACGCGACGAAAATCGGCTATCTTTTTCCAATTAAAAATCTAAATCCTATACTAGTTTTTCTTCTCGAATGTAAGATAAAAAATAATATTGTTGAAAATAAATTTATATCCTCTAACATTTATCCAAGGAACGCGACGAAAATCGGCTATCTTTTTCCAATTAAAAATCTAAATCCTATACTAGTTTTTCTTCTCGAATGTAAGATAAAAAATAATATTGTTGAAAATAAATTTATATCCTCTAACATTTATCCAAGGAACGCGACGAAAATCGGCTATCTTTTTCCAATTAAAAATCTAAATCCTATACTAGTTTTTCTTCTCGAATGTAAGATAAAAAATAATATTGTTGAAAATAAATTTATATCCTCTAACATTTATCCAAGGAACGCGACGAAAATCGGCTATCTTTTTCCAATTAAAAATCTAAATCCTATACTAGTTTTTCTTCTCGAATGTAAGATAAAAAATAATATTGTTGAAAATAAATTTATATCCTCTAACATTTATCCAAGGAACGCGACGAAAATCGGCTATCTTTTTCCAATTAAAAATCTAAATCCTATACTAGTTTTTCTTCTCGAATGTAAGATAAAAAATAATATTGTTGAAAATAAATTTATATCCTCTAACATTTATCCAAGGAACGCGACGAAAATCGGCTATCTTTTTCCAATTAAAAATCTAAATCCTATACTAGTTTTTCTTCTCGAATGTAAGATAAAAAATAATATTGTTGAAAATAAATTTATATCCTCTAACATTTATCCAAGGAACGCGACGAAAATCGGCTATCTTTTTCCAATTAAAAATCTAAATCCTATACTAGTTTTTTCTTCTCGAATGTAAGATAAAAAATAATATTGTTGAAAATAAATTTATATCCTCTAACATTTATCCAAGGAACGCGACGAAAATCGGCTATCTTTTTCCAATTAAAAATCTAAATCCTATACTAGTTTTTCTTCTCGAATGTAAGATAAAAATAATATTGTTGAAAATAAATTTATATCCTCTAACATTTATCCAAGGAACGCGACGAAAATCGGCTATCTTTTTCCAATTAAAAATCTAAATCCTATACTAGTTTTTCTTCTCGAATGTAAGATAAAAAATAATATTGTTGAAAATAAATTTATATCGTCTAACATTTATCCAAGGAACGCGACGAAAATCGGCTATCTTTTTCCAATTAAAAATCTAAATCCTATACTAGTTTTTCTTCTCGAATGTAAGATAAAAAATAATATTGTTGAAAATAAATTTATATCGTCTAACATTTATCCAAGGAACGCGACGAAAATCGGCTATCTTTTTCCAATTAACAATCTAAATCCTATACTAGTTTTTCTTCTCGAATGTAAGATAAAAAATAATATTGTTGAAAATAAATTTATATCCTCTAACATTTATCCAAGGAACGCGACGAAAATCGGCTATCTTTTTCCAATTAAAAATCTAAATCCTATACTAGTTTTTCTTCTCGAATGTAAGATAAAAAATAATATTGTTGAAAATAAATTTATATCGTCTAACATTTATCCAAGGAACGCGACGAAAATCGGCTATCTTTTTCCAATTAACAATCTAAATCCTATACTAGTTTTTCTTCTCGAATATAAGATAAAAAATAATATTGTTGAAAATAAATTTATATCGTCTAACATTTATCCAAGGAACGCGACGAAAATCGGCTATCTTTTTCCAATTAAAAATCTAAATCCTATACTAGTTTTTCTTCTCGAATGTAAGATAAAAAATAATATTGTTGAAAGTAGTTACAGCCTGCTTTTTCACCGGGTACGGTAGTCTCCCATACCTATGGAGGGGGTGGGGCGCCAAGTGAGCGCCAGCCAGCCAAGTGAGCGCCGGCCATCTGAGGCCCGGCCAAGTGAGTCCCAGAGCCCAAACCTATTGGCAGGGTCACTGCGCGACTTTTTCAGAATTTTTCCAGAATTTCAGAATTTTTTTCAGAATTTCAAAATTTTTTGAAATTCGAAATCTTAAGACGTTGAACATCTTGCGCACTGCGCGACTTTATGCAAATTTTTCCTGCGCGACTTTATTTAATATATATTATTTTAATTCTTCAATTTTTTATTTTTTTTCACTGCGCGAGTTTCTCGCGCACCCTGCGCGACTTTTTTCGAAATTTAAATCTTAAAATTTCACTTGCGAGCCTGCGCGACTTTTTTGACTTTGCCAAAATATTTTTAATCCGAAAAATTCATTTGTTGCTGCAAGGATCCGAACCCCCGCTGCCACTGCGAGAGAGACGAGAGCACTAGCCACTTGGCCATGGTTGTATTGAAAGCAATGGCCACTAATTGTCCCTATATAGTGAAAAATGACGCCAGTAGTATCTGACGGTGATCTGCAGCCAACAGCCAAGTTCAATCCCCTGCGCGAGCAGATATTATTTCTTTAATTTTAAATTAATTATTTAAATATATTTAATAAATTCATAAATTCAAATATTTACAAAAATAAAAAAAATATTTTAAGATCGAAATTTTCTTAAAATAGAAAAATCGTAAAGTAAAAATAACAAATATCTTTTAAATTAATAAAATAAAGATTTAAATTATTTTATAAATTTATAAAATTCAAAAAATTCTTTACAAATATAAAAATATATTTATAGATTATTTTTAAAATAACTCTTTAATTGAAAAATCGTAGAGTAAAAAATAACAAAATTGTAAATATAAAATAAATTGGCTTGGAGTGAAATTTGATACCATTAGTGTTCCCTCTGTTTATTTTTCATCCAATATTTTCCAATAAAAGGCAAATTGGTTCAAAAACGTAAAGTAAAATAAAAAAGCTTTCTCATTGAAATTTCAATTAAATTTTTATAATAAAAACAAGTTTAAAAATTTTAAAGGGGAATTATTAAAAGTTTTAAAAAATAAATAAATAATAATTTAAATTTTATTATTTAAAAAAGGAAAAGTTGATAAAAGAGAAAAGAGCTGCAAATAAAATAAAGCCGAGCTACCAAATATTAAAGTTTGCCGATCAAACGCTGTAGAGTCTTTATCAAAATCCGGGCTTAATAACCAACAGGCAATTGCCTAAAGATCACCAACAAAGCGAGTGTACAGAAAATCTGGACGAATCAGAGCGCCCTTAGCCAAATCGCAAGCAAGCAGCGGTTATTACTCACAAGTGTTAGGAAAATCTGGGGCTTTTAATTAACTTTAGGGTAAATTGCCATCAGGTCCGCTTAGCAGGTGATCAATTGAGCGGCAGCCCCCAAACCAACTAAAATCTGGCTGCCAAACTTAGTCTGTAGGGCAAGCCCTTAAAGGGCAAAAACGCTATCATCTTTTGGTAGCGAGCAAAAT
This sequence comes from Globodera pallida, assembly GCA_020449905.1. Taxonomy (NCBI): domain Eukaryota; kingdom Metazoa; phylum Nematoda; class Chromadorea; order Rhabditida; family Heteroderidae; genus Globodera; species Globodera pallida. The sequence goes on from JAIXHY010000047.1 coordinate 505,968, forward strand.
CTCGCAGTATTAGAAGCAGAATCTGGCGGCGATTACGGCGGCTTAAAAGTTTATAAAAATTAGAAATTATAAAAACAAAATAAAAATTATAACATTAATATTTAAAAAAAAAAGGAGAAAAAAGGTAAAAATAAAATCAACCAGCGTCTAACAAATATTAAACTTGGCCGTTCAAACGCGGCAGAATCTTTTTCAAAATTAAATTTAATAAGCAATCAACTAAAGACACGCAAATAAAGCGAGTGTACAGGAAATCTGTACCAATCAGCGGCCCTTAACCATATAGCGACCAATCAGCGATTATTCGAGTGGCAAGCAAATCGGCTTACAGTCAATAAGCTTTAGGGCAAATCCAGCATTAGGCAGCCCTTACAGTTAATTAATTGAACGGCGCCCGACTCCTAAAGTAGCCCGAAACTGGCTGCCAAAATTAGTCCGTAGGGCAAAGCCACTAAAAGTAAAAACCCTGCCATCTTTTGGCTGAGAGGCAAATTTAACTGGCAAGAGACGGGTCAGCGAAAGCAGAATTTGGCGGCCCTTATCCACTGCAGCCTGCAGGGCAAATCGGACTCGCAGCCAGTACGGCTTAACACGTTTACCAAACCTCTATCTGACCTTACATTAAATTTCAACAAATATTCTTCCAGCAATCGATTGTAAACAGATAACTTCGGTTTAGAGCTGGCAACTAACAAAACTGCCAGAGGGCAACGGGCCCAAATTCGCTAGCACCCTAAAGCTGGCTGCAAAATAACCCTCAATTATTTCAAAGTTTAAGTTCAATCGATATCCCGCCAACAAACGATTGTAAACAGATAAATTCGGTTTAGATCTGGCAAACAATAAAACTGCGAGAGGGAAACGGAGCCCAAGTTCGCCAGCACCTCAAATTCGTCTGCAAAGTTAACGCAAAGCTATAAAAAAGTTTAAATTCAATCAAATCCCGCTAATAAACGATTCAAACTAAACTCGGGGTAGATCTGGCCGTTAACACAACTGTCAGAGGACAACAGATCCAAATTCGCTAGCACCCTAAAGTTGGCTGCAAAATAACCCTCAATTATTTCAAAGTTTAAGTTCAATCGATATCCCGCCAACAAACGATTGTAAACAGATAAATTCGGTTTACATCTGGCAAACAATAAAACTGCGAGAGGGAAACGGAGCCCAAGTTCGCCAGCACCTCAAATTCGTCTGCAAAGTTAACGCAAAGCTATAAAAAAGTTTAAATTCAATCAATATCTCGCTAATAAACGATTCAAACTAAACTCGGGGTAGATCTGGCAGTTAACACAACTGTCAGAGGACAACAGATCCAAATTCGCTAGCACCCAAAAGTCGGCTGCAAAATTAACCCTCAATTATTTAAAAGTTTAAGTTCAATCAATATCCCGCAAACATACGATTCAAACTGAATTCGGCTATTAGCGGACATCCAACCAAACTGTTAAGCAATTGAGCGGGGTCCAAATTATTCAAATTTGGCACAAAATTAAGGCAGAATTATCAAAAAGTTTAAATTCAATCAATACTCCGCCAACAAATAACTGCAAAAACACTGATTCGGTTAAGAGCTGGCAGACTGGGAAATTATCAAGCAATTTAGCGGGGAGGTCTTTGACTAATCTGACTGGTAAACAATTGGAGAGGCTCCAAATTCACTAGCAGCCAAAATCCGGGCGCCAATGTTAAAGAAAAATTATTGAAAAGTCAAATTCAGCCAATATCCGCCAAACGATTGCAAACAAGGCGAGCTCGGTTACACAAATCCCGCAAACATTATTGTTGGACTATTTTTATTGAATTATTTTAGTTTACACAAAAAATAATCTAAATATTTAAAAAACAAAATAATATTTGGAAAAACTTTGACGTTTAAGGATTTTTGGCAAAAGCTTGATAAATTTTTGGTAACGTATAGAGATTTAACTTTGTTTAAAATTTTTCTCAATACCCTCTTTTGCAATCGTTCTCTCCTTTACTTGTTTCTCCCCCTCTTACTTCCCTCTCTCTTTCTCTATCTTCTCACTCCTTACTTCTCTGTCTCTCCCCCTAGCACCTCTCTCTCTCTCCCTCCCTTTCACTTTCTCTCTTCTTTCTCTCTTTTTCTATCTCTCCCTTTATTTTTTTCTTTCTCTCCCCCTGTTAAGGGAGGCAGAACCGCCTGTTGGTCGATCAGTCGCCAAGCAATTGGGTGAGGACTCAAGCTGGCGGTGATAACATCAAAGGGGAATTATTGTAAAATTAAAGATCAATCAAATCCCGCCATTAAACGGTTGCGATCAAATCTAACTGGGTAAAGATCTGGCAGGCAATCATTTACGCCGTAGGGCATCGCAAAATTCAACCAATATCACCCAACGGACAATTGGAAGCAAACTACACTCGGGGGTTACCCAAATCCATCTGCAGTCAATTCAATCACACCCTTAAATCAAATAACACCCTAAAGCTGGATCTAAGCTGCAAATCAATTAGGGGTTCTAGCAACCAAAATCTGGGTGGTGCCAACCAGAATATTTAAAAATTCAAATTTAATCAATAGCCCTCCAACAATTGCTAACAAACTGAATTCGGGTAAGATCTAGCAGCCAGCAAAATTGGCAAGCGATTTAGCGGGGAGGTCAAATTCACTTGCACCCCAAATAGGGTACCCAACGTCGACTGAGGCCTAAACTAAGCTGACCCAATTGGAGAGGTACAAAATTCAGTAGCAGCCTTGTTTGGCAATGTCAAAGGAGAATTATTTCGACCACAAATGATTGCAAACAAACTGAGCTCGGTTACGCAAATCACACAAACATTATTGTTAAACTATTTTATAGAATTATTTAGTTCACACAAAAAAAAATACAAAAATTTAAAAAACACAAAAATATTTGAAAAAACTTAAGGGTTTTTGACAAAAAAATCATAAAAATTTTAAATTTGTTTAAAATTATTATCAATTCCCTCTTTTGCAATCACCCTCTCCTTTATTTGTTCAAGAGCCCCATAAGCTGCCAATCACTGGGGCGAAGGGGTCCAAATCCAAAATCAACAATATTTGGCTGCTAACAACACGCGCACGCAAACTGAATTCGGGTTTCGCTGGCAATTAATTTGGCTGGAGATTAGAAAGCGGGTATCTGGCCTTATTAGGCCGCCCCCAAACCAGCCTGTTGGCCTAATCTGAACTGGCCTCAATAGGGCGGGGGCCCCAAACTTAGTCGCAGAAGCACTCAGGGGATCAATATCAAAGGAAAATAACTGAAAACTACAAATTCAACAGATATCTTGCACAAACTGGCTCCGAAAAAGCCGGAGGCCAATTAATTCGCCAAAAGTGTAACCGGATAAGAGCCCAAACTACTGATTCCTTGCCCCCAAAAACCCGGTTGTTGCTAAATATAGCTGTCAATCGAGCGGCCTCAAAGGCGAAGCCGCCATCCAGCTTCTCTGGTGGCGCGAGGCCGGCAAGGGCCTTGAGCCATTTGCAAATAATCGGTTACTCAAATCACACAAACATTATTATTTTAGTTAACACAAAAAATTTTTTTAAATAATATTTAAAAACTTTAGCGTTTAAAGATTTTTGGAACAAGTTTCATCTTTTTTAAACTTTTTGTAAGGGGTTTGGCCCAAATATAGGGTTCAAAATCTTCAAATCGTTATTTAGGTGCCATCAATCAATCAATCAACCATTGGATTTCTTGGCACCTCGCAGCTTCTTTCTCCCCTTTCTCTTTTTCTCTCTACCCTTTACTCTTTCTTTCTCTCGCCCTTACTTCTCTCTCTCTCTCTCTATACATTTTCTCTCTCCACCCTTACTTTTCTCTATCGCTCTCGCTCCCCCACTTCTCTCACTCTCCCCTACTTGGGCCTATAATCACCTGTTGGCCTAATCTAAGCTGCCAATCAATTGGGGGAGGGGCAGGTCCCCTAGCAGCCAAAATCTTGCTGCCAATATTAAAAGTTAGAAGGTCGAAAAATTCAAATCCAATCAATATCCGTCCAACGAACGAGGGGAAACAAATAGCCTTGAGGGTTATCCGAGTCTATCTGCAAGCAATTGAAAGGCACCCAAAATCAAATAACAGCCAAAGGTTTACTGGCATTATCAAAGCAAAAGTAGTTAAAAAATCAAATTTAAACAATATTTGCCAGCTAACAAACAATTGAATAAACCGAAGCCGGTGATTGGCAAGTAATTAATTCGGCGACGGTTGTAGAATAGAACAAAGCGGATAGGGCCCACAGGCAATTGGGCGTAGGATAAATCCACTAGCAGCGCAAATCTGGCACCAATATCAAAGGATTTTATTAAAAAAATCAAATTCAATCAACATTCGGCACCATTCTCTGCAATTAAATCAATCCACCCTTGAATCAAAGAACAGGACAAAGCTGCCGGCTACTATCAAAGCAGAATTATTTCGATATTCCGCCAAGAAAACGGTTGAAAACAAACGCCGCTCGAGGGTTATCCAAATCTATCTGAAAGCAATTGAATTGCACCCGAAGCCATTCGCAGCCCAAGTTTGAAGGCATTAGCAAAGAAGAATTATCTTCAAAATTAATTCAATTCAATCAATATCCGGTCAACAAACGATTGGAAACAAGCTGAATTTACGTATTGATTGGCAGTTAATTCCGACAAAACGGATAGGGGCCAAATTAGGGGGAACCCACAAAAAATCCTGTTCGTCCTAGCTAACACTCATTGAATTACGCAAGGGCCAAAATCTGACGGCTAATACCAAAGAATAATTATTGAAAATCAAACTCAAACAATCCGCCAACGATCAACTGCGAACAAACTGAACGCGGGAACCCAAACTCAAGCAATATTTCGCAACTGACAAACCAACTGAATTGGGTATTGGGGGGCAATTAATTTGACCGTAGAGTAGAACAAAGCGGGTAGGGTCGAAATTAGGGAGACCCCAAAATCGCTTGTTGTCCCTGAACTGTCAGGTAATTGGGCGAAGGAAATCTAGCTGCCAATATCAAAAGGGACTTATTGAAAAATCAAATTCAATCAATATTAACCGCTTAACAAATATTTGCAAACAAACGAAATAGGGTAAGATCTGGCTAACAATCAACTTGGCTGACTGGCTAGATCAAAAAAATTCAACCAATAGCCGGCAGCCCCCAATGGGTTACAAACAAACTGCTTTGGGAGAAACGAGGGGCAAATTAATTCGCCGCAAGGATAAGTGGATAAGGGTCCAACCTAGGGGCTTTGCTGGTAAAACCCAGTTTGTTGGCTCATCTTGCTGTCAGTTAATTGAGCGGGATGGCAGCAGCCCAAATCTCACTGGCAATATATTGGGTTGCAAATTAATTTACCCCCTCTAAAGTTCCTCGTTGGCAAACAACTCGCAACGTATCCGCCAAAAAATCAAACTCCCCCAAGCAAACCGACTGCTGTTCAAGTCTGCGTCCCTTAGCCACGGCCCAAATCTGGGGTCCAACGCCAAGCGCCTGCGAAATCTGGCGTCCCCTTTTTTAGGGCGGCACGAATCCTGCAAGGGGCTCTTGCCGTTTACGCAGTTACGCAAATCACACTTGTATAGAATTATTTTATTTAACGCAAAAATACCAATACAAATATTTAAAAAACGCAAAATAATATTTAAAAACTTCTATTTTTGAAAGATTTTTGACAAAATATTTAAAAAACGCAAAATAATATTTAAAAAAACTTTTATTTTTTAAAGATTTTTGACAAAATATTTCATAAATTTTTGGAAACTTATTTTTTTCGCGAAATAGATTCAACATTCTCAAATCGTTGTATTGCGGTTTTACGTAAAGGGTCATACAAACGATCAATCAACAACCATTGGATTCTCCTCTCCCCTTATATTTTCGCGGCCTTTCCTCTTTTCCCCTAACTTTTCGCTCTCACTTTATCTCTCCTCTCACTTCTCTCTTTTTATCTCTCCTTCCAACCAGCTTATCTTTCTCTTTTTCTCGTCCCTTACCTTTCTTCGCGCTCCTAGTTCTCTCTCTCTCTCTTTCTTTCGTTCTCTCCCCCCTTTTACATCTCTATCTCTTTTTCTCGCCCCTTACCTTTCTTCGTTCTTTAACTCTCTCTCTCGCTCCCCCTCCCCCCCACCTCTCTCTATCTCTTTCTCTCGCGCCTTACCTTTCTTCTCACCTTAGCTTTTTTTCCCGTTTTCTCTTTCCCCCTACTTCTCTATCTCTTTCTCTCGCCTCCTACTTCTCTCTCTCTCTCTCTCTCGTTCTCTTCCCCCTACTTTTCTCGCTCTTTCTTTCTCCCCCTTTTCTCCCCTTTACTTCTCTCTTTCCTTTCCTCTCTCTCTCTCTCTCTTCCTATACCCTCTCTCTTTAGCTCTCTCTCTACCAACCGCCTTCCTTCTTTTATTGGGGCCCGCGGCCCTCTTGATTTTCTCCCTTCCCGCCTCTTTCTCTCGGCTGTTTACGTTTCGAACAACAAATTGGGTAAAGTAGAAATAAATTTCGGATTTCCAATAACAAAGCCCCAATTTTATTTCTTTATTACAGAAATTTTCAAAAATTAAGAAAAATTACAACGCATTTACTACAAAATTCGGCTTCTGCAGCAACCGAGCGTACCTTTGGGTCATTTGGCGCGGGAAAAGTAGGATTGCGCTGAAAAGCCCTAATAAAACCCGAAAATCTCCAAAAACAGTTGGGAGGCCGAACTAAATAACGATTTTATATCGTTTTTTTGTTGTAAAAAACAAAAAAACTATATCTTTTGTACTTGTCTTTTTTGTAAAACATTCTTTCGATCAGAGTTGGGGCCACTTTCGATCAGAGTTGGGCCCATTAAAGCTTTGTAGATAAGATTTTTACAAGGGGGGATATCCGGGTGTTTTCGAATTATCTATACCGGCAAAGGGCGTACCCCGCCACCAAACTCAACGGAATATTTGATGTGATCTTTGGTTAGGATCTCCTGTCCCTGGACATACACCAAGGGCGTTGATAGTTTTTGTTGTACACTTCGCCTTCAAACAACTCTTTGAACTCTGCGATATCCCGTTAAATATAGGCGGGATGGGTTAGTTCCGGCAGGCCCTAGGTAACCCTTGGGAATAATCCTGGGGGTGGCCTTTGCCATACCCTAGGGGAACTCCACCCCCGCCTATATTTAACGGGATATCGCAGAGTTCAAAGAGTTGTTTGAAGGCGAAGTGTACAACAAAAACTATCAACGCCCTTGGTGTATGTCCAGGGACAGGAGATCCTAACCAAAGATCACATCAAATATTCCGTTGAGTTTGGTGGCGGGGTACGCCCTTTGCCGGTATAGATAATTCGAAAACACCCGGATATCCCCCCTTGTAAAAATCTTATCTACAAAGCTTTAATGGGCCCAACTCTGATCGAAAGTGGCCCCAACTCTGATCGAAAGAATGTTTTACAAAAAAGACAAGTACAAAAGATATAGTTTTTTTGTTTTTTACAACAAAAAAACGATATAAAATCGTTATTTAGTTCGGCCTCCCAACTGTTTTTGGAGATTTTCGGGTTTTATTAGGGCTTTTCAGCGCAATCCTACTTTTCCCGCGCCAAATGACCCAAAGGTACGCTCGGTTGCTGCAGAAGCCGAATTTTGTAGTAAATGCGTTGTAATTTTTCTTAATTTTTGAAAATTTCTGTAATAAAGAAATAAAATTGGGGCTTTGTTATTGGAAATCCGAAATTTATTTCTACTTTACCCAATTTGTTGTTCGAAACGTAAACAGCCGAGAGAAAGAGGCGGGAAGGGAGAAAATCAAGAGGGCCGCGGGCCCCAATAAAAGAAGGAAGGCGGTTGGTAGAGAGAGAGCTAAAGAGAGAGGGTATAAGAAGAGAGAGAGAGAGAGAGGAAAGGAAAGAGAGAAGTAAAGGGGAGAAAAGGGGGAGAAAGAAAGAGCGAGAAAAGTAGGGGGAAGAGAACGAGAGAGAGAGAGAGAGAGAAGTAGGAGGCGAGAGAAAGAGATAGAAAAGTAGGGGGAAAGAGAAAACGGGAAAAAAAGCTAAGGTGAGAAGAAAGGTAAGGCGCGAGAGAAAGAGATAGAGAGAGGTGGGGGGGAGGGGGAGCGAGAGAGAGAGTTAAAGAACGAAGAAAGGTAAGGGGCGAGAAAAAGAGATAGAGATGTAAAAGGGGGGAGAGAACGAAAGAAAGAGAGAGAGAGAGAACTAGGAGCGCGAAGAAAGGTAAGGGACGAGAAAAAGAGAAAGATAAGCTGGTTGGAAGGAGAGATAAAAAGAGAGAAGTGAGAGGAGAGATAAAGTGAGAGCGAAAAGTTAGGGGAAAAGAGGAAAGGCCGCGAAAATATAAGGGGAGAGGAGAATCCAATGGTTGTTGATTGATCGTTTGTATGACCCTTTACGTAAAACCGCAATACAACGATTTGAGAATGTTGAATCTATTTCGCGAAAAAAATAAGTTTCCAAAAATTTATGAAATATTTTGTCAAAAATCTTTAAAAAATAAAAGTTTTTTTAAATATTATTTTGCGTTTTTTAAATATTTTGTCAAAAATCTTTCAAAAATAGAAGTTTTTAAATATTATTTTGCGTTTTTTAAATATTTGTATTGGTATTTTTGCGTTAAATAAAATAATTCTATACAAGTGTGATTTGCGTAACTGCGTAAACGGCAAGAGCCCCTTGCAGGATTCGTGCCGCCCTAAAAAAGGGGACGCCAGATTTCGCAGGCGCTTGGCGTTGGACCCCAGATTTGGGCCGTGGCTAAGGGACGCAGACTTGAACAGCAGTCGGTTTGCTTGGGGGAGTTTGATTTTTTGGCGGATACGTTGCGAGTTGTTTGCCAACGAGGAACTTTAGAGGGGGTAAATTAATTTGCAACCCAATATATTGCCAGTGAGATTTGGGCTGCTGCCATCCCGCTCAATTAACTGACAGCAAGATGAGCCAACAAACTGGGTTTTACCAGCAAAGCCCCTAGGTTGGACCCTTATCCACTTATCCTTGCGGCGAATTAATTTGCCCCTCGTTTCTCCCAAAGCAGTTTGTTTGTAACCCATTGGGGGCTGCCGGCTATTGGTTGAATTTTTTTGATCTAGCCAGTCAGCCAAGTTGATTGTTAGCCAGATCTTACCCTATTTCGTTTGTTTGCAAATATTTGTTAAGCGGTTAATATTGATTGAATTTGATTTTTCAATAAGTCCCTTTTGATATTGGCAGCTAGATTTCCTTCGCCCAATTACCTGACAGTTCAGGGACAACAAGCGATTTTGGGGTCTCCCTAATTTCGACCCTACCCGCTTTGTTCTACTCTACGGTCAAATTAATTGCCCCCCAATACCCAATTCAGTTGGTTTGTCAGTTGCGAAATATTGCTTGAGTTTGGGTTCCCGCGTTCAGTTTGTTCGCAGTTGATCGTTGGCGGATTGTTTGAGTTTGATTTTCAATAATTATTCTTTGGTATTAGCCGTCAGATTTTGGCCCTTGCGTAATTCAATGAGTGTTAGCTAGGACGAACAGGATTTTTTGTGGGTTCCCCCTAATTTGGCCCCTATCCGTTTTGTCGGAATTAACTGCCAATCAATACGTAAATTCAGCTTGTTTCCAATCGTTTGTTGACCGGATATTGATTGAATTGAATTAATTTTGAAGATAATTCTTCTTTGCTAATGCCTTCAAACTTGGGCTGCGAATGGCTTCGGGTGCAATTCAATTGCTTTCAGATAGATTTGGATAACCCTCGAGCGGCGTTTGTTTTCAACCGTTTTCTTGGCGGAATATCGAAATAATTCTGCTTTGATAGTAGCCGGCAGCTTTGTCCTGTTCTTTGATTCAAGGGTGGATTGATTTAATTGCAGAGAATGGTGCCGAATGTTGATTGAATTTGATTTTTTTAATAAAATCCTTTGATATTGGTGCCAGATTTGCGCTGCTAGTGGATTTATCCTACGCCCAATTGCCTGTGGGCCCTATCCGCTTTGTTCTATTCTACAACCGTCGCCGAATTAATTACTTGCCAATCACCGGCTTCGGTTTATTCAATTGTTTGTTAGCTGGCAAATATTGTTTAAATTTGATTTTTTAACTACTTTTGCTTTGATAATGCCAGTAAACCTTTGGCTGTTATTTGATTTTGGGTGCCTTTCAATTGCTTGCAGATAGACTCGGATAACCCTCAAGGCTATTTGTTTCCCCTCGTTCGTTGGACGGATATTGATTGGATTTGAATTTTTCGACCTTCTAACTTTTAATATTGGCAGCAAGATTTTGGCTGCTAGGGGACCTGCCCCTCCCCCAATTGATTGGCAGCTTAGATTAGGCCAACAGGTGATTATAGGCCCAAGTAGGGGAGAGTGAGAGAAGTGGGGGAGCGAGAGCGATAGAGAAAAGTAAGGGTGGAGAGAGAAAATGTATAGAGAGAGAGAGAGAGAAGTAAGGGCGAGAGAAAGAAAGAGTAAAGGGTAGAGAGAAAAAGAGAAAGGGGAGAAAGAAGCTGCGAGGTGCCAAGAAATCCAATGGTTGATTGATTGATTGATGGCACCTAAATAACGATTTGAAGATTTTGAACCCTATATTTGGGCCAAACCCCTTACAAAAAGTTTAAAAAAGATGAAACTTGTTCCAAAAATCTTTAAACGCTAAAGTTTTTAAATATTATTTAAAAAAAAAAATTTTTTGTGTTAACTAAAATAATAATGTTTGTGTGATTTGAGTAACCGATTATTTGCAAATGGCTCAAGGCCCTTGCCGGCCTCGCGCCACCAGAGAAGCTGGATGGCGGCTTCGCCTTTGAGGCCGCTCGATTGACAGCTATATTTAGCAACAACCGGGTTTTTGGGGGCAAGGAATCAGTAGTTTGGGCTCTTATCCGGTTACACTTTTGGCGAATTAATTGGCCTCCGGCTTTTTCGGAGCCAGTTTGTGCAAGATATCTGTTGAATTTGTAGTTTTCAGTTATTTTCCTTTGATATTGATCCCCTGAGTGCTTCTGCGACTAAGTTTGGGGCCCCCGCCCTATTGAGGCCAGTTCAGATTAGGCCAACAGGCTGGTTTGGGGGCGGCCTAATAAGGCCAGATACCCGCTTTCTAATCTCCAGCCAAATTAATTGCCAGCGAAACCCGAATTCAGTTTGCGTGCGCGTGTTGTTAGCAGCCAAATATTGTTGATTTTGGATTTGGACCCCTTCGCCCCAGTGATTGGCAGCTTATGGGGCTCTTGAACAAATAAAGGAGAGGGTGATTGCAAAAGAGGGAATTGATAATAATTTTAAACAAATTTAAAATTTTTATGATTTTTTTGTCAAAAACCCTTAAGTTTTTTCAAATATTTTTGTGTTTTTTAAATTTTTGTATTTTTTTTTGTGTGAACTAAATAATTCTATAAAATAGTTTAACAATAATGTTTGTGTGATTTGCGTAACCGAGCTCAGTTTGTTTGCAATCATTTGTGGTCGAAATAATTCTCCTTTGACATTGCCAAACAAGGCTGCTACTGAATTTTGTACCTCTCCAATTGGGTCAGCTTAGTTTAGGCCTCAGTCGACGTTGGGTACCCTATTTGGGGTGCAAGTGAATTTGACCTCCCCGCTAAATCGCTTGCCAATTTTGCTGGCTGCTAGATCTTACCCGAATTCAGTTTGTTAGCAATTGTTGGAGGGCTATTGATTAAATTTGAATTTTTAAATATTCTGGTTGGCACCACCCAGATTTTGGTTGCTAGAACCCCTAATTGATTTGCAGCTTAGATCCAGCTTTAGGGTGTTATTTGATTTAAGGGTGTGATTGAATTGACTGCAGATGGATTTGGGTAACCCCCGAGTGTAGTTTGCTTCCAATTGTCCGTTGGGTGATATTGGTTGAATTTTGCGATGCCCTACGGCGTAAATGATTGCCTGCCAGATCTTTACCCAGTTAGATTTGATCGCAACCGTTTAATGGCGGGATTTGATTGATCTTTAATTTTACAATAATTCCCCTTTGATGTTATCACCGCCAGCTTGAGTCCTCACCCAATTGCTTGGCGACTGATCGACCAACAGGCGGTTCTGCCTCCCTTAACAGGGGGAGAGAAAGAAAAAAATAAAGGGAGAGATAGAAAAAGAGAGAAAGAAGAGAGAAAGTGAAAGGGAGGGAGAGAGAGAGAGGTGCTAGGGGGAGAGACAGAGAAGTAAGGAGTGAGAAGATAGAGAAAGAGAGAGGGAAGTAAGAGGGGGAGAAACAAGTAAAGGAGAGAACGATTGCAAAAGAGGGTATTGAGAAAAATTTTAAACAAAGTTAAATCTCTATACGTTACCAAAAATTTATCAAGCTTTTGCCAAAAATCCTTAAACGTCAAAGTTTTTCCAAATATTATTTTGTTTTTTAAATATTTAGATTATTTTTTGTGTAAACTAAAATAATTCAATAAAAATAGTCCAACAATAATGTTTGCGGGATTTGTGTAACCGAGCTCGCCTTGTTTGCAATCGTTTGGCGGATATTGGCTGAATTTGACTTTTCAATAATTTTTCTTTAACATTGGCGCCCGGATTTTGGCTGCTAGTGAATTTGGAGCCTCTCCAATTGTTTACCAGTCAGATTAGTCAAAGACCTCCCCGCTAAATTGCTTGATAATTTCCCAGTCTGCCAGCTCTTAACCGAATCAGTGTTTTTGCAGTTATTTGTTGGCGGAGTATTGATTGAATTTAAACTTTTTGATAATTCTGCCTTAATTTTGTGCCAAATTTGAATAATTTGGACCCCGCTCAATTGCTTAACAGTTTGGTTGGATGTCCGCTAATAGCCGAATTCAGTTTGAATCGTATGTTTGCGGGATATTGATTGAACTTAAACTTTTAAATAATTGAGGGTTAATTTTGCAGCCGACTTTTGGGTGCTAGCGAATTTGGATCTGTTGTCCTCTGACAGTTGTGTTAACTGCCAGATCTACCCCGAGTTTAGTTTGAATCGTTTATTAGCGAGATATTGATTGAATTTAAACTTTTTTATAGCTTTGCGTTAACTTTGCAGACGAATTTGAGGTGCTGGCGAACTTGGGCTCCGTTTCCCTCTCGCAGTTTTATTGTTTGCCAGATGTAAACCGAATTTATCTGTTTACAATCGTTTGTTGGCGGGATATCGATTGAACTTAAACTTTGAAATAATTGAGGGTTATTTTGCAGCCAACTTTAGGGTGCTAGCGAATTTGGATCTGTTGTCCTCTGACAGTTGTGTTAACGGCCAGATCTACCCCGAGTTTAGTTTGAATCGTTTATTAGCGGGATTTGATTGAATTTAAACTTTTTTATAGCTTTGCGTTAACTTTGCAGACGAATTTGAGGTGCTGGCGAACTTGGGCTCCGTTTCCCTCTCGCAGTTTTATTGTTTGCCAGATCTAAACCGAATTTATCTGTTTACAATCGTTTGTTGGCGGGATATCGATTGAACTTAAACTTTGAAATAATTGAGGGTTATTTTGCAGCCAGCTTTAGGGTGCTAGCGAATTTGGGCCCGTTGCCCTCTGGCAGTTTTGTTAGTTGCCAGCTCTAAACCGAAGTTATCTGTTTACAATCGATTGCTGGAAGAATATTTGTTGAAATTTAATGTAAGGTCAGATAGAGGTTTGGTAAACGTGTTAAGCCGTACTGGCTGCGAGTCCGATTTGCCCTGCAGGCTGCAGTGGATAAGGGCCGCCAAATTCTGCTTTCGCTGACCCGTCTCTTGCCAGTTAAATTTGCCTCTCAGCCAAAAGATGGCAGGGTTTTTACTTTTAGTGGCTTTGCCCTACGGACTAATTTTGGCAGCCAGTTTCGGGCTACTTTAGGAGTCGGGCGCCGTTCAATTAATTAACTGTAAGGGCTGCCTAATGCTGGATTTGCCCTAAAGCTTATTGACTGTAAGCCGATTTGCTTGCCACTCGAATAATCGCTGATTGGTCGCTATATGGTTAAGGGCCGCTGATTGGTACAGATTTCCTGTACACTCGCTTTATTTGCGTGTCTTTAGTTGATTGCTTATTAAATTTAATTTTGAAAAAGATTCTGCCGCGTTTGAACGGCCAAGTTTAATATTTGTTAGACGCTGGTTGATTTTATTTTTACCTTTTTTCTCCTTTTTTTTTTTAAATATTAATGTTATAATTTTTATTTTGTTTTTATAATTTCTAATTTTTATAAACTTTTAAGCCGCCGTAATCGCCGCCAGATTCTGCTTCTAATACTGCGAGATTTTGCTCGCTACCAAAAGATGATAGCGTTTTTGCCCTTTAAGGGCTTGCCCTACAGACTAAGTTTGGCAGCCAGATTTTAGTTGGTTTGGGGGCTGCCGCTCAATTGATCACCTGCTAAGCGGACCTGATGGCAATTTACCCTAAAGTTAATTAAAAGCCCCAGATTTTCCTAACACTTGTGAGTAATAACCGCTGCTTGCTTGCGATTTGGCTAAGGGCGCTCTGATTCGTCCAGATTTTCTGTACACTCGCTTTGTTGGTGATCTTTAGGCAATTGCCTGTTGGTTATTAAGCCCGGATTTTGATAAAGACTCTACAGCGTTTGATCGGCAAACTTTAATATTTGGTAGCTCGGCTTTATTTTATTTGCAGCTCTTTTCTCTTTTATCAACTTTTCCTTTTTTAAATAATAAAATTTAAATTATTATTTATTTATTTTTTAAAACTTTTAATAATTCCCCTTTAAAATTTTTAAACTTGTTTTTATTATAAAAATTTAATTGAAATTTCAATGAGAAAGCTTTTTTATTTTACTTTACGTTTTTGAACCAATTTGCCTTTTATTGGAAAATATTGGATGAAAAATAAACAGAGGGAACACTAATGGTATCAAATTTCACTCCAAGCCAATTTATTTTATATTTACAATTTTGTTATTTTTTACTCTACGATTTTTCAATTAAAGAGTTATTTTAAAAATAATCTATAAATATATTTTTATATTTGTAAAGAATTTTTTGAATTTTATAAATTTATAAAATAATTTAAATCTTTATTTTATTAATTTAAAAGATATTTGTTATTTTTACTTTACGATTTTTCTATTTTAAGAAAATTTCGATCTTAAAATATTTTTTTTATTTTTGTAAATATTTGAATTTATGAATTTATTAAATATATTTAAATAATTAATTTAAAATTAAAGAAATAATATCTGCTCGCGCAGGGGATTGAACTTGGCTGTTGGCTGCAGATCACCGTCAGATACTACTGGCGTCATTTTTCACTATATAGGGACAATTAGTGGCCATTGCTTTCAATACAACCATGGCCAAGTGGCTAGTGCTCTCGTCTCTCTCGCAGTGGCAGCGGGGGTTCGGATCCTTGCAGCAACAAATGAATTTTTCGGATTAAAAATATTTTGGCAAAGTCAAAAAAGTCGCGCAGGCTCGCAAGTGAAATTTTAAGATTTAAATTTCGAAAAAAGTCGCGCAGGGTGCGCGAGAAACTCGCGCAGTGAAAAAAAATAAAAAATTGAAGAATTAAAATAATATATATTAAATAAAGTCGCGCAGGAAAAATTTGCATAAAGTCGCGCAGTGCGCAAGATGTTCAACGTCTTAAGATTTCGAATTTCAAAAAATTTTGAAATTCTGAAAAAAATTCTGAAATTCTGGAAAAATTCTGAAAAAGTCGCGCAGTGACCCTGCCAATAGGTTTGGGCTCTGGGACTCACTTGGCCGGGCCTCAGATGGCCGGCGCTCACTTGGCTGGCTGGCGCTCACTTGGCGCCCCACCCCCTCCATAGGTATGGGAGACTACCGTACCCGGTGAAAAAGCAGGCTGTAACTACTGTTGAAAATAAATTTATATCGTCTAACATTTATCCAAGGAACGCGACGAAAATCGGCTTTTTTCCAATTAACAATCTAAATCCTATACTAGTTTTTCTTCTCGAATATAAGATAAAAAATAATATTGTTGAAAATAAATTTATATCGTCTAACATTTATCCAAGGAACGCGACGAAAATCGGCTTTTTTCCAATTAACAATCTAAATCCTATACTAGTTTTTCTTCTCGAATGTAAGATAAAAAATAATATTGTTGAAAATAAATTTTCCTATACTAGTTTTTCTTCTCGAATGTAAGATAAAAAATAATATTGTTGAAAATAAATTTATATCGTCTAACATTTATCCAAGGAACGCGACGAAAATCGGCTATCTTTTTCCAATTAACAATCTAAATCCTATACTAGTTTTTCTTCTCGAATGTAAGATAAAAAATAATATTGTTGAAAATAAATTTATATCGTCTAACATTTATCCAAGGAACGCGACGAAAATCGGCTATCTTTTTCCAATTAAAAATCTAAATCCAATACTAGTTTTTCTTCTCGAATGTAAGATAAAAAATAATATTGTTGAAAATAAATTTATATCGTCTAACATTTATCCAAGGAACGCGACGAAAATCGGCTATCTTTTTCCAATTAACAATCTAAATCCTATACTAGTTTTTCTTCTCGAATATAAGATAAAAAATAATATTGTTGAAAATAAATTTATATCGTCTAACATTTATCCAAGGAACGCGACGAAAATCGGCTATCTTTTTCCAATTAACAATCTAAATCCTATACTAGTTTTTCTTCTCGAATGTAAGATAAAAAATAATATTGTTGAAAATAAATTTATATCCTCTAACATTTATCCAAGGAACGCGACGAAAATCGGCTATCTTTTTCCAATTAAAAATCTAAATCCAATACTAGTTTTTCTTCTCGAATGTAAGATAAAAAATAATATTGTTGAAAATAAATTTATATCCTCTAACATTTATCCAAGGAACGCGACGAAAATCGGCTATCTTTTTCCAATTAAAAATCTAAATCCAATACTAGTTTTTCTTCTCGAATGTAAGATAAAAAATAATATTGTTGAAAATAAATTTATATCGTCTAACTTTTTTCCAATTAACAATCTAAATCCTATACTAGTTTTTCTTCTCGAATATAAGATAAAAAATAATATTGTTGAAAATAAATTTATATCGTCTAACATTTATCCAAGGAACGCGACGAAAATCGGCTATCTTTTTACAATTAAAAATCTAAATCCTATACTAGTTTTTCTTCTCGAATGTAAGATAAAAAATAATATTGTTGAAAATAAATTTATATCCTCTAACATTATCCAAGGAACGCGACGAAAATCGGCTTTTTTCCAATTAACAATCTAAATCCTATACTAGTTTTTCTTCTCGAATGTAAGATAAAAAATAATATTGTTGAAAATAAATTTTCCTATACTAGTTTTTCTTCTCGAATGTAAGATAAAAAATAATATTGTTGAAAATAAATTTATATCCTCTAACATTTATCCAAGGAACGCGACGAAAATCGGCTATCTTTTTCCAATTAAAAATCTAAATCCAATACTAGTTTTTCTTCTCGAATGTAAGATAAAAAATAATATTGTTGAAAATAAATTTATATCGTCTAACATTTATCCAAGGAACGCGACGAAAATCGGCTATCTTTTTCCAATTAACAATCTAAATCCTATACTAGTTTTTCTTCTCGAATATAAGATAAAAAATAATATTGTTGAAAATAAATTTATATCGTCTAACATTTATCCAAGGAACGCGACGAAAATCGGCTATCTTTTTCCAATTAACAATCTAAATCCTATACTAGTTTTTCTTCTCGAATATAAGATAAAAAATAATATTGTTGAAAATAAATTTATATCGTCTAACATTTATCCAAGGAACGCGACGAAAATCGGCTATCTTTTTCCAATTAAAAATCTAAATCCAATACTAGTTTTTCTTCTCGAATGTAAGATAAAAAATAATATTGTTGAAAATAAATTTATATCCTCTAACATTTATCCAAGGAACGCGACGAAAATCGGCTATCTTTTTCCAATTAAAAATCTAAATCCAATACTAGTTTTTCTTCTCGAATGTAAGATAAAAAATAATATTGTTGAAAATAAATTTATATCGTCTAACATTTATCCAAGGAACGCGACGAAAATCGGCTATCTTTTTCCAATTAACAATCTAAATCCTATACTAGTTTTTCTTCTCGAATGTAAGATAAAAAATAATATTGTTGAAAATAAATTTATATCCTCTAACATTTATCCAAGGAACGCGACGAAAATCGGCTATCTTTTTCCAATTAAAAATCTAAATCCAATACTAGTTTTTCTTCTCGAATGTAAGATAAAAAATAATATTGTTGAAAATAAATTTATATCGTCTAACATTTATCCAAGGAACGCGACGAAAATCGGCTATCTTTTTCCAATTAACAATCTAAATCCTATACTAGTTTTTCTTCTCGAATATAAGATAAAAAATAATATTGTTGAAAATAAATTTATATCGTCTAACATTTATCCAAGGAACGCGACGAAAATCGGCTATCTTTTTCCAATTAACAATCTAAATCCTATACTAGTTTTTCTTCTCGAATGTAAGATAAAAAATAATATTGTTGAAAATAAATTTATATCCTCTAACATTTATCCAAGGAACGCGACGAAAATCGGCTATCTTTTTCCAATTAAAAATCTAAATCCAATACTAGTTTTTCTTCTCGAATGTAAGATAAAAAATAATATTGTTGAAAATAAATTTATATCCTCTAACATTTATCCAAGGAACGCGACGAAAATCGGCTATCTTTTTCCAATTAAAAATCTAAATCCAATACTAGTTTTTCTTCTCGAATGTAAGATAAAAAATAATATTGTTGAAAATAAATTTATATCGTCTAACATTTATCCAAGGAACGCGACGAAAATCGGCTATTTTTTCCAATTAACAATCTAAATCCTATACTAGTTTTTCTTCTCGAATATAAGATAAAAAATAATATTGTTGAAAATAAATTTATATCGTCTAACATTTATCCAAGGAACGCGACGAAAATCGGCTATCTTTTTACAATTAAAAATCTAAATCCTATACTAGTTTTTCTTCTCGAATGTAAGATAAAAAATAATATTGTTGAAAATAAATTTATATCCTCTAACATTATCCAAGGAACGCGACGAAAATCGGCTTTTTTCCAATTAACAATCTAAATCCTATACTAGTTTTTCTTCTCGAATGTAAGATAAAAAATAATATTGTTGAAAATAAATTTTCCTATACTAGTTTTTCTTCTCGAATGTAAGATAAAAAATAATATTGTTGAAAATAAATTTATATCCTCTAACATTTATCCAAGGAACGCGACGAAAATCGGCTATCTTTTTCCAATTAAAAATCTAAATCCAATACTAGTTTTTCTTCTCGAATGTAAGATAAAAAATAATATTGTTGAAAATAAATTTATATCGTCTAACATTTATCCAAGGAACGCGACGAAAATCGGCTATCTTTTTCCAATTAACAATCTAAATCCTATACTAGTTTTTCTTCTCGAATATAAGATAAAAAATAATATTGTTGAAAATAAATTTATATCGTCTAACATTTATCCAAGGAACGCGACGAAAATCGGCTATCTTTTTCCAATTAACAATCTAAATCCTATACTAGTTTTTCTTCTCGAATATAAGATAAAAAATAATATTGTTGAAAATAAATTTATATCGTCTAACATTTATCCAAGGAACGCGACGAAAATCGGCTATCTTTTTCCAATTAACAATCTAAATCCTATACTAGTTTTTCTTCTCGAATGTAAGATAAAAAATAATATTGTTGAAAATAAATTTATATCCTCTAACATTTATCCAAGGAACGCGACGAAAATCGGCTATCTTTTTCCAATTAAAAATCTAAATCCAATACTAGTTTTTCTTCTCGAATGTAAGATAAAAAATAATATTGTTGAAAATAAATTTATATCCTCTAACATTTATCCAAGGAACGCGACGAAAATCGGCTATCTTTTTCCAATTAAAAATCTAAATCCAATACTAGTTTTTCTTCTCGAATGTAAGATAAAAAATAATATTGTTGAAAATAAATTTATATCCTCTAACATTTATCCAAGGAACGCGACGAAAATCGGCTATCTTTTTCCAATTAAAAATCTAAATCCAATACTAGTTTTTCTTCTCGAATGTAAGATAAAAAATAATATTGTTGAAAATAAATTTATATCGTCTAACATTTATCCAAGGAACGCGACGAAAATCGGCTATCTTTTTCCAATTAACAATCTAAATCCTATACTAGTTTTTCTTCTCGAATATAAGATAAAAAATAATATTGTTGAAAATAAATTTATATCGTCTAACATTTATCCAAGGAACGCGACGAAAATCGGCTATCTTTTTACAATTAAAAATCTAAATCCTATACTAGTTTTTCTTCTCGAATGTAAGATAAAAAATAATATTGTTGAAAATAAATTTATATCCTCTAACATTTATCCAAGGAACGCGACGAAAATCGGCTATTTTTTCCAATTAACAATCTAAATCCTATACTAGTTTTTCTTCTCGAATGTAAGATAAAAAATAATATTGTTGAAAATAAATTTTCCTATACTAGTTTTTCTTCTCGAATGTAAGATAAAAAATAATATTGTTGAAAATAAATTTATATCCTCTAACATTTATCCAAGGAACGCGACGAAAATCGGCTATCTTTTTCCAATTAAAAATCTAAATCCAATACTAGTTTTTCTTCTCGAATGTAAGATAAAAAATAATATTGTTGAAAATAAATTTATATCGTCTAACATTTATCCAAGGAACGCGACGAAAATCGGCTATCTTTTTCCAATTAACAATCTAAATCCTATACTAGTTTTTCTTCTCGAATATAAGATAAAAAATAATATTGTTGAAAATAAATTTATATCGTCTAACATTTATCCAAGGAACGCGACGAAAATCGGCTATCTTTTTCCAATTAACAATCTAAATCCTATACTAGTTTTTCTTCTCGAATGTAAGATAAAAAATAATATTGTTGAAAATAAATTTATATCCTCTAACATTTATCCAAGGAACGCGACGAAAATCGGCTATCTATTGACTGTAAGCCGATTTGCTTGCCACTCGAATAATCGCTGATTGGTCGCTATATGGTTAAGGGCCGCTGATTGGTACAGATTTCCTGTACACTCGCTTTATTTGCGTGTCTTTAGTTGATTGCTTATTAAATTTAATTTTGAAAAAGATTCTGCCGCGTTTGAACGGCCAAGTTTAATATTTGTTAGACGCTGGTTGATTTTATTTTTACCTTTTTTCTCCTTTTTTTTTTAAATATTAATGTTATAATTTTTATTTTGTTTTTATAATTTCTAATTTTTATAAACTTTTAAGCCGCCGTAATCGCCGCCAGATTCTGCTTCTAATACTGCGAGATTTTGCTCGCTACCAAAAGATGATAGCGTTTTTGCCCTTTAAGGGCTTGCCCTACAGACTAAGTTTGGCAGCCAGATTTTAGTTGGTTTGGGGGCTGCCGCTCAATTGATCACCTGCTAAGCGGACCTGATGGCAATTTACCCTAAAGTTAATTAAAAGCCCCAGATTTTCCTAACACTTGTGAGTAATAACCGCTGCTTGCTTGCGATTTGGCTAAGGGCGCTCTGATTCGTCCAGATTTTCTGTACACTCGCTTTGTTGGTGATCTTTAGGCAATTGCCTGTTGGTTATTAAGCCCGGATTTTGATAAAGACTCTACAGCGTTTGATCGGCAAACTTTAATATTTG